>BSBK01003861.1:0-600000 GCA_027943335.1 Chamaecyparis obtusa | reverse complement strand
ATTTGTTTTAACATCAAGCTACTCTAAATGCAAATCTTCAGTAGCCACAATACTTAAAACAGTACGAATAGAAGTCATTTTAACAATGGGATAAAATATCTCATCAAAATCAATACCCTTTTTCTTTGCAAATAATTTTACAACCAACCTGGGTTTAAATCTTTTCTTACCTCCATCCTCTTCTTTTATCTTGTAAACCCATTTATTCTGTAAAGCCCTTTTACCTGCAGGTAACTTACATAAATCCCATGTTTGATTTTGCAGCAAAGAGTCCATTTCATCTATCATTGCAGACTCCCACTGAAGCTTTGTATCCACTTGCACAACTTCATTATAACATTCAGGTTCACCAGCATCTGTTAATAAAATAGAATACAAAGAGGGAGAGAATCTATCTGGAGGTCTACTTAGCCTTGTTGGTGTGTGGTATTTGTTGTTGCTATTGTTGTAGAGCATAAGGAACTACTAGAACATCATCTTTTGGAGTATCATCCAATACTACATAATCATTTTCTTTCTTCTCATGTTGCTGCAACAGATCTTTGTACAATACTTTCTCATTGAATATGACATCCCCACTTCTTACAATTTTATGATTTTCAAAATCCCAAAGCCTATAACCAAATTTATCAATGTCATATCCAAAAAATACACATTTCTTTGACTTAGCTTCCAGCTTGGTTCTATTTTCAGAATCTATATGTGCAAAATCTTCACAACCAAAGGTTTTGAGAAAAGAATAACTCACCTTCTTACCACTCCATGCTTCCTCTGGAATACCACAGTCCAAAGGAGTAGAGGGGCCTCTATTGATTAAATAAACAACAATGTTCACAACCTCTAACCACATGTTTTTGGGCAGCCTAGCATGCAACCTCAGACTCCTTGCATGCTCCATTATTGTCCTGTTCATGCGTTCAGCCACTCCATTTTCTTGTGGAGTCTTTGGTACATTTTTCTTCCTATGAATACCATTAGAGGAACAATAATCTTCAAATTATGTGCTGCATGACTCACCACCATTATCAGATTTGAGACATTTTAACCTTTTACCAATCTCATTCTCAACCAAGCATTTCCATTTCTTAAAAGTTTGAAATACATCAGATGTTTGTCTAAGGAAATAAATCCATACTTTTCTTGTTGCATCATCTATAAATGTAATATAATATAGAGAGCCACCAAGGGAAGATACCTGAGCTAGCCCCCATACATCTGTATGCACAAGTTTTAATTTCTCATTTTTCTTTTCATTCCCACTCTTCACAAAATTAACTCTCTTTTGTTTTCCATAAACACAACTTCCACAGAAATCCATATTGACACATTTCATACCAGGTAAAAATTTCTTTGAATGAAGTAATTTCATACCTTTTTCACTCATGTGCCTGAGTCTGTTGTACCAGAGTGTTGTGTCAAAATCTACAGCAACAGTTTGATGTTCTTCCTGCTCAACAATAGCCATTATTCCTGAACATTCATTATCTTCTGAAACAATTAAAGTAGAAGGAACAGTATGACATGTACAAAGATATAAGGTGCCTACTTTCACACCTTTTGCTACTACTAAGGAACCTTTTGAAACCTTCCAATTTCTATCATTAAAAGTAACTGTGCAATCCTCATCTGCCAATTGCCCCACTGAAATTAAATTCCTACTCAGCCTTGGAACATGTCTTACCTCTTGTAGTAGCCAATGATTCCCATTCTGCAACTTAATCTTAATTTTTCCCTTTCCAACTATCTGACAGGGTTCATTATCTCCCAAATAAACTAGCCCAAAATCCCCTTGGACATAATCAAGAAAGTAACCTCTATGGGGTGTAGAATGAAATGAAGGCCCAGAATCTAAAACCCATGAATCATCAATACTTTCTAAAGAAAGAAGCAAGGCATCCTCTTTGGGTTTATTACTTACCAAATTTGCCTCATTTTTACCTTCTTCTTTGTCTCCTTCTTTATTCTTTCAAGACCAGCAATCGTTTGGCCCTTTGAATTTAGACCTCTTTCCCTTTGATTTTCCTCTTGATTTCCCATGATTTCTAGAGTTGTTTCCTCTCTCATTGGTTCTACCTCTTCTTTGTGCATTTAAGACACTACCTAATGTGGATCCACCTAATTTTTTCCTATGAATTTCCTCACTTGGAATAACACCAATAACATCATCAAATTTTAGGGTATTAGAACCAGAAACAGAGTTACTAATAGCCATTACCAAGCCATTCTAGCTTTCAGGCAAAGAACACAAAATCAAGAGAGCCCTGACTTCTTCATCAAAAATAACACTGATAGAAGTTAATTCACTAGTAACTGTATTAAACTCATTTAAATGATTAGAAAATGACCCACCTTCTTCCATTTTCATATTAAATAAACGCTTCATGAGAAATACCTTGTTTGAAGCAAAGGGCTTTTCATACAACTTCACTAGGTTTTTCATCAAATCTTCATTCATCGTTGCTTGTGTAATATTGAATGTCACCAATTATGCTAGGCATAATTGAATACTACCAAGAGCCTTTCTATCAAGAATTGTCCAGTCCTCATTAGAAATGCTTGCCGGTTTGTTGGCTTTTCCTTCCAACGACCGCCATAGATCCTTTTGATAGAGATAGTCCTCCATTTGCATTTTCCATAACTGAAAGTTCTAGCCATTAAACTTATCAACCTTTAGCCTACCCTCGTCTGCCATTTCTCCCACTCAACTGTGAGACTCCCACTAAACTGTGAGATCTTTCTGTAGAGGATAACTGAAAAAAAAACCTCGCTCTGATAGCACTTGTTAGGATTAACAAGGCAAAAATAACAATTACATGCAAATATAATCAATATCAAAAAACATAAACCACACAGAAGAGAACATAAGACACAAAGATTTAATGTGGTTCACCCAATCCCTGGGCTACGTCCACCAACAGTGAGTCCAATATTATTATTATCCAGTGATTACAACCTCATTACAATTCATAATCCCTTATAGCTGAATTTGGCTGCAAGTACTTGTTCAGGCTTAGAATTGTCACCCTAAATTAGGCATTAGGGAAAAACAACAATTCTATCCTAAAAATGGAAACCTCCTCGAGCTGTGGGTAGACTCTGAATAAGCAAGAATCTCTGGACTCTAGGCCGGTTCCTATAAAATATGGAATATCACTTTCTTGATCTGCAATTTGTTGGGAAAAAGGAAAAGAATACTTATAACTAAAAGATTAGGGTGATACACCAAGAAATATTTCAAACTTTGCAAAAAGATGAAACATCAATCCTAACTCATAAATGAAGATCTTAACTCTCTTAATCTCTGCTCAACATATAGGTTAACAAAGGCATGCTATCAGGGTTTTACCACAAAGAGCTTGGATAATTAACAAATATACATTTCTCATACAAGGTCTTGGAGCAATTGATTATCTTGAGAAGGAACAGAAATCTACACACTTCCTTTAGATAATAAATAATTTAACACTTGTTAGAAAAGATGAAAATAGGATCCAATATCAAAACAACTTCACAAATATGAGTCAAAATATCTAGGTCATTCCCTCCAAAATCAGACAAAAATGATTACAAAATGGCCTTCAAAGAACTTAGGAATAATGTGTTCACTATATGCCCTCTCTCAAAAATCTGCAACCCCCTATTGATCATTAATAATCAATTTTATATTCAGCCCTAACTTCAAATCCGAAAATCTAAATTCCACAAAATGCCCTAAAAATGGCCAAAAACATGCCAATAACTAAGCCTACAAAAATTCAACTCTAAGTGCCCCTTAAATATTGGCTTCTATTAAGGATTTTACCCTTTTACATTTTCTTGACAATATTTAAAAATATACTTAATATTAGATAAAACCTAATACCAAATAATCTAACTTTCAACTCCTAACCTAGATAAAAATCTGTAAGTGTAAAACATGCAAAGTGGAGAAAGTCGACATGACTGTTCAATCCATTTGCAATACAATGAAAAAATTGAGGAGATGAATATGTGAGGTGGCACTATGAGTAGTTTTCAAGGCTCTATAGGAATAAGACATGCATTGATGGCATTGAATATCGCTCATCTTGCAGACTCCAAACTTAGTTATGCTCATTTTGTTCTCGGCACTTGTGCTTATCTCATTCTTCACAAAAAAGTTTAAGGGAAAATGAAACCCTAACTTGCAGGAAAGTCTTTGAATCCTTTTGATGAAGCTTAGTTTGACTGTGAAATAATCTCACTATTGAACTTGAGCTTACTGTTACACTGGAGATGACTGTCATTCCTCACTGATGTGCATCCCAAACAGAGAACTTGGCATTGAATACAAACTCGGGCTCACTAAACTGTAAGTTTATTTTCAATCTCTTTGTTTATTATTAGGATTTTTTTTTCAGTTGCTTTCAAAACATGGTTTATGCATGCAAATCACAATCTTAACTGGTATACATCTCATCTTTTGTTTCTATCATAAATGTTTGAACTTAACATTGCTAAGAGTTTCCCTCTTTTGCTTTCAAGCTGCGAGCTTCAAGTTTATTCTATTTAATAGTCTAATGACTAGTAATCTCTTGTACTTTTCTTTTATCTATAAGCCGTAAGCTTCATACTATAAACCACGGCCTATGTTGTTTTATTCTACTTCTTTTATGAATTCAAACTGTGAGCTCGAACTATGATTGATTGCAGTAACGTCTTTATGAGTGGTATAACCTTTTCTACTTGAAAATAAATCTGTGACTACATTCTGTGGTCCCATTCCAAAGCTTAGATTTGATTGAGATTCTACTCACATATATGGTTGAGCTCGTAATAGTGATTATTTTGTAAGAGCTCAAGCTTCCTAATCTGGAACTCAGGGGTTGAATAATTTGTTCTCATTTTTTAACTCATGGTTGTGAGTAGATGCTTAACATTTGGTTTAGAACTTGTTCAAATTTTTCATATAACTGAGAATGACTCAGCTTTGACCGAGAGCTCACTGATATTGTATACAATGAAAACTAGCAGCTTTGAATACTTGTACTTCAAATTGGCAAACATTGCTCGAGCCTTTTGACTAGTGAACATTTCATACTTTCCATTGTTGTAACATGAAGCTTATTTGATCTTGTTGAAGCCTTGATCTTGCAATATTCTCTTGACTCTATAGATGTGCTTGACTGGTAGACATATAACATTCTCTACTATACATGAAGCTTGCTTTTCACACCTATCCATTCATCACACTTGCATGAACTTTTGAATTACTGTCTATAGAGACTTCATTAAATCTGGTCTTTTGCTTAGCATATAACTGTGATAATAATGAAAACCAGAAAGCTTGACAGGGAATTCTGAACATAATAGATGAATACTCTCTTTCTGACTATCTTTACTGTAAACACTCTATATAAAACAAAGAGTAACTAGAAATTGATTTAAAAGCTTTCTACAGTTTGTACATAAACTATGATTAAAGTATTCAAACTATTTCATTATGTTGATCTAAAATGAACCTGTGTAATCAACAATAGTAAATTTGATGAACTGGTGGACTCATTCCTTCGCAAACCATATATTATGAGCTCGGAAATGATGGACAGTTGCTCCAGTAAACTATGAAACACCTCTAATGACTTACTAAAGTTGCAAGGTTATGACTGAAAAATGTTAAAAGATATAATCAGTTATAAATAAAACTATAACATCTTTCACTCATAACCTTGGCAAACCTTAGAAGGTGATTACGACTGAGAGATGCTCAAGAAAAATCATTATTCATTCCATAGCAGATAAGTAGCTTTCTCCTTTATGATATTCCTCTATTAGTTGTACATACTCTATTCCAGTTTATACATATTTTACACTTTCTATTTAGCTTGCATCCTATAGCTTTGTCCACTATATACAATTCCCATTGATGTTGAATCTACACTTAATATGATAAGTACAACAAGATGAAAATGTTTGTTTACTATTAATGAAGTTTGAGCATAGGCTCGTGACATTCAAAAACACCAAAATGTTAACTAATAAGGTTCTAACATGGGTTCGTGACACTCAATAAAAACAAACTGTAAACATTTTATCATTTTATGGCTCAATCTTGAAGCACTCTTTATGTATTCAGCAACAAATATGTTTATGGCTTGAAAATGTACTTTTGAAACAACAAGGACATATTATACCAGTATTTATGTAGCACCATTTGTATCTTGAACTTTGAAAGTTGGCAATCATTGGCACTTCCTATAGTACTCTTATCATGGGATCCCAACTTGATCTGCATCTTTGACAATGACTGAATGTGAAAACTAGTCAGCTATTATCTGCAAGATAATCTTTTAAGCTCTCAAATAACATCATTATGAAATGCATTATCTAATAAAGGTTTCTCAGTTTGAAACATACTAAGTCCCTTTAATTCAGACACCTGGTTAATAAAAAGGACAACATACACCACAATGATCATTAGTAGTAAAAGGTTTCTTGTCAGAAATGAGTCCCTTTAACACTACCTTGTAGTGAGTGTCAGTGTACATTTCCTTATTACATTTAATTTTCCAGATTGATATGTAGTATTAAAAACTTGATTGCTACAGTATGTTATTTGTTTCTCATGTATTTCTTAGATCCAACTGGATCTAACCATATTTTCCTTTCTCATGTAGATATAAAACCCTAAAAGACCTAGATGTAGATGGAGACTTGGACTATGAAGACCCAAATGCAGAAACCTAGTAGACAACCAGCTGACACAAACCAATACAAAAGGCAATACATGGGACCCCTATTCCATACTTCAATCTTTCTTTCAATTTTTCAATGTACTCTACTTATTGATGAAAAATGAAACAAGAAAGGACATTTGTATATCACATTCAGTTTGAAAGCACAATGTAATGATTATTTTGGAATTTTGGAATTTTTTGGAATAATAATCAATACTTAGAGTATAATAATGACATCTAGAATGAATGCAATAATGACATGTAAACTAACAAAACCTACAAGGTAGTGTTAATTAGACAAACAAATGCAACCTTTTCCTACTAATGCTTATTGTATTGTATGTTGTATTTTTGAGTAAAAATTTTGGTGACTTCTGTTGGATGTCTGCCTACTAGACATGACCTGTAGGCTTATCATAGGGCAATAGAATTTAGGAAAACTAAACCATGAATGCAACCTTTATTGAAAAGAAAACGCACCTAAACTAGACTCAATGCAACCTAAGGACCTAGTGCTTGGACAACATTTATTGAACTTGAAAAATAGAAACTAACCTAACCCTCAAAGAAAATCTTGAGGTGTATTCCATTAACTGGAATCTACAATTCTTCCCCTTTAATTATGGACAGCTGAAAAGCATTGCTGTCCTTACAGGTTGTTATAACAAAAGGGCCTGACCAAAAATTATTGAATTTATCATGCTGCCCTGGCCTGCTTTTTAGCACATCCCACTTGAGTACTAAATCTCCTTCCTTAAATTCTTTGAACTTAGCTTTCCTATCAAAAGATCTTTTCATTTGTGCTTGCTTAAGTTCCATTGTGTCCAATGCTTTTCTCCTTTCTTCTTCAAAATGTAGTAAATCAGCATACCTTAGTTTCAGGGGATCTTTTTCTTCAAATAGTAACATCTTATCAACCAACTGCAAGGCTAGAAATTTAGTAGAAACTGGCAATCTAGCCTCTTTACCATAAACCAAGACATAAGGGGAATTCCCAATTACCTATTTAGGTGTAATCCTATCCAACCATAAGGCTGCCTTTAATTTAGAATGCCAATCTCTCTTATTTTCCTGCAGAGTCTTTTTGATAATTCTAATTAGATTTTTATTTGTAGATTCTGCAAGACCATTACCCTGAGGATAATAGTTAGAAGAATTTTTTAAATAAATATCCTTCTTCACAGCCCATTCTATAATAGTTAGACCAATGAAAGCCATAGCATTGTCAGAAATAATTGATTGAGGAACTCCAAACTTGGTTGTAATATCTTCATAAAACTTTAGCACTGCAGGTCCAGTAGCCTCTTTTAGTGCAATAGCTTCAGTCCATCTCGTAAAATAATCAGTAGCAGTCAAAATCCATTTATGACCTGCACTAGAATTAGGATTGATAGGACCAATAAAGTCCATACCCCACTTAGCAAATGGTTGATCAACCACAATTGGTTTTATTGGCAATGTTGCCAACCTTTGTTTACCTGCAAATATTGCACATTTCTGACATTTTCTGGCCCAAACATGAGCATCCTTAAATAAATCAGGCCAATAATAGCCTGCCCTTAGTATTTTCCAGGCTATAGTTTTAGGACTGAAATGTCCTCCACAAGATCCATCATGAAACTCAAATGCCTTGATCTAGTGAATCAATACATTTAAGAAACATTCCAGAATAGTCTTTTCTATATAGAACACCATCAATAAGAACATAGGGAATAGATTGTAACCTATAGTATCTCCTTTTTGCCTTATCAAGATTATTTGGGCATTTCCCAGTTTGCAAGAATCTGGTCATATCTGACAACCAAGTCATAGGATCATTGAATAATACAATATCACCTTGTAAATTTTTAGATTCTTTAGAAACTTCAAACTGTTCTTCCTCTTCCACCATTTGAGCACAAAGGCCCTTGCCTCTAATCAGCTTAGTCACATGAATCTGTACATCATACTCCATAACCCTTGTTATCCAACCAGCCCTCTTTTCATTAACATCCTTGTTTAACAAAAACTCTTTGATGCTAGGATGAGCAACCATTAAGTGTACTTTATTTCTGGCAATTAAATGCTTAAACTTCTTCAAAGCTTTAATAACAGCTAGTACATGCTTTTCAATAAAAGTGTACCTTTTCTCATAGTCATCCATACCTTTGCTAAAAAAAGCAACTGGTTGCTCTTGTTTTTCATCATTCTTTTGAACCAGTATTGCTAAAATTGTGTCGGAACCACCATAGGTATACAGAATAAAATCTTTAGTAAAATCGGGATTAACAAGAGTAGGGGCTGAAGATAAAGCCTATTTTATCAGTTTAAAATTATTTTTTCCTTCATCAGTCCAGCTAAAAGGAATATCTTTTTTAAGCATGGTAGTCAATGGTTTTAATAGGTTTGCAATATTAGGGATAAACCTCCTTACAAAATTAATTCTCCCAACAAAACTCTACAATCCTTTCTTGTGTTTAGGTAACGAAAGCTCAAGAATTGCATGAATTCTTTCAGGATCTATTGTGGTTCCTTCCTTAGACACCTGATATCCTAAGATTTTTCCCTCATGAACTGCAAACACAGATTTCTTAGGATTTAAAGAAATTCTAAATTCTCTACATCTTTGTAATATCTATCTCAAATGATCAATGTGCTGATTTGCAACCTTGCTGTAAATTGTCACATCATCTAGGTATACTAGAACAAACTTATACATTAAATTCTTGAAAGCCATATCCATTGCTTCCTAAAAAGTGGCTCCAACATTTGATAGCCCAAATGGCATTCTTCTGTAAGCCATGGTACCCCATTTAGTTGTAAAAGTTGTTTTAAATTGATCAGATTCTTTGACTAAAATCTAGTTGTAACCAGAATATCCATCTAAGAGTGAGAATCTCTCAGAACCTTAAACATATTGTAAAATTTGTTCCATGGAAGGAAGAGGGTGTCTATCTTTTAGAGATGCCCTATTAAGGTCTCTAAAGTCTACACAGAGTCTTATCTCTCCATTCTTCTTCCTTACTGGAACTAAGTTAGAAACCCACGATGTATGTTTAATAGGAAATATGATACCACCATCTAAAAGTTTTCTCAGCTCTTTTAACATTAATGGCTCTAACTTGGGGTTTATAGGCCTTTGCCTTTGTCTAATTGGCCTAGCATTAGGCTCCAATTCTATAGTATGTTGGGTTAATTGGGGATCAAAACCCTTCAGATCAGAGTAATCCCATGCAAAAACATCATTATATTCTCTAAAAAGATCAATAAATAGTTCTTTTTCTTCAGGAGAATTTATTTTACCAACCTTCAACCGCTTATCTCTAAAAATTTCCACTTCTTCATAATGATCTTATTTAATCAACAAGCTAGTTTTACCCTTCCTAAACTGATCATCAGAATTACAAGTTGATTCCAAGTTGACTAATCCCTTTGGAAGCTTATTGGTTTTCAACTAAATAATCTGGTCTTCAATTTGCTGAATGTTTTTGTTATCTCTTGAAGTTGAAAAACCATTTGTTTTTGTCAAAAAACTTAAGATATGTTCATCAGTATTGAAAACTTGCCAATAAGTGTCATTATCCAGAATGGATGGCCTAACAATTATCTTAATATGTGACTGGTCTGAAATCAATCCTTTATTTTCCGTTATTGCAATATGAGCACCAATACCAACCAGCCTATCAACATGTAGATTTTCCCTTCTAGGAATTGAAATCAAGTTGAAAGCATCAAAATCATCTAGAATATTTGAAACTATAGATTTATACATCTTAAGCATATCATTTTTAATAGTATTGATGCTTCTCACCTACTTAACAATAAGCTCACTGTCACCAAATGCTCTCAAACACTTAATACCTCTCAATCTTGCCCACTCTAATCCATGAATCAAACTCTCATATTCAGCCACATTGTTAGAATAAGGAAAGGACAACTTAAAAGTAGCATAAAATTTATCACCATCAGGTGATACCAGCATAACCCCTACACCAACTCCATCCTTATTCCTTTACCCATCAAAATACAAATCCCAAAGCTAGTTAGACATATCAGATTCAGATTCTAGATCTTTAATCAAATTAGGCACTACTGAATTAGATTCTAAAATCATGTAGTTTCCAAAACTAGCATCATACATGTCATCATTCTGTTCATTCCTAGTAGCCCATTCATCTAGAACAATATCTAGATATGCTTCAGTTTGAGTATTATACGTTGAATAATTAAGTATTTCATCTTCATCCATGATCACACAACTTGCATTTATAGGACTTGGATTATAATGCTCTATGTGATTTTTGGCCAGTGATTCTGATTTTATGGTTACCTTAGTACCATATCTAGTTCTGAAGTACAAATGTGACCAATTTGATGAAAAATAGCCATCTATTTTGGCTGTGAAATCTCTATACAAACACATAGCAAAATATGCTAGTAAATCAATAACATATATGTCCTGTGGAATTGAAAAATTTGGGCAGGAATGAAGGGTCAAACTTGCATTTTTAATAACTCATAAAGTCTTAACAAAAGTTCTGTCAAGCTGGACCACACCCTTCTCAAGAGACTCATATTTTAAGTTCAGCAAATCTGCTACTTTCTTAGGCATGACAGTACTGATTGCACCACTATCAACCATACAATTATGAACTAATTTATTTCTAATAATCAAGGAGACATAAAAAGGAGGAAGCTTTTCATTTGCAGATTTCTTACCTTTCTTTTCTGATGTCTTTTGTACATTTAACAGTTTCTTATTAGTAGTTACTGCTATTTTTTTAATATTTGCAGCCTTCTTGACTTCTAGTATGACTGGCTGTTGAACTTTAGCAGGATTTTTCTCTTCTTTTGATCACTTTTCCTAAACTTTAGGAGGCTCAGAGTTAGTCATGACCACACTTGGTGACTGTTGTACTATTTTCTATGAATTAATTGCCAGCTTGGACAACTCTTCTTTCAAAATCTCAATCTGTCTTGGAATAGACAGAGTTTCCCATGCAGACAAAGTAACATTTCTTTTTTTCATTGTATCAACAATATTGAATGGAACAATAAATTGTACCTTATGTGATGATCTAGGAGAACTTTGATCAGCATTCCTTTGAGTTTGATCTTTATTAGTGGAAACTAATGGATTCTTTAAAATAGAAACTGGTGGAGAAGAAACATTCCCAGTAGATTGATCTACTTCAAGGGCTCTCTTTTTTTCTCTTGTATTTTCTACAATTAATGAATCTTCATTAAGTCCACAAAATTCTTCCTCTTACCAGTTTAAGAATCTGGTATCTGTAGCACTTTGGTCTGGTTGATTTTGGACCTCTTCAACAGACACATTCTACTGTGAATTCATTGAATTTTGTACCATGAGAGCTTGATTAAGAATTTCATTAGAACATGTAGACTGATCATGTGGCATGGCATGGAAAACACCAGTCAGTAGCAATGTTATTCTGAGTAGGCACAATATCCCTAATAGTATTAAGAGGTGTTGGATTGTACTGTCTATTTGGTCTCATATTCCAATTTTGCCTATTTGCATTAGTATTTCCTTGAAATTGCTGCCTATTAGCCTAAAAATTAAGTTGGCTAGGATATTGTGAAGAAGAACCAGCAAACTAATTTTGAATAGCAGGGTTTTCCTGAGCTTGATTCCTCTTAAGGGCCACTAAATCATTACCAAAAGATTGCAACAAACTTTCAATTTTTTGCTGACTATCCTTAATAGTTTTTAATTCATTCAAAGGAGCTGTAGGAGCTATTTCTGAAGGTTTATAAGATGGGACAACAAATAATGGTGGAACTACCAATGGCATATTAGACTATATATTAGGAAAGAAAGGCATAGGAGGCCTAGGAGCTATCTTTCCTACCTAGATAAGACTATTCTCTGCCCTAATAGTAGTATCAAAAGCTTGAGGTAAAGTATTACCTCCCATAGATTCAATCATTACAGAGATATCACTATTCAAACTCTTCAAATAATATAAAAATGCATATTCAGTTGAAGGTCTTACCATAACATGGATCCAATTCCAATTCTTCTAAAAACAAAGATTAAAATCACTCATCTCCTCTTGTGGGGCTCTCTTGATTGTAGTTAATTGTTCCACAAGAGACAAGTTATCAGATTTGTCCTCAAAAAATTTAGATAGCCTTTCACCCAGGGCATCCCAAGTAGCAATAGAATCCACTGGGAGTGTTCTGAACCAGTCAAGGGCTTTACCCTTGAGTGATGTAGCCAACAACTTCAAAGCCACATCTTCTTCTATAACATGATGAACATTGCAAAGAGTTGCAACATCTCTAATGTGTTCAATGGCTATTACTGGTCCTTCTCCAGTAAATGATGGCAAGCCTTTAAGAGTAGCTAATGGAACATTATTGTGATTTGCAATCCTCAAAGGACTTCCTTGATTGAATGTAACAAATGGAAAATTCCTAGCCATTGCTTGATGTAGAGGAGCTTGCTACTGAATAGCTGGTGTAACAAAAGGTTGAGCAGGCTGAACTACCTTCCTTTGATAAGTCTTTAGATTTTGGGGAGTTACTGCAGTACCACTTACAGAAGCTCCGAGAACAGAATTATCTATAGATAAATTTTCAATACTTGGAAATTTTGATCCAGTATGGTTAGGAACATCTAGATCCTCGGGAAGATTGAGCTCCTCAATGATAACCTCAAGCTCTTCTAAATTTGTAGCTTGTTTTTCAAAAATAGGATTATCAAATGATGAGAAATCTGAATTCAAAGAAGTACCTCTTGGATCATGTGATGTTCTTCCACCTCTAGATGATCTTCCTCCCCTTCTTCTTGGTTTTAATTCTTGATACATCAAACCCTCCTTATTTGATCTCATTGGAGTTCTGCTCATTAAAATCCACACTTAGAGATGCAACTAAAATTTGAAACAACCATAGATCTAACAGCTCAGAACTGAGAAGTAATTTGTGGTCCCACCGGGCATGCCAAAAATTATTCAGGATTAGAATTGTCACCCTAAATCAGGCATTAGGGAAAAATAAAAATTCTATCCTGACAATGGAAAAATCCTCGAGCTGTGGGTAGACTTTTAATAAGGAGGAATCTCCGGATTCTAGGCCGGTTCCTATAAAATATGGAATATCACTTTCCTGATCTGCAATTTTTTGGGAAAAAGGAAAAGAATACTTATAACTAAAAGATTAGGGTGATACACCAAGAAATATTTCAGACTTTGCAAAAAGATGAAACATCAATCCTGACTCATAAATGAAGATCTTAACTCTCTTAATCTCTGCTCAACATATAGGTTAACAAAGGCATGCTATCAGGGTTTTACCACAAATAGCTTGGATAATTAACAAATATACATTTCTCATACAAGGTCTTGGAGAAATTGATTATCTTGAGAAGGACCAATAATCTACTCACTTCCTTTAGATAATAAATAATTTAACACTTGTTAGAAAAGATGAAAACAGGATCCAATATCAAAACAACTTCACAAATTTGAGTCAAAATATCTGGTTCATTCCCTCCAAAATTTGACAAAAATGATTACAAAATGGCCTTCAAAGCACTTAGGAACAATGTGTTCACTATATGTCCTCTCTCCAAAATTTGCAACCACCTATTGATCATCCAAAATCAATTTTATATTCAGCCCTAACTTCAAATCTGAAAATCTAAATTCCACAAAATGCCCTAAAAATGGCCAAAAACATGCCAATAACTAAGCCTACAAAAATTCAACTCTAAGTGCCCCTTAAATATTGGCTTATATTAAGGATTTTACCCTTTTACATTTTCTTGACAATATTTAAAAATATACTTAATATTAGATAAAACCTAATACCAAATAATCTAACTTTCAACTCCTAACCTAGATAAAAATTTGTAAGTGTAAAACATGCAAAGTGGAGAAAGTTGACATGACTGTTCAATCCACTTGCAATACAATGCACAAATCGAGGAGATGAATATGCGAGGTGGCACTATGAGCAATTTTTGAGGCTCTATAGCAATAAGACATATGCATTGATGGCATTGAATATCGTTCATCTTGCGGACTCCAAACTTAGTTATGCTCATTTTGATCTCGGCACTTGTCCTTATCTCATTCTTCACAAAGAAGTTTAAGGGAAAATGAAACCCTAACTTGCAGGAAAGTCTTCAAATCCTTCTGATGAAGGTTAGTTTGAATGTGAAATAATCTCACTATTGAACTTGAGCTTACTATTACACTGGAGATGACTGCCATTCCTCACTGATGTGCATCCCAAATAGAGAACTCAGCATTGAATACAAACTCGGGGTCACTGAACTGTAAGTTTATTTTCAATCTCTTTGTTTATTATTAGGAATTTTTTTTCAATTGCTTTCAAAACACGGGTTATGCATGCAAATCTCAATCTTAACTGGTATACATCTCATCTTTTGTTTCTATCATACATGGTTGAACTTAACATTATTGAGAGTTTCCCTCTTTTGCTTTCAAGCCGTGAGCTTCAAGTTTATTCTATTTAATAGTCTAATGACTAGTGATCTCTTGTACTTTTCTTTTATCAGTAAGTCGTAAGCTTCATACTATGAACCACAGCCTATGTTGTTTTATTTTGCTTCTTTTATGAGTTCAAACTGTGAGCTTGAACTATGATTGATTGCAGTCACATCTTTATGAGTGGTATAACCTTTTCTACTTGAAAATAAATCCGTGACTACATTTTATGGTCCCATTCCAAAGCTTAGATTTGATTGAGATTCTGCTCACATATATGGTTGAGCTCGTAATAATGATTCTTTTGTAAGAGCTCGAGCTTCCTAATTTGGAACTCACAAGTTGAATAATCTATTCTCATTTTTTAACTCATGGCTGTGAGTAGATGCTTAACATTTGATTTAGAACTTGTTCAAATTTTCCATATAACTAAGAATGACTCGGCTTTGACCGAGAGCTCCTTGATATCGTATACAATGAAAACTAGTAGCTTTGAATACTTGTACTTGAAAGTTGGCAAACATTGCTCGAGCCTTTTGACTAGTGAACATTTCATACTTTCCACTGTTGTAACATGAAGCTTATTTGATCTTGTTGAAGCCTTGATCTTGCAATATTCTCTTGACTCTATAGATGTGCTTGACTGGTAGACATATAACATTCTCTACTGTACATGAAGCTTGCTTTGCACACCTATCCATTCATCACACTAGCATGAACTTTTGAATTACTATCTATACAGACTTCATTAAATCTAGTCTTTTGCTCAACATATAACTATGATAGATGAAAACCAGAAAGCTTGACAGGGAAATCTGAACATAACAGATGAATACTCTCTTTCTAACTATCTTTACTGTAAACACTTTGTATAAAATAGAGAGTAACTAGAAATTAATTTAAAAGCTTTCTACAGTTTGTACATAAACTATGATTAAAGTATTCAAACTATTTCATTCTCCTGATCTAAAATGAACCTGTGTAATCAACAGTAGTAAATTTGATGAACTGGTGGACTCATTCCTTCGCAAACCATATATTATGAGCTCGGTAATGATAGAAAGTTGCTCCAGTAAACTATGAAACACCTCTAATGACTTACTAAAGTTGCAAGGTTATGACTGAAAAATGTTAAAAGATATAATTAGTTATAAATAAAACTATAACATCTTTCACTCATAACCTTCGCAAACCTTAGAAGGTGATAACGACTAAGAGATGCTCA
This sequence comes from Chamaecyparis obtusa, assembly GCA_027943335.1. NCBI lineage: Eukaryota > Viridiplantae > Streptophyta > Pinopsida > Cupressales > Cupressaceae > Chamaecyparis > Chamaecyparis obtusa. The sequence continues at coordinate 583,621 of BSBK01003861.1, read as the reverse complement.
AGAAAAATCATTATTCATTCCACAGCAGATAAGTAGCTTTCTCCTTTATGATATTCCTCTGTTAGATGTACATATTTTACACTTTCTGATCAGCTTGCATCCTATAGCTTTGTCCACTATAAACAATTCTCATTGATGTTGAATCTGCACTTAATATGATAAGTACAACAAGATGAAAATGTTTGTTCACTATTAATGAAGTTCAAGCACAGGCTCGTGACATTCAAAAACACCAGAATGTTAACTAATGAGGTTCGAACATGGGTTCATGACACTCAATAAAAACAAATTGTAAACATTTTATCATTTTATTTCTCAATCTTGAAGCACTCTTTCTGTATTCAGCAACAAATATGTTTATGGCTTGATAATGTACTTTTGAAACAGCAAGGACATATTATACCAGTATTTATGTAGCACCATTTGTATCTCTAACTTTGAAAGTTGGCAATCATTGGCACTTCCTGTAGCACTCTTATCATGGGATCCTAGCTTGATCTGCATCTTTGACAATGACTGAATGTGAAAACCAGTCAGCTGTTATCTGCAAGATAATCTGTTAAGCTCTCAAATAACATCATTATGAAATGCATTATCTAAAAAAGGTTTCTTAGTTTGAAACATACTAAGTCCCTTTAATTCAGACACCTGGTTAATAAAAAGGACAACATACACGACAATGATCATTAGTAGTAAAAGGTTTCTTGTCAGAAACAAGTCCCTTTAACACTACCTTGCAGTGAGTGTCAGTGTACATTTCCTTATTACATTTAATTTTCCAGATTGATATGCAGTATTGAAAACTTGATTGCTACAGTATGTTATTTGTTTCTCATGTATTTCTTAGATCCAATAGGATCTAACCATATTTTCCTTTCTCATGTAGATATAAAACCCTAAAAGACCTAGATGCAGATGGAGACTCGGACTATGAAGACCCAAATGCAGAAACCTAGTAGACAACCAGTTGACATAAGCCAATACAAAAGGCAATGCATGGGACCCCTATTCCATACTTTAATCTTTCTTTCAATTCTGTAATGTACTCTACTTATTGATGAAAAATGAAACAAGAAAGGACATTTGTATATCACATTCAGTTTGAAAGCACAATGTAATGATTATTTTGGAATTTTGGAATTTTTTGGAATAATAATCAATACTTAGAGTACAATAATGACATCTAGAATGAATGCAATAATGACATGTAAACTAACAAAACCTCCAAGGTAGTGTTAATTAGACAAACAAATGCAACGTTTTCCTACTAATGCTTATTGTATTGTATGCTGTATTTTTGAGTAACAGTACTAAAATCCCTAAGCCTAAGCCATATTATACAATATTTTGCCACTTTAGGGTTAGAATTAGTTGCAATCATGTCGGCCCAAAAATAGCCTAAAATATGTCGGCCTCAAAAAAATTTGCGCCCGCTCGAGGCCCAGGCCGGCCCCAAACCCCGACAAGGTCGAGAGGAAAAGTGTATAGTACTTTCCTAGATAGTACTTTCCTAATTAGTCACCACAAGCTAACACAAATACTTGACTAAGCATAGACACCAAGCTAGATGATTACCAAGTACAGTTATAACCAAGCATACATGTTTATTAAACATCAGTATTTTATTGAGACAGAGATAAAGTACTTACCGAGTTATACAAGATCCACATAGAAGTTTGGAATGACACTGAAAACAAGGAAAATGGTTTTTATTGAGCTAGAAAATAGTTTACATAAATTGAGGTAAATATTTATTGGAGATATCATATTGATTGGTGATGATCCCTATGTAGTTTTGATTTAGGTTATTCGTATGGATCATTGATCAAGTATTTTCTAGAAGTTTCCACAACCCTAATTAGGTCAGAATCGTTATGATTTAAGCATTGTCAAGATGTCAAATTAGTATGTACATGATATGAAGTAGCCACCTATAGGGGACATCGTAAGATCAGACAGGGTTATGATGCTAATTTTTTGACAAAGTATTCAGGATTATATCAGAAGCAGACCAAAGGCTACCAAGCAGTATTTGAAGGAGATATCTATCATGGAGAGGTGATATCAGTTAAGGGCTAAGAATATATGATATTCAAAAAAGTAAGTTACAACATCCAGATCATTATGTTGTTACTTTCTAATAATTACGGTAGAAAAATCTCCTAACAGAGTAGACTTAACCGTCTTTTGTAAATCTCTTAATCGAGTGTACACTTAATAGTGTTGCTAAAATCATCTAACAAGGTAGATCTTAATAGGTCTTAAATGTTACTCCTAACAGGGTAAGATCATTAGAAGTGATCAAAATTTTATGCCCTAACAGGCAACTTTATTATTGCAGTAGTGAAGCTTTGTGGGTTTCATCCCCACTGCAGTTTTTACCTTCTAACAAGGGTTTCGATGATACCAAAATCTTTGTGTCAAGTGTATGAAGTTTCATGAATGTTTATTTGATAGTTTAGATGTATTTACAATTTAGTTATCTACATGAATGAATGGTAATTATGAATATGACAGTCGATTAATGAAGAGTATTATCTTAAGGATTAAGAATAAAAGTTTTTATTATTATTGATTCACCCCTCCCCTTTCAGTAACTCACCTATCCATAATCCCAACAATTGGTATCAGAGCTAGTTCTCTTGTTAAAGAAGTTTAATCACTGAAGAGGAAAGATCCATAGAGATGGAAAGGTACAAGCTTGACAAGATTATTGAAAATTAGAAATTGGAGTTACAGATTACCCTAGAACAACTTAGGGATATCAAGGAAAAGCTAAGAGAATCATTGAAAAAAAGGAAGGAATTAGAATTTTGACAAAATGATACTCAGTATCAGGAGGAAGAGATAGAGGAATTATCTAAAGGATCTGAAAGTGTATCTAATGCATTTGAAGCAACAATCTTAGAATTGTCTGAAAAGAATCAACACCTCACTAAGCAATTGAAAGTACTACAAATTGGACAAGAGACACAAATGGTAAGAATGATTGAAGTTATGAATAGTACAAGACAAGTTGAACAAGAGAGAAACATGGTTATTGAAGACAAAAGACAAATTACTGAAAAATTGGAAGAAAAAGAATCATAAATACTAAGGCTAACCAAGCATCACTTTGAAATTGCAAATCAGATGGTTATCATGAGTCAAGAAGTCAATCGAGTGGACAATAAGCTTGCTAGGAAATTGGAAGACATTGGTGAACTAGGGGAAGAAAATGAAAGACTAAAAAATGAATTGAAGATGAAACAACAACATAATGAAATGATAAAGAAAACTAAGGAAAGTACCAAAAGGATGGATGAATTTTTAATGAGTCAGAGGAGACTGGACAACACCACTGGATTAGGTTATACCAAGAAAGGAGAGTCATCAAAACAAGAAGAGAAAATGAATTCTTATGAAAATCCTAGACCAAATAATCTCCCATGCTATCATTGCAGAAAATCAAGTCATACAACAAATGTCTGCAGGAGCAAAGTAAGTAAAGCTAAAGGTACTCCCAACACTATTCCTAAATTTGATGGATATTGCTACAATTGAAACAAGTATGGAAATCAAGCATATAAATGTAGATCAAAGATGAATAAGTCACCTAAGAGGCACTACATGGAAAAGCATTTTAGTACTTGCAAAAATCATGGTCATATATCACAAGAATGCAGGGCACAACTGAAGCAAGTTTGGAAACCAAAGAGACAAAACAATACATATCAATCGAGAAGACAAGGTAGCTCTTATACTTGGGATTACAACACATGGGTTAATTGTACAACCTATGTAAGATATGGTCATATTGCTGAAAATTGTATGAGACTACATTGGAGAGGAAGATCTAGAAACTGGATGAATTCTAGAATAGCATGTCTACACTATCACAAGGTTGGTCACTTAAGAAAAGATTGCAGAGACCGTACACTAGAACCGAATAAAGATATGAATGAGAATACCATTGATGGAATCAGAAGGCAGATGATTCAAATGTGGAGAAGATCAATAGAAGATAATGGAGGAATAAGTACAACATTTGGTGACACCTCATCCTTTGGATTAGGTGATTTCACCACTTCTACTTAAGTAAATCAAGTAAGTATGGGAACAAAATTTTAATTAGTTATATCTTACAACAATTCCTTATATTTATTGCATGAATACCATTTCAGCATGAATTAAGATGCACCAGGTTGTTATATGTTATGAGCTTGAAATGAGCATAGTTGGTAAAGTTAGACTGAGTAAGTGTTTATTAGTCGGTGAAAGTGGTAAAGGTAACCGAGTTGTGTAGTCAACCGAGAACTAGTAGTGTTAACCGAGCTGAAGTATCAAATGGAGATGATCGAGTGTTTGAGCATTAACCGATTAAGTGGTTGGTGAAGCATTTAATGCACCATACTTATGATATAAATTATTTTTGGGTATAAATACATGATGATCAAACTCATTATTTACATTGCATTTGAAGAGAAAACCAGAGCGAAAAAGGAACAAAGTTTGAGAAACCAAATTCTAAGCTATTACAACAATTTGTGAGTTCTACGGAGTGAATGAAGACTATTCATGGAGGTTTGAAGTGTAACCGAGTGACTTGAACAAAGATTTCTCAAAGCCCTAATTTATCATCAGCAATGGGATCTACTTCAAAATCTATTCAGTCTAAGGTTGATAAGGAAAAGAAAGTGACATTAATCAAGAGCTCATTGTATGAAGAACCGAACTACAAGTTACATCCAGAGAACACTACACAGATCGATGACAAATGCGCATTTTCATCTATACCACCTAGAGTTTTACTGGTAAAGGATATTAGGTCTTGTAGTCACTACAAGAATAGTGAGATTGGTGATTTCAAGCTTTGATCCACCTATCAAGAGTTTTTTAAGGATAGGAAGTTGAAAGATGAGCACAAGCATTTGGAAGTAAAAGGTTTACAAAATGCACTTCATTTTTCAAAGGATTTCAAGACTGAATGGATAAGAATTGTACTTAGCCAAGTTCATGATGGAATAATGTGGTTATATGAGCTGGTGAAAATCACCAAGGATGTGATTCATATGGTAACACGGTATCTAGTATGTGACAAAGCAAAATCCCTAAGGCACCCACCAAAGAATGAAATCAAGAAGTTGACTAGAGCATAATGGGATGATAGAGGAATGAAGATTAATACTATTAATAACCCCGAGACTAGATTTGGTATGTATGTGATTGCATATAAGATATTTCAATCTAGTAGACCGAACAGTGTTCCATGTGGCGTTGTTGACATTGCATGAAAGATTGTGAAGAAGGGTCTTCAACTTGACCTAGCTGAACTAATGTTGAGGCAACTAGAGGAGAACATGAGAACTATCCGAGTTGCAAAGTCTAATACCTACAAGTTTGGATTATTGTTGGTATGTATATTTTTCTACTTGTAGAACTCATTTCCCTCGATCGGTAATGTAGAATGGGATGTGAACAAGCCCATCATTATTCAAATTGGTGAATTCATAAACACTTTAGATAATAAATTTGAGCCAAATATAGATGATTACTTTAGTAAATTTAAGGACATAATGCATAAGAGAAGCATAATTCATGTATAACTAATTGAGAAGTACAAAGATGATGTTTGTCTCCTAGTGGACACTGACACTACACTGATAAAAGCAGTTGAACTAAGAACTACATGGCTTCTACCAATGGACTATGAATTGGATTTTAACCGAGCCACTAGGTCAATAAAGGCATTACTAGCATAACCTAAGAACAAAGGTGCTACAAGGTTTTCCACTTATGAAGAAGCTAAAACAAGAATAGAAATGGACTTTGTTGGAGTAAATATAGGAAGGAAAACAAAGAAAATGATCAGAACCTTAGAGAAACAATTTGGTGATGTTGAGGAGGAAGTAGAGAAGTCAGTTCTAGAGGCAATCGAGGAGCATAAATCAGTCATTGAAGGTGAAGATGAAGAGGAAACCGAGTCAGATGAAGAAGTATAGTTAGATCCACCAAAGTCAATGAAAGGTAAGAGAAAAAAAATTGATACTACAACATGAGAAAGGATAGGGTCCACTATAGGTAATATCCCACCTCAAAGAAGAGGAATTGCAAAGATCACATGGCTTGCACTGACAAGACTTATCAAAAGAAGAGAGGTACATAAGCTTCCACCGAGGTACCTAAACCTAAGAAGAGGAGATGATTCATTACAAATAAAGAGTTAGATAACTAAGAATGGGGTGAATCAGTTAAGTCTAGTTAGCCTACAATTCCAAATCTCCCAGATGTATATATTAAAACTTTCAAATCAAATAATCAACTCGGTAAAATATCAATTGTGCCTTTCTCTTCATCTACCGATTACTAGTAAATTAAGTATTGTGTTTACCGATCTATCTAGTTATAGAAATGTGTAAATTAAAATAATAATTCAACACATCATACACATATAACACATATATTTTTAATGTGGAAACCCTATTAGGGGAAAAACCACCAAGGACTGGTAACCCAAAATAATTCACTCTTATGAAGTGAGCTCGGTTAGGATCCAACCTTGTTAAAGGTTACAAAACACACTATGAGGTGTGACCTAGTTAGAGGATTTATCACTAATAATTCTCCTTTGACCAAACATTCACTATGGGGTCAACAAGAAAACAATAAACATTCATTAAATGTCATATTGAAATATAAAGACTGTTAATTCTCACTCGGTTAAGAGATTTATCTGTAGCAATGGTTAAATTGATACAGTAATGATCTAATTCGAATACAACTTTGATTTATAGATTTTCATATTTTATCATCTTAAAATGGAATCACTTCCATGTTAAGAATGTTTAGCCCTCCTTAGGGGTGGTTTTGGGGCCATCATCATGTTGTCCTCTATTTTATGCTCCCTTCCCATCTTATGTGCCTATTTAGGGCTATGTCTGGGCCTCCCCGGGCATTGTTTTCCTCTTCTGGATCATTTTCCAGGGGTCCTAAACTCCTGGGTCAAGGTCAACCTCAACCTTGACCTAGGTCAAAGTCGACCTTGACTTTAACCTAGGTTAAATTTGACCTCATCCTTGACCCAGGTCCCCCTTTTCATTGGAAAGTTTTTCGGATGTGCGGGGAAGTTCAAAAGTTTATTTTCCTACTTCTGGGTTGGCTGTTTCAGATTTTGGAATGGTAAACTCTTAAATTATATTTAATCTAGGTCCATTTCTAGGGGTTAAGGCTTAATTGGAATTTAATTCTCCTATGTCGGCCTCTCTATAAGTTTGTGCCCTAGACTAGTATAAAAAGAAGCCTTCCTCTCTCATTTTCACATCTATCTCTCAATCAAGTGCATCCACTTTTCATAAGAGCACTCTCAAAGAGACATCCATTATCAAGCATTCTATCCTTCAAGAAAGCATTCAACCATTCAAGTTCTCCATTGAAGATCAAGGATTCATGCATTCAAGCCTTTGCAGGGATTTGGCTCAAGCATTCAAGATTCATCATTCAAATCCTTGATCTATCCATCATGATGGTGTGATTTTCCTTCAAGATCCTTTGTTCATCTTCAACATCTACTCATTCTCCCTTCAAGGTGGATTCCAAGCATACAATCATGGAGGTTTTGATTTACATTTGTTAGTGGTGAATCCAAGCTTTCATATTAACATACTTGTTTACATTTCAAATACAATTGCATATCTATTGAGTATCATAGCTTCATTGTTAGATCTATTTCTACTACTTTCTAGCATTCTCTATTTCAATTCTATTTTAAAGGTTGATTCCAAACCAGGGTTTGACCAAGGCAAACCCCTCATCCAAACAACAAAAACCCCCTTTTTCTTGTAGGTACAGGGGTGGGACAATGAATATCAGTGCAAATCTGAGTACGCTTTTTGGCAAACTTCCGAGATCCGTGAACAAAATTTTTGTCAGAGCTGTACAGGTCAAGGATGACCTTTTGGGGTAAGATTGTACCCCGGGGTAAGATCTTACCCTTGTCTTAGGTCAAGGATGAATGAACTTAGAAAGATAGAAAATTTTTGGGTTTTCTCTATTTCTACATTTCTAGGCCAGATCCGGTTGCAGAATTTCCCAAAATCGAACACAGACACTAGAAAATAGTGATTTTTGAATCTGCTCCTTTTTCAAGATAAGTATTCATGTTTTTATTTCCACAACATTTTCCATCACATCCCACACACAACACACATCAAAAACATATAAAACTATATCCCTAAAAAGATATATTTTTATATATTACATTTTGGTGAACCTGAGATAGACAAATCTTTCTTTTTGGTGTTAGATTCTTTTCTTTCTTTCCTTAAGATTATATTTCTTTTATGCTCTTGCATTTTAAAATTCAAAAATATAAAAATATTTCTTGCATTTCATTTGCTATGAAGATCTTTAAGATGCTTTGGTGTGTGATTATTTTCTTTATTATCCTTCTCTTGGCATCTCTTTACCATACCTATGATGTTTATGAGAGTATCATCCACTTCATTATGTTGGTTACTCTTCATTTTTCACTTGCCTATGCTATTGTGTGATTGACCGATACTAGTCTTCCTACTTTCAAAACTTTGTAATGCCCTGCCAGGGAACCCAGGAGAACTTAACCTAAACAAGCATCTAAGTTTGCAGAATAATTTTTTTTTAAAGTTAACATACAAGATAAACATCAATGTGGAAGAAATTACCATTTACTCACATTAAAACAATAACCAACACAGGTTACAACTCTCAAGGGTTCCTCGATGAAGATTACATTAACATTAATTAATTAAATTAGATTAGGTACAATTACAAATCTCATATAAACAATGAAACGTAAAAGAAAAATCACATCAAAGATAACATTAATACAACTGGTACCATAAGGTATCCATAAACCTACATCCACTGCACATGTCGCAGGGTATGTAATACAATAACCAAAAAGAAGTACACATGATATCTCTGACTAACCGATACAAAGATATAAGATCACATGAAGAAGAGAAAGAAGAACACAACTCCATCAATGAAGATCAAGAAGGAACAACTGCCATAGGGATCATCCAACACTGGTACATGAACGTTGGAATCTCAAATGGTAAAAGAATCACTACCACCTGACCTCGTGAACCTAAATGGTCCACTCCCATTGTGCTGAGGAGATAACAATAGATCCCACTCAGATAATAAACATCAAACAGATCAAGCTAAGGAAAGGATCCTGAAAGCTTTGTACTCAAGGTAAACAAAAATAGGTAAGACTCACTATTCCAGAGGCAACCGATACATGCAAAACAACTATGGAGGAGGCTTAGGCTACATACTATGGGAGTGTCATCACATGGATGACTACTTGAGTTACCCTGGACTGATCTATTGACTCCGGACCCTCAAGCATCTACCAGGTTGATTTACCCTAGACTGGTCACTCTGGACCCCGAACCCTCAACATAATCCATGTGGAACCAACATATCAATCTTGTATTTAATGTTATTCCCCAAGTTTTATTATTAAGTTATCACTTATTAATCAACTTACGATAGGTTACCCTAGTACTAGCCCCTTTTGAGCCCTGGACCCCTATTGTAAGCCACTCCCCTAAGATGAACCTAGTTGACCTCTCCTAGGCTCACAAATCTCACATAGATCACAAGATGATAATAATGTCCCTCAGGACTACTCCTCAAAATAATAAGAACACACAGGTTCTCACGTAACCGTAATGTCACAAAACACTCTCAAAGTATTCACAAAAGAATATATACACATGATCCCGTGGGTCAGACATAAAAGTCAATACCATATTCCCCTCTATAGAATATGAAGTAAAACTCAATACAACATGAGCCCAAATGATCAAAACAAGGATGATAATCAAAAAAGTACATACACATCAAAACATAACTAAAATCAGAAACATCTGACACATACCCCAGCCTCTGTATCCTCCTAGGTCTTCTAGTACCCGATAACCCATAAATTGCATAAGACACATCAGGCATGAAGAATACAACACTCACATTATAGAGATCTGAAATTGAACTATAAGTATTTAATTTCCATAAACATCATAATTGAATCCAAGCATAAAAACAAATAAACCCATTAGGAGAATCTGAACATAAACATTACAACAATGTCATAAATAAAGAATATTCCCTAACGTTGTTCTATGGATCCAATAGAGCAAAAATGCCCAATTTCAGTATAAAACTAAACACTTGTGATACTTCATGTTGCCAGTAAGAATATAATTCAACCTATTTAATTAACTTGGTCCTACACCCAAATTAAATACTCATACAAATTGTATAAAATGAAAAATGAACATGCTATAGTTCATTAAAAAAAAAACCATCTAGATTGATGTCCACAAATTATCTAATTTAAAATACAAATTAAATTAAATTACAAAATAAATTAATTACATAAAAATTAACTTATAAATTAAGTAAATTACAAATTAAACAGATTATAAATTAAATAAATTATTAAAAACTAAATTATGCATGAAGTAAATTATAACTTAAACAAATTATAATTTAAATTAATTACAAATTTAATATATTATAAATTAAATAAAATATAAATTATACAAAATATAAATTAAACTAATAACAAACTAAATTAATTAGCAAACTGTACAAATAAAAAAAAATAACTTACCTTTTACGTGGCAGCCCTAGGCTGAACACGACGGGCCCCTCTGGGGTCGTGCATAGTCCTAGGACTACGCACGGCACCCTGTGGGGAGCCGTGTTGCAGACCTAGTCTGCAGGCGGCAACCCCTTAGGTGTCGTGAAAGGGAAAGGGGTAGGGGGTTTGGTGGCCCCTGCCCCCCCTTAAAGAATTTAATTTTTTTTTTTAAAAAAAAATTTTTTAAAGAAATACAACAAATTCAAGTTTTTTGCTAAGCAAATTTTTTTTTTATAATAATTTTTTGAAATACAAAAATTAAATAAAAAGATGATATATACTAATATATATATATATATATATATATATATATATATATATATATATATATATATATATATATATATATATATATATATATATATATATATATATATTATGACAATCACATGCACATCTTTGTTTTGTATTTATTTTTACAACTTGGATCTAGTACTGTTGATTTTTTTTTACTATATATTTTCAGAATTGATTTTTATACCCAAATTGGGTTTTTCAACCAAATTGATTTTATTTCCAAAGAAGATTTATTTTTCCCCCAGCCATATAGTTAAACTATATAACAGAATTGATTTTTCATTTTATAAGCAAACTATAGACAAACTTTTGATAAAATTTTGCCAACATAACGGTACAATGCCAAATCATCATAAAAATATAAAATAACAGATCTAGGGTTTCTCTAATACCCAAAACAAGAAATTTCATACAAATCTAATGAAAAGAATCCAAATCTATTCAAACACAAAATTTTGCCAAATAAAATAATAGAGGGCACACAACAAGAATTCCAGATCCTACCTTAGATCCAATGCTAGAAACTATAATGAAACCCCTATTATAGATCTAAGAGTGAGATTTCTTTCAAATCCAATCCTGTCTGCAGATCTGAAAACTATGATGAAAGCAGGAACCAAATCCAAATGCACAATCATGCCCAAATCAACAAGCAGCCACAACAAACCAAGAATCCTCAAAAACTCAAACACACAAGCTCTCCCAAAAATTTGTCTCCAAAAGAAACCTGTCTAATCTCCAAAAGAATGCAATTCACCCTATTAGGGATTCAACTCCACCATTCATGCAAACCCTAGATGACTCACAATACCACTCCTAATCAAACTCACACTCTTGAGTTGAAAGAAATTACTAATTAATAATTAAAAATATCTTTTAATTGTGCACAACTCAACTTAGTCTACTAAAGACAAGTTGTCTAATTTTTTAAACAAATAACATTCAAACTCAATAAAGCACATGCTAATATATTTTAATCTCTTATTAAATGATTTTATATTCCAAACACCATTAAATCATGCAATTTAATAATTTAATATCTAATGGACAATATTAATCCTATTTCACATATTTAATTAATTAAAACCAAATATCCTAATATTTGATTTTTAATTAATTAATAATCATACAAAAACATAGCAATTAAATTTAGTATTATTTTTCCAAATATAATATTAATTTCCATAACTATAGAAAATCTCAAACTCAAAAAGCAATAAATCAAGATCATCATATAGAACAACCAAGCTCAAGGATGGGATCCACGAACTTTGTCACCTGACAAAGTTGGGTAGGGTAGTCAGACCGATACTTGTCCAATTCTAGGACAATTGGCCTTAGGTTAGGGTTTTGGATCCGTGTTATCTCCCCTCTCTTACCATTTGAGATATTGTGATAGGGCACGCTCATCCTAACAATTCAAGGAAGATGATGCCCGGTACTTGCGAACCTACATACAACACCCGCATGTACAAACATATATAAATATATAACAAACAATGGCAGGGATCGGCCGATCATGTGGATCTCGCAAGCAAGTAACTACGACTCCATCCCTCAACCACATCAGGCATGACAAACAGAAGTATAAAATAAACACATCAACCATACACATGCAAGTATGGGGTTAGTAAAATCATACACATCAATGATTTCCTAACATATAATCTATCATCCTAAAGTAATCATATCATTTATAAAATTGGACTAGGGGCAGGGTACTACATTTCATTAAAGATTTATGTGGAGGACTTATTACTCTTTTGGATTATGTGAAGAATTTGGTAGATGATACACCATCTCCTAATCTTCCTAATCCTAATCCTATACTTCCTAATATAGTTCCTAATCTTCCTAATCCTAATCCTATACTTCTTAATATAGTTCCTATACTTCCTCATATAGTTCCTAATCTTCCTAATCCGATTCCTAACATTCCTAATATGCCTAATTCTCCATCCGCTATCCCGAGTTCTTCTCATACTTATGATGGGATTTAAACTATAGTTCATGATGCAGATGTGCAAGAATTCTTGGATTTACCTTCCCCTTCTTATCCAATCCAAAAAGATATTAAAGGGAATAGAAAAGAAACTTCTTCTAAACCTATTATTCCACCTTATACAACCTTTACTCATGAACTTGATAAATAATCACCTCTTGTAGAAGCTTTACATGATATGTATACTACAGGATATAATATGATGACTAAACAAGGGTGTAAAGGTTTAGGGCTTGGTGTTAATGAGCATGGTATTAAGTATCTAGTTCATATACCCCCTAAACAAGATATGCGTGGTGTTGGTTGTTCACAATCTCAAATCAAGGTGGTTGATGTTGATCGTCCTCCTCCTCTTCTCCCTACACCTACCTTAGATAACCCTGATATTCGTCAAGAGGTAGCTAAGAGGGTGTATGTTCAATTGATGAATTCCAAGAAAGAAATCTTTAAACCTATGCCAATAGATGCTCTACATAAGAATAAATGTCCTTTTCATTAAAGGTAATACACATTTACTTGCTGATTGTGTGCATTTCAAGTGATATGTTAGAGAAAGAGCTGCTTTAGGAATTATATCTCACTCTCGTGCAGTTTTACAATTCCTTCATAATTTTGATATAGGAGATACCCCTTATTCTGATATAATATAGATTTATTCTCTTCTTGTCTCTGGACTGGGGGGCAAGAGTTGTATTTTAATCCAGTCTCCTAGGATCCATTAGGCTTTTTATTGAGCTTAATCGGTATTCTTTCTATCCTCTCTTTCTATGATTTTTTATTATGTTTATAATCATTCATAGATTCTATTTTGAGATATCTTTTCTAAAGACATTTGTTTTGCATAGCTATCCCTTGCTTTCATCCCTGGGGGGCAAGGTTCTTCTTTCTTTCTCATTGTCTAGGGATCTGCTTTCCTTAGCTTAGTGACATTTGTTTATCTTGCAACATTATTTCATTATAGTGAGTGATGTTTTGACTATGGATATCATTTTTATATGAGAGGTTGTTGTCCCTGTGTGTGTGAATTTTGTACCTATCTATAGACACAACACTTTAGTAAAACATTAGAGGTTAGCTTAAAATCAAAATCATGCAGTGAAATGAAAACTAATCTAACCAGGCAATTTACTGCCTTCTAGTAGATGCAAGTATGTATTCTCAGATTGGACCGAGATCGGTGACCTTGACAACACCTAAACAAAGGATTTGAATGCAGAATCTAGATATGAGATGAATGCAAATTAATCTATTTTTTTTTAGTTTTCTGTGCAATAAGATGAGAAATGATATGAAATCTAATCTATATGAAAAACTGATATACAATACAATTAATCTAACAATGATATGCTAAAATATGAATGATCTCACAAAGTTGTTGATTCGCAAAAGAAGCTTCAATTCTTCAGATACCAATTCGCCAGCATAAGTTTGCAAATTATGAGATATGATTATGAAGAGCTGAGCCTTGATTTTATAGAAATCTAGGGCTTTGGAGGTGCATGGAAAAAGCCATAAATCACTCAGATAAACTCAAGTTGATTTTTGAGTTATCAAAGAATAAAAGATAATTAATTCACAAAATCATGCAAAAATAGCTTTTTAACTCAAATCAGAGTTGAGTTTATTTTTAAAACAACTTGAATTGATTTTCTGATTTCAAGTTTAACTATTTTTTTGAATGTGCACAATAATTATGAATTAAATAAATAAATAAAGTGATTTATTTTCAACTTAACTAATTTTTAAAATAAAACAATTGATTTATGGGTTAATCAATTATTAAATCAAACTTTTATTCAAAAACTATATTATTAAATTTGACAACTTGCTTTAATTAATTAAATAAGAATTTAATCAATTAATGATAGGAATTTTGATTTATTGTCAAAATTTAAATAATGCAATTTAGGAATAAATATAATTAAATCCAATTAAATAATTAAGTGGCAGTATTAAATCTAATTAATTAAATATTTAGAATATTCAATTAATCAAACTTTAGGATAAATAGGTTTTATTGCCAAATAATTATTCAATTAAAGATAATTAAGATAGATAGGAATATTACTTAGGAATATTCCCCGATGCAGAATTTAGGATAATCAATTAGGATTCGATGATGTTGAGATGTGCCTTAGGTTAGGACTTCGATGTCGATTTCATTCGATGTGTCGATATAGGAGGTTAATGAACTTATAGCCCATTTTTGGGGTATTACAGTCCCAGGTCATTGTGTGTGTGAAAATTGTACCTGATCTATAGACACAACACTCAGTAAAACATTAGAGGTTAGTGATAATCAAAATCGTGCAAAATTGAAATCTAATCTAACCAAGCGATTTACTACCTTCTAATAGGTGCGAGATTAATGTTCTCAGATTGTAATCGAGATCAGTGACCTAGATGACACCTAAATGAAAGATTTGAATGCAAAAGATGGATATGAAATTGAATGCAATTAATCTATATTTTTGATATTTTCTATGCAATAAGAATGATAAAAACCGATATGAATCTATGCTAGATGAAATTGATATGCTATGAATTGATCTATCTAACAATGATATGCAAAGCTATGAAATTCTATGCTATGATATGAAAAATATGCAATTGAAATTGATCTCACAAAGCTTTGAATTCGCAAGTTGATTCTTTCAAGCTCCAATTGTGCAAATTCTCCAAATTTGATATGCTATGATTCCTATAGAGTAAGTTTGCAATTTGCGAAATGCTTGGATGCAAATTTGAGAGATGATTGAGAGATGAATTATGAAGAGATGAGCCTTGTTTTATAGAAATCTAGGCTTTGGAGGTGCATGAGAAAAAGCCATAAATCACTCAAATAACTCAGGTTGATTTTTGAGTTATTTTTAAATAATAGATAATTAAGTCACAAAAATCATGCAAAAGCACAGTTCAACTCAAATTAGAAGTTTAGATCCACTTTAAAACTCAAAAAGATGTTGAGTTTCAAAAAGCTAACAACTTGCATTGATTTTCCAATTTTGAGTTTAACTGGTCCTTTTATTTGCACATGGATAATTATGATTTAATAAATAAATAAAGTGATTTATTCTCAACTTAACTGCTTTTTGAAATAAAATAATTAATTTATGGGTTAATTAACTATTTTACCAAATTTTTATTAAAAACTATATTATTAAATAATGACAACTTGCTTTAATTAATTAAATAAAAATTTAATCAATTATTCATAGGATATTTAGATTTATTGTCAAAATTAAATAATACAATTAATAATAGATAGAATTAAATTTAATTCACAATTAAGTGGCAAGATATTAAATCTAATTAATTAAATATGAAAATATTCAATTAATCAAACTTTAGGATAAATGTGATTTATTGCCAAATAATTATAAAATTAAAGATAATTATGATGATTAAGAATATTACTAAGAATATTCCCCGATGCAGAATTTAAGATAATCAATTATGATTCGATGATGTTTAGATGTGCCTTAGATTAGGACTTTGATGTCGATTTCATTTGAATTGAAGATGTAGGAGATTAATGAACTTATAGCCCATATTTGGGGTATTACATTTTGCCCCTCTTTGAATTACTGTGCGAAGCGCAGTGGTTCAAAGATAGTCTGTGTTTGATAGAGATATGAAACTGATGTTTGAAATTGAGACAGAAGCTGATTGATATTGATTTGATATGGAGATAATAGGTCCTGAATGACCAAAGATAATGTTTACTATAACAGAAAATGAACCTATGATTGCGAAAAAGTGTCAAAATGCCTGATTCCAAACCTTAGGATTGCAAAGAAGTGAGTGACCCGTTCTAGACTCGATTGTCTTAGCAGAACTAGCAGGTATCACATCCAAACCCTTCAGTTGCCGAAGAACCAAGGAAAGAACTCTATGATCTGATGGTTGCAAAAACTGATACAGTTTACAAGATTAGGAGAATACTAGATTGATATGGATCTTGATGAATCTGATATGCCCCAAGTGATGATAGATTTTCCCCGAACGATGAGGACTTTTGATGAATCAGTAACTAGACGTGATTATTTGTCTTGATCACTGATGAAAGATATTGATAAACTTGATCGATAGAATTTTGATTTACAGACTTTGAATTGATGTGCAATACCATGCCCCCTTCGGGATGAAAATTGAAATCTGACAAGAAAAGTCAGCGTTGAGAGCTCAGAAGCATGTTGATTGATGGGAAAAGTGGTTATATACGGTCAAGAGCGCATTCTACATCGTTGGAAGGTCCCAAAAGACCAAGTTTGACTAGGTTTGACCATGAGTTGACCATAGTTGACCAGGTTGAAATTTTGATAGTTTGATGTTAGATAATCAGTTAAGTTGAATACTAGATTTCTGTGATGATTGAAGGTCGATTATGCAAGTAGTTAATAATATGAATGATCTCAGATTTGAATTTTGATCTCGAAAAAGGATTCTACTTGCTGCTTCGTTGGAGGAACCTTCGTGTGAGATTTAGCTCTTGTTAGATTTGAAGAATTGATATGAAGAATTGTTTAAGCTTTGAAGTTCATTTAGTCATTGTGAGATCATGCAAAGATGAAAAATGCAAAGAAGCATGCAATATGAAATGCAACATAAGACCTAGGACCTAGTCACTGATCATATGTTGATTTGTTATCATCATTGAACTTTTAGGTAACCGGATAAATCAATACAATGCCCACTAGCTATGAAACCATAGACATATGAATATCGATTCGTAGGCACAAGAATCAATACAACACCCACTGGTCAACAACCATGGATATATGAATATTGATTTTATTTTTGGAATGTCGAATTAGATATAAGCACCAAGGCACAAACACCAAGATGACTTGAATATCATGTCCATTTTGATATAGCAATTTGTATAAGCATCAAAATATAAATGTCATGATGACCTAAATACGCCTTGCATTGCAAACACATCAAACAGTCAAGAGATCATTCTAAATCCAATGTGAATTACCCGTAGTGACCCTTTATCGTTCACATCCTTAGGTAAGATCATGTTTCACAGTAGGAGAAAGAACTCACTCAAAAAGACAATAGTTAGATCAAACTTGAATTTTCTGGGTATCAATGGTCGAGGTACGCATGGCCATCCAATTCGAGATAGAGGCTCTTACAGTCGGACACCATTTCAATCCAGAATTTCCAAAGTTGTTAGATTTTCACATACAAGCAGAAAATAAAGAAAAGATTATGCCCCCAGTCATCACTCTCTAAATCCTATAAAGGACATCATTAAAGAGCTCGAAGGGACACAATATGAAAAAATCTCAATGTGAATCAGTAAGCATACAAGGAGATAAAAGCATGTAAAAAGCATAGATTGTTTTCAGTTAAGTTTTGATGTTTGATTGCATTGTTGTAGATGCAAAATCCTTTCTGGAGACAAGATAGACTGACTAACTCACATGAAGCTTCAAAGGACTCTGACTAGATATGATCCATCTAAGATACATGGGAGACCATAGGATATGACATTGATTGCCCCCAAGTGTTAAACATTGATAGGATATAGACGCTTCAGCCGATTGGTGTACAGAGTAACTTATTGAAAACTGGAAATGCAGAAACAAACCGGGAGATATGTACAAATTGAAGCAAGACTAAAAGCTAGGAAAGACCAAGATTGCACTGATAGATGGAGCATTTGGAACAAGTGGCACCCGTTTGCTGGGTTTTCACCATCTTGGTAGAGATTCTATTTTTGCTACCAAGGCGCCTGTTTCCAGGTTTTCACCAAGGCACTTATTCTTTTTTCTTTTTTTTTTCATTTCTTTTTTTTGTACTTTTGATATTTTTTTATTTTTTTGTGAATCATCAAGGTGCCTATTGCTAGGTTTTCACCAAGATGTCCATTTTTTTCAAGACTTTTTCAAATTTTTAAGATTTTTTTCAAGACATTTTACCATAGACTAAATGCCTTAGGTGTAGAATTTCTTCAAATGGAGAACGTTGATTGGTTCTCAGAGCTGTTCTCCTTCAGCCATTGAGAGTTGATAGGCACCAGAGCCAAAAATAGTAGTGATGACAAAGGGACCCAGCCAGTTGGGTTCAAACTTCCCCTTGCGTTCTTGATGGGATTGATTTTTAGGATTTTCTCTCAAGACTAGATTGCCAACCTGAAATTCTCTGTGTCTGACTTTCTTGTTGTAGCCTCTAGACATTCTCTTTTGATATACTCTGAGATGATCATACGCTGCTTGTCTGCACTCATCTAGTAGTTCAAGTTCTTGCAACCTAGAGACTCTGTAGTCATCATCAGTTACTAGACCATGCATTCTAATTCTTAGTGATGGGATTTCAACCTCAATAGGTAGTACCGCCTCAGACCCATAAACTAAAACAAAAGGTGTAGCCCCAGTAGTAGTTCTAATACTTGATCTGATACTTGTTCTGATATTTGTTCTGATACTTGTTCTAACACTGGTTCTAATACTTGGTTCTGATAATTGTTCTGATACTGGTTCTAATACTGATTCTGATAATGATTCTGATAATTGTTCTGATACTGGGTATACTTGATAGCATATTTTTCTATTGCAAACTCCCAAGCAAGATCATATCATGTAGTCCCAATGTCTAGCAAGGTGGAGAACAAGAGGGATTGGCAAGCTAGTGGAAGAGATGGAAGATAAGAGAATAAAAGGATAATGAAAGGAAGAAATCCTCAAGGGAAAACTCCTCAAGAATACCCAAGCTAGGGAAAAATTGTCATGTAAAGTGCATTTAGACAAGTAATGAAAGGCTAGCATAGGATAAGTCACAAAAGCATGATGCAAGAGCAGGAAAGGATGCAGTCCAAAAGAGTAGACATGTCAAGAGGATTCATAGCACTGTGTTTTACTCTTTCTTTCTTTTTTTATTAGATCAAGACCAAAGGGGAAAAGGATAGCGATAGGCGAAAATGAATGGAGGAAGATGGATATGAAGGCTAAACATGGAAGGAATGAAAGCAAGATCATCGTAAGATAGCTCACAAAATAGTCAAATATTCATGTATAGATCAACATTGTCAAGATCAAAGAGAGAAGACGGAATGGATGAAATATGTAGAAGAACTACGCATAATGCCTGATTGCCAGGTTTTCATCATGGTACTTATCCAAGGTGCCACAAGGGAGTGGTTTTCACCATAGGATGAATTTATTTCTCTTTACTTTTGCTACCAAGGCGCCTGTTTCCAAGTTTTCACCAAGGCACATTTTCAATTTATTTTATTTTTCATTTCTTTTTTGGAAGAAGGCAAGCTTTTTAGATAATGCTCCTTGAAAGAATAAACTATGATATGCCAAGGATTTAAATGATATGCTCAAAGATGCTGATAGGAAAAGGGAGATGGAAGAGAAAAATGGAGGATAAGGTTTTATGTAAAGCGAGTGAGGTTGGAAGATAGGAGGAATAGGCAAATGAGGAAAAATGATAGAAGGTAGAAGGATAATGCATGGAAGGATAGTAAAAGGGTAGGTGGAAAGGAAGGCAAGATCAACGTCAACACATACCTTGAAGGGTGGTGAGAGGATGGAGGAATCGTGAATGAAAGAATACGTGAAGGAATATGGCGAATGGATAGCAGAGGTTGTGGTTTAGGCACATGGAATGGAGGAATGCTTTTGGAAGATGAAGTGGAAGTCTTTGGAAGCTTGAATGTCAACTTCACTTTTTGCTCAACACCAGACTCTTTCAAGAGAGACTTTGGAATCCATATAGCCGTAGGCTTTTTATTTCCTTTTGATGATCTAGAGAAAATATCTTCAATGATGGATTTTGGAACCCATACTTGTCTTGTAGTTTTTTTCTTAGATATCTCTTTGGACTTTATGCTTCCATATCTATTAGAGGAGACATGGTGATCTTTTTTTGATGGATTCTTGTATTGCTTCTTTTTCTTGTATTGAATATTCAAGTTACTTCCAAAGGACTTGGGACTTGTGGAAGAAGGAGGATATGACTGGTTTAGATGGGTGGGTGGATGAGAAAGATTCAAGGGTATGCATCTATGTTGATCTTGAGGAAAGATAGGAGATGGAGGGATGTAAGGACCCAAGATGGATGGTGAATTAGGAGAGTTAGTAGGGGAAAGTGAAGGGACATAAGGACCCAAGATGGAAGGCAGACATGAAACCTTTAGTAGTGGTGGAAGAGGTCCAAGGATGGAAGTGGAAGATGCAAAAGGATAATCAATAAGTTCATCAGCATCTATATGACAACCAAGGATATCAGCATCTTTAGAGTGAGCATTAAGATTTTCAATAGAATCTTGGACATCTTGAATATGAGCACCTTCTTTGATAGGATTGTTCAAAGCTTGCAAAGACTTAGGAAGAGTAGAAAGTGGAAATGAACATGGAGTGGTAGAACAAGAAGATGGAAGACTTTGATCTTGACAAGGATCTTTGGATAGCACAAGCACATAATTTTTATTTTGATTTTCAATAGGCTTAACATTAGAAGTAACAACACCATTTTTAACAACCTTAATGGAAGTATCATCTTTGAAAAGCGCAAGTGTAGTAAGGTTATTTTGATTGTCAATAAGCTCAACAGTGTAAGTAGTAGCTTGATCTTGCTTAGGCGAAGACTTAAGACATGGTGGAATGCATGAAAAAGGGGCTATAGGATCAAAAGAACCCTGAGGCGGATAAGAGACATCTTGAAAAGGAGTGGATGACATGGAGGGTTCTTGATCTTGATCTTTCTTTATGTTATTTTCTTCATCATTTTTAGAGTCCTCTTGACATGGAGCCACTTCTAAGGACAATGAAGCATGTTGGGATTGTATGGATGACTTTGGAAGAGATGGTGGAGGACTAGTTGAAGTAGGGATTATAGCATATGAAGGATTAGACTCTTTAGGTTTATCATTATTGAAAGTATTTGCAGCCAAGTGAAGGTTAGCTTGAGTTTCTTTAAGAGGTAGCCCTAGAGGATAACTATAGGGAACCGCATGAAAAGTATCAA
Organism: Chamaecyparis obtusa; assembly: GCA_027943335.1. NCBI lineage: Eukaryota > Viridiplantae > Streptophyta > Pinopsida > Cupressales > Cupressaceae > Chamaecyparis > Chamaecyparis obtusa. Next base: position 561,665 of record BSBK01003861.1, on the reverse strand, counting down.
GGCTTGTGTCGGATGAAGGTTCTGTAAAAGATTTGAAAGATTCAGAAGCTTTAAAAAATGTACAGGTATTGGAGGAAGTAGGGGATGGAAGGGAACCATCACCAGACAAAGGTTCAACATTAACATGATCTTGCTTGAGAGTGTAATCTTTATTTTCAGCTGGAGAGTTCTTAGAGGAGAGATCCTTATAGTATTGATGTTTCAAGCTAGCACGATGTATTTTATAGTCCTCAGCAATAGTAGATGGATCATAATCAAGGTATTGTCCATAAAAGCCATCAAAGTCTCTTTCAAAATCAGAATCATATGGATCACCATCACGATCTATCCAATGTGACGGCCCATTTGTAGTAAGCAGGAATGAACGATGAGGAGGACTCTTAGGAACAGAGGTGTCATAGGTATCATTACATTGTCTGTCGTCATAGTCATCATAGTCTCCAAAGTTGGATGTGTCACTCTCCGTGGAAGAGGTATCATAAGGATTGTCACGTTGCTCACATTTTGTCCAGAGGCATGGTGATATGTACAAGTCTTTATCAAATGGAAAAGACTATAGAGATTCCATGGAGAACTCTTTAGGTTCCTTCTCTTTCTTAAGATTGTTAAGTTCAGCTTGCATAGCTTGCAGCTGCTTCATCATAGCGGTGATTAGAGCTTCTTCCTCTTGTGTACTGTTTCTTTGAGACATGTGTATTGATTTTCAATAGCTACTGATTTGTTCTTGACACAATGATATTTTTGACAGATTCTGGAACTAGGCTGGAAATATTAGATATCTTGCAATTTGACAATTTCTGACAACTCTCTCAATTTTTTCCAAATGACACTCTGCAGACTCGTACGACACTGGGTAGTCTATGAAACGACAGTTGCTAAACTCATACGACAGCTGGGTAGCAATGAAATGACAGTTGACAAAAATCGTACGATAGTGGGTGGGCTATGAAATGACAGTTGACAATATCATACGACAGTTGCAAGATTTTGACTTTGAAGATTTGCTGGCATGAAAACTCGTACGACACTGGGTTTTCTATCATATGACAGATGGGTTGCAATGAAACGACACTTAATGGAAACTCGTATGACTTTCTGACCTCCTGAGATGAATTTTGACTCCAGAAAAGGATTTTACTTCAAATTTTTGCAAAATTTAAGGTTTTCAATTTTGGATTGTTTGCAAATTGTATTGTCCAAATTTTGAAGGTTATACCAGATTTGATCATTTTTAATAGCCAAGTACATAAACAAGCACCCAGAACAACAAGCAAGTGATTCCAAGCACGTCTGAAAATAATGAACAAGGGCAAAAGAAACCTTGCGCATGAACAATCAAGTGACCAAATTGTGCTAATCCCTGAGAGTACTAATTGTGTATGTTCTGAAAAGTTTTGCAATAACACACATATACCTGAGAATGAAAAATTGGCCTCTCTAGGGTTTTTAGTAATGGCTTGACTCTACAACTTTTATGATTCAAAGGGGTGAACTCCAATCCCAGCGCACCAGGGTTTTGACACAGTCTGAGAACTTAATCTTCAAGAGCTACTAGGGAGATCTGACAACCCAACAATGAACCATACCCATGGAGATTTCTTCCACAAGGACATTTATATAGCAGCTGTCACTACCATGGTGAAAATGGCTATTACCGCTTGAGGTTTTGTCAATGCAGTTTGCCCTGTGAAGGGATTGTCCACTAATTTTAACCCTCTCTAAAGGTGACTCATAGATTTATACCACAAGGGGACTTGGCTCCAGATCCAAGGTTTTTGACACCTTTTCACTTTTAACCCAAACAAAGCAAGCAGATTAATCCGACACGCTAAGACAAAGTTTTGTTCCACCAAGGTCTGTGATATCAACTCCACGTGATCTATCAACCTCTCTGGGGAGAGAATGTATCAATCAATAAGAGAAGACACACTAACCAATTTTGATTCACCAAAGCTCGTGATATCAACCCCACGTGATCTATCAACCTCTCCGGAGAGAGAATATGTCGATCAATAAGAGAAGACTCACTAACCAAGTTGAATGTGAAACGCACTAAGTATCCTCCCTACCTACAAGGATTCCGTCGTCAAGGAAGGATTTCACTAGGAATCCAATCTCTCAAGAATCACGAATAGTGTTCATAGGGCCTAATTACTATGTGAGCACAGATATATTCTCGAAAGCAAATCTACCAAAAGCGTCCAAAAAGTAGAAAGAGGAACACTTAACGCTTAAAGCGAATATGAGATGAGTCCACAAGGTGGAACACTTAACACCTCACACAAGCTGAAAATGAGTCCCCAACTTAGAAAACAAGTGAGTTTCTAAAACTACAAAAGGGTTGCCAAGTGGAACACTTAACGCTTCTGTCCTATTGACCCCTCCCCTTTATGGCACTGAGATTGCAACCACAGGGCAGAAATGAGGGGCCAGAAGATTAGCGAGTCCAATAACCCAAGATAGCAATCAAGATCAATCACAAGTATTCTAAGACTACTTAATGAATCCTTAAGGGTTCACAACCTAGTATCAATTATGCAAGTGTGTAGAAATAGATCAAAAGCATGAAAAGATGCACACAAGCTTGACACATAAGAGATTTATTTTAAGTCCCAAATCAAAATATTATTAGATGAAGGAGAATACCTGGGATCCTCGCAACACGCTTAGTAGATTTTACTTGATTTTTAGCAATTCTTGTTGAGCTTTTCCATGCAAGCAAGTGACGAACTCTCCAACAAGCAAACAAGCAAACAAGATATGCAAAATATATTCAACTTATGAAAACCATAGGGTTAGCTCTAAAAATTAATTGTTAGGAGAAATAATAACCATAAATTAATCCAAATGACAACTCATATCATGCATTGAATCATATGAAAAATAAGTGCATACCCATCATAAAATTTTAATTTTTTTGTACTGCATTTGACCTAGTCAACAAGATCTAATTTTTTTGATATGATTTTGGCCACAAAAATAGAAATTCAAAATAAAGACCCCTGCTAAAAAATAGAGAGCTTTCCAAAAATGCAAAAATTTTAGAAAAATCTCTTCATTTGTGCCCTAGAGACCCATTTTATCAAAATAGACTAGTTTTTGCAAATTGACTATTTGAGCTATTAAATTGCATCCAAATTTAAAACAAAAATAATAGACCCCCTGTATAATTTGAAGAGATTTCTGAAAATGTAAAAATTTCCAAAAAATATTTTGATTTGCGCCAAAAATTAATTTTTTATGAAAAATATTTAAAAAATTATTAAAAATTCAAAAAAATTTAGAAAATTCTAAATTTTTTATCAAAGCTTCCCCAACATGTCATCAACTTGAAAAAATAATTTTAGACCAAAACTCAAAGCAGTTTGGGAGATAAAATTAAATCTTTGAAATTTTGGGGTTTTAGCTCTCCAAAAAAATCAAAACTAGCATGCAAAGGTGGGTTGCCCCACGGTGGGCGCCAGAAATGTGTGTGAAAATTGTACCTGATATATAGACACAACACTCAGTAAAACATTAGAGGTTAGTGATAATCAAAATCGTGCAAAATTGAAATCTAATCTAACCAAGCGATTTACTGCCTTCTAATAGGTGCGAGATTAATGTTCTCAGATTGTAATCGAGATCAGTGACCTAGGCGACACCTAAATGAAGGATTTGAATGCAAAATATGGATATGAAATTAAATGCAATTAATCTATATTTTTTATATTTTCTATGCAATAAGAATGATAAAAACCGATATGAATCTATGCTAGATGAAATTGATATGCTATGAATTGATCTATCTAACAATGATATGCAAAGCTATGAAATTCTATGCTATGATATGAAAAATATGCAATTGAAATTGATCTCACAAAGTTTTGAATTCGCAAGTTGATTCTTTCAAGCTCCAATTGTGCAAATTCTCCAAATCTGATATGCTATGATTCCTGTAGAGTAAGTTTGCAATTTGCGAGATGCTTGGATGCAAATTTGAGAGATGATTGAGAGATGAATTATGAAGAGATGAGCCTTGTTTTATAGAAATCTAGGCTTTGGAGGTGCATGAGAAAAAGCCATAAATCACTCAAATAACTCAGGTTGATTTTTGAGTTATTTTTAAATAACAGATAATTAAGTCACAAAAATCATGCAAAAGCACAGTTCAACTCAAATTAGAAGTTTAGATCTACTTTAAAACTCAAAAAGATGTTGAGTTTCAAAAAGCTAACAACTTGCATTGATTTTTCAATTTTGAGTTTAACTGGTCCTTTTATTTGCACATGGATAATTATGATTTAATAAATAAATAAAGTGATTTATTCTCAACTTAACTACTTTTTGAAATAAAATAATTAATTTATGGGTTAATTAACTATTTTACCAAATTTTTATTAAAAACTATATTATTAAATAATGACAACTTGCTTTAATTAATTAAATAAAAATTTAATCAATTATTCATAGGATATTTGGATTTATTGTCAAAATTAAATAATACAATTAATAATAGATAGAATTAAATTTAATTCACAATTGAGTGGCAAGATATTAAATCTAATTAATTAAATATGAAAATATTCAATTAATCAAACTTTAGGATAAATGTGATTTATTGCCAAATAATTATAAAATTAAAGATAATTATGATGATTAAGAATATTACTAAGAATATTCCCCGATGCAGAATTTAAGATAATCAATTATGATTCGATGATGTTTAGATGTGCCTTAGATTAGGACTTTGATGTCGATTTCGTTCGAATTGAAGATGTAGGAGATTAATGAACTTATAGCCCATTTTTGGGGTGTTACAGTCATCACCTCTTCTCTATTTTGCAAATTATGTTCTTTATAAACTCTTGCCCTTGCTTTGGTGATTAGAGTTGTTTCCCTCAATTCAAAGATTCATCTTCTTCTTGATTGCAGGAGGCTTGATGATTGAATCTTTGTTCCCGCTTGGTTTATCTTTGAAAGATGATATTTTATCTAAAAGTGCTCCTCTACAGTGGGGATCTTGTTGATAAGGTCTCTTTCTTTGAGGATACTTTTCCATGAGTGACATATCCTTCTCATGATTATCTATACTCTTGGATGTAGGGGTCAATACCCTTCACTAAGAATATAGTGTACATTGTTATTAAACAAGATATCTCCTTACATTGTGAAGTGGGTATCATCTTTCTCTTCCTTATCCTGTCTAGTAGACAACCATGATAAGGGTGGGGGCATATATAGAGTCTCCCTTGTAATATAGCTTTTCATTTATATGCTAAATCCTCTGAAGGTAACACACATAAGTTGCTAAACCTTGAAGAGACATGCATTTTCAATTTTCAATATGCTAAATCCTCTTAAGGTAATGCACATAAGTTGCTAAATCCTAAAGAGACATGCATTTTTCAATTTTCAATATGCTAAATCCTCTGAAGGTAATGCACATAAGTTGCTAAATCCCAAAGAGACATGCATTTTTTAATTTTAAATATGCTAAATCCGTGGAAGGTAACACACATAAGTTGCTAAATCCTGAAGCGACATGCATTTTATATTCATAGTGATACAAGAAGGTGGATCTATGGGTATTCCAAAAGCCACCAGAAGACACATTACAATTGCAAGCAGAGTTTGTTGGGTGAACTATTAGGTCTTGTTACCTATTGGGCTCTCCCTCCTTGGTGATTCATGGTAAGGTGGGCATCTTACTGGGCGAGGTGATCACGTTCTTTTTTCTCTCTTTTCGCTTTCATGCTAATAGGAATAGATCATGAAGCTATGTTATTTATAGTGTTGCTCTTGTCTTTCTTATGTAATCATTTATGCTTTTATGATAGCTTTCCAAATATGATATTAGTATAGGAGGAATTTCTTAGCAAGGTTTCCTTTACTAGTTGATTTGTGTTTGTTTTAAAGTTTTGTGTTTGTTTCCACACCCTCCTACATGTATGTTGAGTTATAATCCTTAGTTTGGGGGCTTGTTTCCTTAACTAAGTGTTATTCTATCTCATTTTGAATCCACTTGGATCTTTCTTCTCCTTTATCATGAGCATGTTCGATTTCCATACTCTCACTAAAGTGGAGGCTTATGTATCATCTTAAAATGGAAGCACTTCCATGTTAAGAATATTTATCCCTCCTTAGGGGGTGTTTTGGGGCCATCATCATATTGTCCTCTATTTTATGCTCCCTTCCTATCTTCTGTGCCTATTTAGGGCTCTAGCTGGGCCTCCCCAGGCACTATTTTCCTCTTCTGGCTCATTTTCCAAGGGTCCTAAATTCCTAGGTCAAGGTTGACCTTGACCTTGACCTAGGTCAAATTTGACCTCATCCTTGACCCAGGTCCCCCTTTTCATCAGAAATTTTGCTAGATGCGGGGGGAAGTTCAAAAGTTTATTTTCCCACTTTCGAGTCGGCTGTTTCAGGTTTCAAAATAGTAAACTCTTAAATTGTATATAATCTAGGTCCATTTCTAGGGGTTAAGGCTTAATTGGAATTTAATTCTCCTATGTCAGACTCTCTAGAAGTTTTTTCCCTAGACTACTATAAAAAGAAGCCTTCCTCTCTCATTTTCACATCCATCTCTCAATCAAGTGCATCCACTTTTCATAAGAGCACTCTCAAGGAGACATTCATTATCAAGCATTCTATCCTTCAAGAAATAAATCGAGCATTCAAGTTCTCCATTGAAGATCAAGGATTCTTGCATTGAAGCCTTTAAAGGGATTTGGCTCAAGCATTCAAGATTCATCATTCAAACCCTAGATCTATCCATCATGATGGTGTGATCTTCCTTCAAGATCCTTTGTTCATCTTCAAGATCTATTCATTCTCCCTTCAAGGTGGATTCCAAGCATACAATCATGGAGGTTTTGATTTACATTTGTTAGTGTTGAATCCAATCTTTCATATTAACATACTTGTTTACATTTCAAATACAATTGTATATTTATTGAGTATCATAGCTTTGTTGTTAGATCTATTTCTACTACTTGCTAGCATTCTCTATTTCAATTCTATTTTAAAATTTGATTCCAAACCGGGGTTTAACCAAGGTAAACCGCTCAGCCAAACAACAAAAACCCTTTTTTTCTTGCAAGGACAAGTGCGAGACAGGGAATATCAATGCAGATCTGAGTACCCTTTTCGACAAACTTCTGAGATTCGTGAACAGAATTTCCATCAGAGCTATGCATGTCAAGGATGACCTTTTGGGGTAAGATTGTACTCCAGGGTAATAACTTACCCCTATCTTGGCTCAAGGATGACCTTGCTCAGAAAGATAGAAGATTTTGGGTTTTCTCTATTTCTGCATTTCCAGGCCAAATCCAGTTGCAGAATTTCCTGAAATCGAGCACAGACACTAGAAAATAGTGATTTCCAAATCTACTCCTTTTTCAAGATAAGTATTCATGTTTGTATGTCCACAACATTTTCCATCACATCCCACACACAACACACATCAAAAACATATAAAAATATATCCCTAAAAAGATATATTTTTATATATTACACATATCTATGCTAAGCTCTAAAATACCTCTGATCAATAATAAATTCAACATATTAATTTGCTCCAACTCTATTTTTCCCAGTATATGCTTTCTCTAATGCTTGGTGTTGTCTGTAGTTTTGCTCGGTTCTATCTTCAACCAGTTTGATCAGTGTTGCATGAAAACAATCCTTTTCACGTGAATTCCCCTACAACATCAATAATCCCAGGCTCAATAATGAATCTCATGTCTCCTTATATAGACATCATAAACTATTTTCTTTTCATCCATAGATTTTGCCTCTTTAACCTTCCTCGGTAGTTATGTCATTAACACATTTCATTCTCCTTCATCTGATCAACTTTGAATTTTTTTAGTCATTTGATCATCACAACAAACATTATCTTTTATTTTGGAATCATAACCAATTGTCCAACTCATCATTTTTAGTCGGATGTGATAAAATCCATTTATTTCTTTCACTCGATCAATACCAGAATGTGTCAATGATTACCAACTTAGTTAATACTATAATCGGTCTACACTACACTTTCTCGGTGTATACAAAAATCTTCATTTACCGACCACATAAACTTGTTCAGTCTTGATATTCAATATATAATAGAAATATCTAATACACTAAAGTCATCAACATAATGTAATAGACTCATCAATAAGTTACCCAATGTATACCATATCCATATATTTCCTTATCCATCTCATCTTCATGTAGATATCGCATTCCTTTACTATTTTCCTTCCTTAAGATGTTGGTAACCATCATGACAAGTACAGTCAAAACTAGTTAACATCAATGACAATACATTAACTGATTAATTATCTTACATATACTTTAGTAGCTCGGTGATCATCAATCATTTTCTTTCAATTGTTAAACTTTCCTTCAAGATATTCAATTAGTTGTAGGTTATCATAAAGATGATGTTGATTCAAAAGAAGAAGAAAATAGTCAATTCATAGTTGTAGTTAATAAAGCACCACATACAATAGATGAAATTTCAAATGGCATAAGAGAAAGAGGACTAATTCATCCTAAAATTAAGAGATATCCAACCATGAGCAAAGAGGACCAAGAAAAATTGGAAGAAGCTATCATCAACATGATGATTAACTTTAAGAGAGTGCCAGTTGAATTTTCACTTAGTATACCACAAGAGTTATATGATAAAGTTTTAGTAAGATGGACTTATGCACTGAATACCGAGAAAAAGATGATAGAAAGGTCTCTAATACTAGCCATGCCAAATCTATACATTCCTGAGATTGATGTTGCAATGAAAACATATGCCAATAAATTTTTGATGAAAGGGAGAGCACTTAATATTCTAAAAGGAAAGATACAAGAAGTTGATGAAGAGAGTACAAAGATTTGGACTAGTATTCTTAGTTCAAAGGAGGAAACAGAGAAAACTGCATCTGTAGTTGATACCGAGAAATTTGTACAGGTTAGAGGAAAAGGTGACCAAATAGATATTGATACAACACAAGAGCCTATTCACATCTTTGACACCGAGTAGCCAGAAGACCAAAAATATGTTGAAGATTTTATAATTATTGCAAAAAATGAAATGAAAGATATTCCAGAGATGTTGAAGATAATAGGGGAAGATGTACTAATTAAAGATATCACAGAAGGAGACCCCAGTGATGAAGGGAAGGATGAATAATATGTAACTATTTCTACCTAGAACCAAGAAGAATCCCAACCTACTGAGGTAGCTAGAGCACAATTATTAGGTGATTTACCTACTCTTGTACAAGTAATTGATATAGTTGTCGAGAAACAAACTAAAATAGTACAAGATACTAAAGAAACTGAGACACAAGAGAAAATAACACCCGATTAAGTAGAGATTATAGTTGAAGACAAGGGTGAGGAAGTAGAAAAAGAGACTACCGAGACCACAAATACAAAGGCAAATGATCAAGGATCCCCAAATGAAAATAAAGTAGATGATTCTCCTACAAGCACAAGGCCACAAGCCCTAGGACCTTAGACTGAGTGAATTTATATGGGGTGGGACAAGAAGAAAGAAAGTGTGTCTACCGAGCAACCACAGATAAATCTAGAGCAAAAGGCTCTAGTTCCATTTAGTCAGTCATGTACTTCAAGCAAGCAGGAAAAGAATAAAAGGAATAACCATGGCAGAAAAGGTCTGGTCACACTAGATGAAATTATAGGAATACCAACTTGTGACCCGAGAACATTAGACCCTGAATCTCTAAGGAAGCATGGAGATCTATGCACCAAAAAAGAAGCTCAGGCGAAGCTGAGGCAAGAAAGTAAAAAACAAACAGGTGCTAGAGGATGTGAAAGAAATTTTTATGCAAGTTGTTCCAGATGTCAATGTTGATGAGAATACACCTATCATTGACCAAATTGTTGTATTAACTAAGAATATCAATGCACCGACAACTAATGCAAAGAAGAAAATAGAGGAAAGAACTAAGAAGAAGATACAATACAAGGTCACCGAGAAAATTAGCTAAGCAATAGCAATACACAAGGTGTAAAATTTTCTGAGACAGTAACCAAGATAGAAGGTATCATTCAGAAGATCCTTACTTTTTTTAAGAAACTTTACACTTTATATTCTTTTACTATAGAAATTACTGATAAATTGAAGAAATTAGATGAAGATTTGCATAAAAGTGCAGAGAGTTTAATAACCAAACCTCGTGCATTCAAATTGCATTACTCAAAGGTTAAACACATTTAGGGGTTAAGACATGATTTAAGGAGAGAAGATGACATAATAAAGGATCAAATAACTGAGTTATAGGTTGAGTTATTACCCCACATTAAGGTGATGGATAGGTATGTTAAGAAGGAAAAAGAGTTAGTTGCCACCTCTAAGATGTTAGTTGTTGATCACATTCTTGACATGCATGCACAGGTAGGCCTAGAACAAATTGCTTTAGAAAGTCTAAAAGAGGAATGTGAAAACCTCTTGGCCAATCTTTAGAAAACTCATAAGAAAATTTTTTACAAGTTGTAAGTACATATTTTTTGGCATTATCATCAAAAAAGGGAGAAAACTATGTATATAGTATGTACTTTACCAAGAGCATATTGACAGGGGGAGTCTACAAATTTTGAAGTTTACAAGTTTTGAATTTTGGAAAAGATTTTGGATATGGAATACATATGTGTTTTTGTCACTAATTCCAAAGGGGAAGAATGTTACACATAATTGCATTAAGTGTTGTCATTATACCACACATATAGTCAGTAAGGGAAGAAAATAGACAAGTCAGTCAAAACACTAATTATAGTAACCAAGCAAAGCATAAGGAGAAAGACAAGTTAACCAAGCACAGACTTGACTGAGCATAGACACCGAGATAGATGATTACCGAGCACACCAAGTATAGTTATAACTGAGAATACATGTTTACCAAACATCAGTATTTTACTGAGTGATACAGTATTTAGCAAGTGATACAGGATTGACATAGAAGTTTGGAATGACACTGAAAACAAGGCAAACATTTTATATCGAGCTAGAAAATAGTTTACATAAATCAAGGTAAAGAGTTATTGGAGATATCATATTGATTGGTGATGATCCCTATGTAGTTTTGATTTAGGTTATTCATATGGATCGTTAGTCAAGTGTTTTCTAGAAGTTTCCACAACCCTAATTAGGTCAAAATCATTATGATTTAAGCATTGTCAAGATGTCAAATTAGTATGTACATGATATGAAGTAGCTTCCTACATGGGACATCTGAAGATCAGACAGGGTTATGATGCTACATTTTTTATGTATTCAAGATTATATCAGAATTAGACCAGAGGCTACCGAGTAGTATTTGAAGGAGACATCTATCATAAAGAGATGATAACAGTTAAGGGCTAAGTAGATCTAATATTCAACAAAGTAAGTTGCAACATCCAGATCATTATACTGTTACTTACTAATAATTGTGGCAAAAAAATCTCCTAACAGAGTAGACTTAACCATCTTTTGTAAATCCCTTAACTGAGTGCACACTTAACAATGTAGATCTTAACAGGTCTTAAATGTTACTCCTAACAAGGTAAGATCATCAGAAGTGATCAAAATTGTATGCCCTAACAAGAAACTTTTTTATTGCAGTAGTGAAACTTTGTGGGTTTCATCCCCACCGCAGTTTTTACCTTTTAACAAGGGTTTCTGTGATACCAAAATCTTTTTGTCAAGTGTATGAAGTTTCATGAATGTTTATTTGATAGTTTAGATGTATTTCCATTTCAGTTATATTTATCAATGAATGGTAATGATGAATATGACAATCAGTTATTGAAGAGTATTATCTTAAGGATTGAGAACAAAACTTTTTAGGGTTGCTGATTCACCCCTCCCCTCTCAGTAACTCACCTTTCCATAATCCCAACAACTTTGTCCTGCAACCATATCAAACATGTCAAATAGAAAGGTAAAACATACATGATAGCCATACACATGAAAGTATGGGGTAAGTAACTTCATGAATATAAATGACATATTTAACAATATAAATAATCATCGTCAAAGTAACTAACATCATCTAACTGTAAACATATGATATCTCATGACTATCTAATATCAAATCACCATGTAATGTCATACATCCAAAATCACATAACAAACCTGGAATAATCGACACATACATGAAAGTAGCCTAAAAGAGTTTGGTAATATAAAATTGGAAAAACAAATTATGGGTGGGCACTACACCTATAGTCTATAAATTTTAAGGAAGCATAGTTGTTTTACATAAACAAAAAGAAAAATATAATTATACATCTTATACATTAGGATTATATATCTATATAATCTTATATAATTCCTAAAAAATATGTACCATGTGAAACGCTACATAATTTCAACTTGTCAAGTAAAACAAATTGGTAATTTAGAAATTTCTTTGTAGGTATATCAATCCCACCACCCCAATTGGAGGAGATACAACTAAAAATTCTTCATTGGACCTAGCCACTTCAATAACCAAGTAATCTTGGATTATTGTAGAAACTTGAACTAGTGTCTTTTTCTTTATTAACAACTACCATTTCATTATAATTCTTCTAAAATTCCATAATCCCCTTGTAAAATAGTGTACTCTCAAATTGGTTTTTGAGCCAAGTGTGATCGTATCTCACCTCCTCTTTATTGACTCCTACTATTCTATCTCCTAGTAAAATATAAATTTGGCTTGTGATGTCTTTATAGTTATTGTAACATGCATGACAACAATAAAAAAAAGTGGGTCTTTTTTTATGACTTAGTAAGTGTTCTATTTATCCCCGTTAAACATTTTCTCATTTCTTGTCTTCCAAATATACCATAAAATATTAGTCAAAAAGAAAATCAAAAATAGAGTATGCTCTTTATTAAATGTTTAAACAAGTCCTATAAGAAGTTACTTGCAATAAACAACTTTACTAATAGCCCAAATCTTATAAGCCAATGAAAAACATATTCCAATTCCTTTTTGCATAGAAACACTCCAAGAAAATATGTCTAATTGAAACAAGTTTCTTACAAATTGTGTACATGTCAATATCACAAAATTTTAGTTTGTAAGGTAATTTTTACAAAGTAAAAAGCCATTTGAAGTAAGTGTTACCAAAATTTTATTACTAATGCATTTTTTGCTTCAAAAGGTACATTTACTACAATTGACCTTGTTCATTGATGTTCAAAAGATAAAAGTACATTATATTATGGAGGAAAAGAAACATTTCATTGTATTAAACATCAATATTATATTTTGTGTTTGTACATTTGAAAGAGAAATACATCACTTTTTGAAATACAAGCTGTGAGTTATAGCCTATTCTATATTTTATGAAAAGAGAACAGAAAAATGATGATAAAGATAGAAAAGAAAAAGGTCTAGGTAACCAGTCATTGCCTAGGGCTTGACTGGTTGAGAATGAGTCTAAGTCTTCTAGTCTTTGCAGTTGTCCTATCAAGCTTTGTTTTCTTGGATGTCGAGTCCTACATGTGGGAAAAGATAGATTGTTAGATCCAAAAGATCTAAGAAATGTCTGATCAACTAAACTTCTTACCTATCTACCTTTAGCATCAAAATCCATCTTACTTGCACAAAAGATAGAAAGAGATCAGAGCATCGTTTCAAGTCAAAAGGATTTTTTTTTCTAACCAATTTGTTCTATGCGCACATACAGGTGTTTCAGTCTGACAAGTGGAGTTAAATGTGGCTCCCACGAGGGTTGAGCCCAACTTGTCAAAGTGAAATTTTAAAAAAAGATTAGCACTAATCAACCATTTAAAATCCAGTATGTTGTTTAAAGTGAGGAATCCAAAGTGAGTCGTTGATCTTCAGTTGTTGCGAAGTATCCTTATATATTGTAGGTCTTAGATACCCATGCAAGTATAAATGTATGTTAGGCATAAATGATTGCAGAGGTATCAAAAGACCTGTAGTATATAATAATATTGTATTCTTAAATGTTGAAGACATGTGATAGTCTTATAAATGTCAGATCAAAGGTTTAGCATTCAAGAGTAAAAAAGGTATCAAAACAGTGATCATCTCTAGTAAGGAAAATGCATAAAAATCAAGAGCAAATTACAGTTAGAATGTAACAAATGACAATGATATATGAAGATAATTAGAATAGTTACACCAAGACTACACAAAGAAGTGGATCAAAATGACTTATTTTAACACAGTTGCAATGTGATCAGGCATTAATCATTTGCACCTGACCAACCATAAATACATATGCAAAATTTCATAGATTACAGTTGTGGGACAGTCAGACAACTAAAACATAGAACATTACTTTTAGTACCGAGATATGGTTAATTCTTAGATTTATAGATTTTAATCAAAGTGTAACATAAATGGTTAGGTCATTCAATGCATATGGATTAGATATCGAGAGAGAAAGTAATACAAAATTGATGCCACATTTTTTTTAAATAGAAGAAGGTTTCCTAAGATGTAACCAAAGAAGGGGGCACTGAGGTCACTACCATGACAAGGAAATTACACATTTTAGTTTGAGGATAGAATATGAAACAAAGAAGTTGTACTTTAATATTCAAATATAAAATGATAAATAAAAAGCATCACTGGTAGCAGAGATATTTTGACATAAGCCATGGGTTTTAAAGATTGATGATGGACATTCTGATTGTCATGCCAATATCAATAAATGTCTCCAGAAACAAGAAAATGAGTTTTCCAAGAACAAAGTTGCATTGTCGGGGGCAGGAGTGGGAGTGGGAGAGGTTTCAAACCAGTCAAGCAAGAATGGCATTTGTACGGCCGCAGGCAACTATTGTCATCTCAGAGTGCCATGTTCAACCTGCACTACCAGGCTACAGGTACTCCTCCAGACTGTGTGCGTGGTTGGGGCAGGAAACAGCCTTTGCCATCACAGAGCCAGATGTTTGAATTTTTTTGCCGAGATAGGGACCTGCATTTTAATAAGGGTTTTCAGGTGGTTCAATTTTCTCAGAAAAACCCTCATAATCTTGTGTCTTTACCTCCTCAAAGTGTGTCAGAGTTTTCAAAAGATCTTCAAAGGTAAAGCGATAGTTCAACCTGCGAAACCCTTTTTTGTCAACCCCAGATTTCATGTTAAGGCATGCACATTTCAAAATAAAGATTCATCTTAGGGAGAAATGTCTACTCATGTTGCATGTCAAGGAAAGCCTCATCCTTTAGGCGATTCCTCCTTTATCACATAAAATCCCCCCAAATTCACTAGAATATCATCTTATGAGATTGGAGAATCTACCAGACAGGCTGTAATGGATCATAGGACTTCCTCTAATCATATTCCCTTACCTATAGGTGAGCTCAAGTTTAAAAATCCACATGGGCGGGCAAAAATTTCAAATTCTTACTAGTCACGGAACAACAGGAAGAGAGGGTTTCGTGGAGTTCGAACTCAAAAAAAGAAGTCAATCTTTGACATCTATGAAGGTACACCACTAGGATCTCCAGCGATTATCAAACCCCCCTTGGGAGGTCTCAAGGATTCTTTGGCCCCTATCAAGAATTGGCAGCAACACATTAGACTATACCTAGAATATGTTAGTCAGAAGACAAAGTTTAGAGTGCCCTTCAATCCAAAGGAATCAAACCAAGTTTGGCAAGCTAAGCATCTGAATCCGCTTACTGACTGACATTCGGTTACTCTGCCTGAGCATTTTCTGTAGGATCAAATTGATTTTCTTTGAATTTCAAGCCTTATTGGTAAGCTTTCTAAGACCTCTCTATTATTTTCTGATATTAAGGCTTGGGCCTTTCAATCATGGAGAGGGCTGAAGGATATCTTTGTTTTAGATTCAGTTTCGGGTTTCTTTGTTGCCATCTTTGAATCTTCAAATCTTAGGGATTCCATTCATAAGAACAAGGGCTGGTTATGTCATGGTTTGGGAGTATTCACCATGATTTGGTCCCCCAACTTTAAACTGGACTCTAAAGCTTGCCTATTCTTTCCACATTAGGTGGCTTTTCCCCTGCTACCACTAGAATATAGGGATGTGGACATTATGAAGATTCTTACTAATAAATTAGGCATCTTCATCAAACATGATCTTATCCCTTTTGAGCTCCCTCATTCTGATTCCAGAATCTGTGTACTTTTGGATACCTCTAAAGCATTGCCTAACCAAATAAACATTCATTCCAAATGGGGGACCCGATCTCAATGCATTGTAGTTCAAAATGAGGCAACTATTCGAAAATATCAGAATCATTTAGGTCACTTTACTTTCCACTGCAACCCACATCTTCACTCTGGGATGGTTGTCTATTTAGATCATTGCAGTGATCCTGCAAATTGCAATAAGTCAGATCTTTCTCAAAATGGCAAGGAGATGGTTCCAAAAGTAACTTCAATAACCTACTTTTCCCCTTTCACAAGTATCTTGCAGATTGTTCTTCATTTCTATAAAGTGTTCACCTTTTTCCTTTTCTCATTAAGATGTTTATTCATGATTAAGCATTATTCTGTCAGCCAGCTCCAACTCTGTTATCCAGATTCCATCAGCAGCCATTATGATCAGCCAAACCAATTCACAAGGAATATTACTTCAGTTGTTCATCTTTCAATGTTACAAGATTTTCCAGTTAATATTGCAAATTTGAACTCAGTCTTCCACAATAATGTTGTTATGGAACTTAAGGCCCAAGACTGCAATGACATTATGATTTTAGATCTTGCCAAGTCAATTATCCATGAAACTATCCCCGATGAAAAATCATGGCTCTCTACTAAGTCACATCTCTCTAATCATAAATGTGAAAATGATATTGTATTCTCTCAGGACATAAGGGATATAGTCACCTTTGAGGAAACCAAGCATGGTTGCTAGTTCTATAATATTGATGTCAGCTCTTTTCAATCTGAAATCCTATAATTTTTAGCTACAATTCAGGATTTCAAAGTTCCTCAAGGCCTTCACCACTTTCTAGATGAATTTCCTGAGGATCATCAGGAATCAGTTCAAAATCTCCCTCTTCAATCACTCCCTTCAAATCCCAAGAACAAAGGGAGTGCTCAGGATTGGGAAAATGATAATAGTTTGATGGATCTTGACTCCAATCAGCATGCCCAATCTGCACCTCTAGAAGGATTTGATCATAACGTGATTCTTTCTATTGAGAAATATCCTTCTCAAGTAATCATTTGTAGCAAGACTCCTAAAAAAAGAGGGAGAAAACCCAAGGGAGAAAAAATTAAAGCAGAAATAGCAACTGGGATTCAATCCACTCTGGATGGGAAATTCACTCTTCTAAACGTTTGATGAGGAGAACCAAGGGTTCTCCTTGTCAACAATGAAGATCATCTCCTAGAATGTCAGAAGCTTAAATAACTCTGACAAAAGAGGTAGAATCAAGCTAGAGCTTGCTTCTATGGCAGTAGGTATTATTATGCTACAGGAAACAAAGTTGTCTCAAGAGAATTATGAAAAAACCATTAACAAGTGGGCCCAGTGGAAATCTGTTCATAGGCAAGTGAATGGTGCCTCAGGAGGCCTTGCAGTCTTATGGGATCCAAAAATAATCCAATGTTAGCTTTTAGACCAGCAAGATAACTGGCAAGTTTTAAACATTACAAGGTTTGACCTTTCCTTTATTTTGTTCAATATTTATGGCCCAACATCAACCCAAGACAAGTTTAGATTATGGTAGAAACTGAAACATATAATTGAATCTCAAAACAACTCTCTCATCTTATTGGGTGGGGATTTTAATGCTATATTACAACAATCAGAAAAGCAAGGCAGAATTTGTCCCCCCGTGAAGATAGTCCAAGATTTTTCCAATTTTATACAAGACAATAATTTAATGGACATTGAACCAATTAATGGTTCATTTACATGGACCAATAAGAGAGAAAATTTTTCTCAAATAGCGGTCAGATTGGATAGGTTCCTTGCCTCCCATGATTGGAATCTCTCAAACACTATCTTTCAGTCTCAAATTTTGGCATGTCCAGAATCAGATCATTTTCTCATTGCCATTCAGCTAGTCTTGCCATCGGTAACTCAAGGTTTTAAACATCAGCCGTCATTTAAATTTGAGAGGATGTGGCTCCGTCATCCACAATTTTTTCCTTTGCTAAAGAATTGGTGGACTACTGCTCCATTATGTGTTGGGTCTAAAATGTATCAATTTGCTTCTAAAATGAAGAGTGTTAAAAAGTAGATTAAAAAATGGAATGAGACGGTTTTTAAAAATATCTTTACAAAAAAAGTGACAGTTAAGAATCAGTTGCAAGATATATTGGAAAGCACAATCAAGAATGGAATGGACAATGATAATTTCATCAAACAGAACAAGCTACAGCAGAAATGGGAAGAGCTCTATCAAAGAGAAGAGATTTATTGGCAGCAAAAGTCCCGTGAGTTATGGTTAAAAGAAGGTGATAAGAATACTAAATATTTCCATGCCTTAGCCAAGAATAAGGCAGCTGCTAATTGTATCTTTAACATTAATAATGTAGATAATGGTCAACCAATTACAGATTCTTAGGGTATTCAAGAGGAAGGGGTCAAATTTTTTAAAGGTCTATTGGCGCCTCTCGATTTTCCAGCAATTCATGAAGCACAATCCCAAGATATTATCAATGTTATCCCTCCTCTAGTATTAGAAGTAGATAACTTAATTTTAATGGCTCCATTCACTTTGCATGAGCTAAGGAAGGTAGTTTTCTCCTTGCCATCGGATAAAGCTCCTGGGCCAGATGGTTTTACAGCATTATTCTTTCAAGCGGGTTGGGAATTCTTAGGTGGGGAATTTCTTGGAGTGATTGAAGAATCCAGGAAAAGTAAAGCAATGTTAAAGTACTTTAATATGAAAAATATAGCTATTATCCCCAAGGTTAAATCTCTAAAGACTTTCATAATTCAGACCAATATCTCTATGTAACACCATATACAAAATTGTTTCTAAGGCTATATATCTGAGAATGCAATATTTGATTCCCAAACTAGTCTCTCAAGAACAAGGTGGTTTTGTACCAGGCAGAGAAAAAATGGAAGGAGCTATAGTTTCTCATGAGGCTCTCCACTCAATCAACTCCTCCAATTTGTCAAAATTCATCATTAAACTAGACATGATGAAGGCCTATGACAAAGTTTGCTGGGAGTTTCTTTTTAAAGTTCTTCACAAATTTGAATTTTTAAAAAGTTGGTGTAAATGGATAAGTGCATGCATCTCAGGAGCATGGTTTTTAGTCATCATTAATGGATTCCCCACTAGTTTCTTTTCTTCAACACAAGGGGTTAGACAAGGAGATCCCCTCTCCCTAGTTTTATTTATTCTAATGGTAGAAGCCTTCAGCAGATTCATTCACCAGCAGCATGTTCTTGGTCATTGGTAAGGCACGATCATAGGAAACTCAGACATATCAATTACACATTCATTATTTGCTGATGACATGCTGTTGTTTGGTAAATCAAATGTTGCAGAGGAAAAATAGATCAAACATGTTTTAGACACATATACTGCTATCTCAAGGCAAAAAATCAATGAGAATAAATCAAAAATCTATCTCTTCAATACAAATCATGTCATCTCTACAAGGATAGTCAATATTTTGGGTTTTTCACAAGACTTCCTTCCTTCTGTGTATCTGGGTATTCCTTTCTTCATGGGTGCTAACAAAACAAGCTATTGGTCTCCTATCATTGAGCGAATCAAATCTAGAATTGTGGCTTGGAAAGCCAAATGGCTGTCTCTTTCAAGTAAAATACTGCTTGTCAAAAATGTCTTGACTGCAATTCCAAATTATTATCTTTCAGTTTTAAAATCCCCCTCTTTAGTAGTTCAATCCATTCATAAGCTGATTCAGGACTTCTTATGGAGTGGGAACATAAATGGAGGAAAGAAAATACCTCTTGTCTCACTCCAAGAAATGGCACAAGTGAAGAATTTGGGTGGAGCTGGAATCCATGATCTTGTGCAAAGGAACAAAGCATTTGGTGCCAAATTAATATGGAAAATGTATTCTAAACCGCAGAATAAATGGTGCCAAATTATGCAATATAAGTATTTGGATAATGCCTGCCCGTCTAGAATATTTACTATTCAAGACCCCCCAATAGGATCAACAGTATGGAACTTTATGATGACTTCCAGAGACATTGTCACTAACTATATTTCATGGGAAGTAAATTTAGGCTCCCGATTCAATTTTTGGAGAGACTCTTGGAACGGATCCCCTCCACTTTTAACCTAGATCCGATGGATATATTAGTAACACATTCTAAAAACTCATGGGGCAAATATTTGATAGACTTTGTATCTGTAATTTGTTTATTTTCCAAAAAAGTGATTTGGAAGGACCCGAGTGATTTGTTGATTTCTCCTATGGATCAAGATAGACTTCATCAAATCCTCTCATCAGTAGTAGTTTATATCTCAGGGAAGGAGGACCGAGTAATTTGGACCCCTCGTAAAAATGGCTCGTACTCAATTAAAGAAGGCTACAGGCTTATCCAAAAGATAGAAAATAATAAAACACTTTCCCGGGCTTTCTCCTTTTGTTGGAACCAATTCACATTACCTAAGGCTAGTTGCTTTGCATGGATAGATCTGCGAAAGAGAGCACTCACAAGTGACAGGTTATCAAAACTACATATTTCACAGCCATTCAATTGTCACCTTTGTGATCAGGAACTTGAAGATGGAGACCATCTTTTCTTGAATTGTCCCTTTGCCTAGAAATGCTGGATGTTTGCTCTAGGAAAACTTTAGTATTCCACACCTCTTCCAAATAAATTATGGGACCTCTTCCAATCTTGGCCTGAGCTGTACTCCTATTCCTTTTTCTCACACCTTTGGATTTGCATCCCGATGATCATTGTTTGGGCCATTTGGTGGGAGCATAATAAAAGAATCTTTCGGTAGAGCCCTTCAACTATTGAAAATGTCCTGACCACCATTGAAAAGTCCATTTCTGAAGTGGTGAATTCTAACCATTCTATTCACAAATGTAATCCAATGTTTTCTCAATGGGACACAAACACCCTTCGTCACTGGAAACATCTAACCATTCCTACTAGCTCATACGAAAAAGCCAATTCCTCTTCTACAACAAACAGAGATAAAGTTCATTGGATCCCACCAACAATCAATTTTGTTAAACTAAACTTTGATGGCTCATCCAGGGGTAATCCAGGCATTTCAAGAGCAGGAGCATGCATCCGAGATCACTATGGTAAGGTTCTGGCAATTAAAGTGGATCCCCTGCCCCCAGGATCAAAAAATTTAGCAGAAGCTTATGCCCTCTTCATTGGTCTGGTTCTGGATAAACAAGGAGGCTATCACTTTATTCAAGTGGAAGGTGACTCGATGGTTATCATTTCGGCATGTATTAAGAGAGTGTCACACAATTGGCGACTGACATATATTTTAACACAAATCTGGCAACTCCTTGACTCCTTTGAAGAAGTTCTCATCTCACACACCCTTCGAGAAGGGAATGCACTTGCCGATTTTTTAGAAAATATGGGTTGTGATGGCTTCACTGTAAATGAACTTGAGCTGACTCATGTCATAAATAACAATGGAGATCTTCAAAAAGTGATTGTAGAAGATATTAAAGCTTGCTGTCATCAAGAGTGAGATGTGCAGTACGTCATCAAAGATAGGATTAATTATTACAGTGTAAGAGTAATAACTGACATCCCTCAAATAGGCATTTGGAGGCTTGCATTTATCGATCCCACGATTGTGGTATCTATCTTGGAGTACATTTTACTCACATTCTGGTGATGGCCATGTGATTTTGGCAACTTAAACATACGGCAAACTACACAACATTCATTTTGGGCACGGTAAAGAACATGTTTCATTGTGTGTTTAATGCAAGTTTGTGTGAACACTTCAGTGGGGAGCAACTTGATATGATATCGCATGTGTAAGAGGAATCGAAATCGCTACTTAATTAACATTCCTATCTTTATGGAGCGCCAGTTCATCTCCTACATTCTTGCATTATGCCCTATTTTCTACACTATGGATTCTTCATTTGCAAAATGCTTGAGATGCACATCCTGTCATTTGTTTCATGATGAGTTACTTCTAAGGAATTTTAGAGTGTTCATTCCACTAGAAATTACGAAGTGTCCTCTCCCTGCATATGTTGAGGACACCATTTTAGACGCAGTCTTCATCATTCATTCCCCACTGATTCGTAGTGCTATCCAGAGAGTTATTGGTGAGAACGTTCTTTCACTAAAATTTGCACAAATTCTCTTTCTATCACATTTGGCTTCAATATTCCTGTCCAATTCCCTTGATGTGTTGCAATCAGTGGATCTTCTAATATTAATAGCGAATAGGGTAATCCACCCACAATTTATTGGAGAAGACAAGCTCATGAGGGCCATCCAAAAGTATGATTTGTGGAATGGCGAAGCTTTTTTCGGTGGTTTGTTTCCCTGATATCTATTGATGGCTTCCCATGAACACATGTTGATATACAATTATGCCAAAAAAGCCCTCGAATGTCACAGTTATAGGATTTTTAAAAATACTCTACAAATGGTGTCACCGGTCCTCGGTTGCAAGCTTGAAGCTTCCTTTCGGAGCTTAATGAATGCCCTATTAGATCTGCTTGATGTTCATGCTTCACCTACTTTTCTGCCAAGGGCTCAGCAAAGTTCTCCCACTACTTTGGTGGCACCACATTGTGTAACCCATGTACTAGATCTTAACTTTCCTACATCAGTGTGTATCCAATTTATGAATTACCAGAATCGGCCTGTAGATACATTACGACAAGTAACTCACCAGTGGCAATCAGATAACGATGGTTGGGAGTCTTTTGAAGATTCAGTTCCTCCTACTAGCTAGGATTCAGCTCATTTCAATTTAGATGGGATTTATGAGGACATGGTGGAATAGGGGTATGTTTGGAAAATTTTGTTTGTTGTATGCCTTGGCCAGATTGAAGAGATGGTAATTTTTGTGAATCTCCAAATATTACTCATATGATGTGGGAATTGTAAATGACCCTATTGTAAATTTGGTTTTCATAGTCCCCCTATAGGTTGCTCATGGTATTTTTGCTATTAAATCAAAGTCAGATAATAGTTGGACTAAATATTTAGTTTTCTGACTTCTATTAGGGAGATTTAGATGGTTTATCTTCAAATTCGACATATATAGTTATCTTCGAATTTGACATATGATTGTAATTATCTTTCTACTGGGTCATAGAGTTTTTAAGGTTTTTATCTAAAATCTTACAAAGACTCCTAGTTATGTAAAAATCTACTCTATATTATTGCATGTATAGGGCTACGATCCCAGGGTTTCTTTCTGGTTCTTCCATGGGGGAGCCCTTTGAATTAGTTTATTAAATAATATATATGATGGCTTGTCCGCTTTTGTCTAGAAAAAAAAAACAAAAAAACTACTACTTTATTTTTGCATTATTTGAGAGTGTTATGTTGTACTAAAAGAGAGGAAAACATAGATAATACAAACAATGTTTCAAAGATGTTGAGTTATACAATAAAGAAATCCTCTCCACACTCATAAGCATCGATCACATAAACCCAAAGGTCATAAAATGAAGATTTGTAACCTGCAAAGAATAAAAAAAATTTCCAACAGTAGAGGCATTGTGTATTTAAAGTACTGAAAGCCACAACATGCACATTGATATAGGGTGCAAAAAAATAAAAGGTGCTCGTGTCAATATGGAGAGAATGACACATTGAAAACATGGAAGTTTTCCTACTTGAAAATGCATACAATAAGGTTTCCCAGGTGAAATTTTTGTGAGTAATCTTAGAGAAAAATCCTCCTTTGCCAGCTCCAACGTACCTGCAAAGTAATTTCCAGGAGACCATCAAAACCTGCAAACACTCACCAGTGGCGGTATCCTCTTCGACATATATGAGTTGTTTTTAAAAAGTTCCAAAAGACAATAAATTCAAATTGAAGCTACAGATTTGGGAGATACCCAGTGAAAGTCGTGACCAGATTTTTGAAGTTTTATAAACACCGAGATGTGAAGAAAAGGTAAAGACAAAGCTTTGTAAGAAAATGTTACTCTAAAAAGTACAAAGCTTTCCTTTTTTGGTTTTTCTAGTATGCCATGTAAAAGGAGTTAAGATAGAAACATAGGAAACAAAGGTACATTTCCATTCTTTCATATACATAGTTTTCAAAGGTTCTAAAGTAATGCAAAAAAGGATAGTGAAAATATGCAAGGAGAACCCACGACAAGAAGAACAATTTCTTGAGTTACCTGTTTGAGCATCAAATGAGTCTAAAAGAGAATGACTTACATGGACGTCATGAAATGTGCAGAGACCATTTCAAACCATAGCTTCTTAATGTCAGTGGAGGAAGAGCAAAAAAATGATAAGTGTAAAATGAAGAAATCTTTTAAGGTTGTCGAGCATTTGATGCCCTTTTCTTCATTTCTTATTTTCTTTCAAGTCCATGGCCAATGCCATTTTAATGGCATTTAAACTCAAATATTATTAAGTCAAATAATATTTTGTCTTTATTATTATTTTCCTTGAGAAATCTTTATAATTTAATAGTTATTAATTGATGTATTTTATAAATCAATTAATAATTATTAAAGTCTTTTAGAGGGAAATCAATAATAGTTGAAGGTTAGAAAGATACAAATGTTTTTAATAACCTTAAAGACTTCTTCCTAGAAGTTATAGCAGTTTGGAGACATAAGGAGAGCATCTAGGCATCTTGGAGCAGATTTAGGAGATGTTGGAGGGCATTTAGGAGGTTTTCAAATTTGGACTTATTCTTGGTTGTTAAGGAGGCTTTATGATCTCTATGAGTATTTTGAGGTTTTTTTTTAATACACATTAGATCCTTTATGGTTGTGGATACATTTTCCAACTAGTTTTCCTTATTCCATGGCTTCTAGAACCCATTTTTAGAGCCTTTTTTCTAGCATCTGACCCTTGGTGGTTGAGAAATAGGTACTTATAAAGTTTTGGGGGTTCATTTGTAGTGAGTTCTGATTATGCAAGAGAGACTTTCTTTGTGACAGTTTTTTCCTTGAAGTATTTTTTGCATGTATTTGTAACTCATTTTGGAAACATAATATACAGTGACTAAACTTTTGGAGTAAGCATTATCTAAGTTCTTTTAGTCTTCTTTTCTTTTTGCATATTTTTGTACACCATAGGTGATTGATAAAGGTGATTAGTGAATATTTTTCATTCCATGTTATCTTGTCTCATCCGAGTACCTATTCGCAGGAGTGTATGTTTGTTTGTAGGTTGTAGTTTGTGTTTTATGTTTTGAAAAGGTTAAGTGAGAAATCTCTTCTTCTTAATAGGTTCATTAAAAACCTTACTATGAAATATTTATGCAAGCTTATACAAAAAAATTGTAATTTACCTCAAGTCAGACAGTGTAAAACCAACACTTAGTCATTTGTGGTTGTGATTCATAATAGTTTGGTGCATCACCTAGTAAGATAGAAAATTTGCATTTCATGTTATTTCTAGTTTTCTCTATCCCTTTCCCTTATAAGTCTTAGTTAGTTTCGAGTTAAATAGGTGATTATCCAATAGGAACCGACCTAGAATCCAGAGGTTTCACTTCAAGTCTTGCATATCCCACATGCAAAAGTGATTCCCATGTTATGTCAGGTTATTAGACCTTTAATTTTAGTAGGGTGAAAATTTGGTGCATAACAACAAGCATTATTGTGATTCAAAATATTAGACTAAACTTGCTTAAATGTTTCTTTCCATTACTTTTTCTCTAAATTGGGATTCCAACAATTATTAAGATAATTAGTGATAAAACCATCATTAGATAAATATTTATACAATATATGCATTTTGGCATTGATCGATGATGTGTCAACTTTCCATTTAACATATTTATAGTTCCCAGCATCATTAATATGATCAATATAAAAATGAAACCCCTTATTGGCTTCCCTAGAAATAGAATAAGTTCTACAATTAGATGGGGGTAATGCATACTCACAACTTAAGGAGGCCTAGTCCTCAAGTCACCCATTATGAAATATATTATTAAAATAATTGATAACCTCATGAGACCAATTTTTAGCAATGTCCCTACAGAAGTGTAAGGGATTTTCCTTCATGTTCTAAATTCCACTAGATAGACCTATAATCAAGGATTTAGCTACTATTTTTCTTGGTAAACTGGTAGTCATTGATGTAGGGGCATCCTTGGATGCATTTAGGGTCATGATGAAACTTTTTGGTTTGGGCTTTGTTTTGTTCAATTTTGGTCCAATAAGGTCATTTAAGACCATTTAAGATCATTTTTTTATCTACTTTGGCAATTTTTTAGTCAAGTTGTTCAATAAGGTAAAAGTTGTAAAAAATGGTCAATGTTGCTCAAAAAGTTGTCAAGCAACTTCGACAAAAAGTGTCAAAATGATGTTTTTCTAACAAACTAATCCAAAAGTGGTTGTAATAATAGTAATTATTTGTAAAGGCATAAATATGGTCTCCCAATTCAAATTTAGAGGTTGGAGGAGCATTGAATGAAAAAGACTATTTTTTTGCACATTTTTACCTTGTTTTTTATGTGTAACAGTCTGATTTTTCAATTGGTACGAACTAGTAGGGGTATGAAACTTATATGGTAGAAAATTTAATTGTATTACATGTTTTTTTGTTCTTATCAGTCCTATAGAAAAGGTTGTTTGATTGGTCTAATAGGCCAATATTTCTAACATCCCTATTCAGAAACTAGGGTTCCTAGTTTGACTAAAAATAAACATTTATCTTTATTGGTACAGTGGAAAATGATCAGGGTGGTTCAAATGGGGTGATCAGGGTGGTTCAACGCATGTTAGGGCCACTCTTTCAAGATGCTTAGCACCATTGGAAGATAAACGCAGACATAGCGGCAATGATCCTGGCATGGGGCTTGGAGTTGGATAGTGAGGAGGATTCAATTAAATGGGTAATGACTTATTTATTTCCTACGGAGTTGGTGGTTGGTCTGGATTCTTTGTTGGAATGGGCCTTTATTGGATTCAGTTTCAACTTCAGCAAATGCTTTGCAGACCCTGTGGAAGGATGGGCAAAAGGGGTTTTCTCCTTTTTATGGTGGCCATCAGAGGTGGATAGAGAGGAGTATAAATGAAAGATTGCAGTGGAATGGGCACTTTTAAAGGAAGAGATCAGGAGTTATGAACAATCTGGCTGACGCAAGGTGCTTGGTTTTCTAGTCGGTCATCCTTGCAAGTGCCGTTCTATTTTCCCACATCGCAGGGGCTGAGTCGTGCGACTGGTCAAGGTTTAAGCAAGTTGTTTCTAAGGTTTTTTGGCATATTTTGAATGGGTCTGGTGTGGGCTTTGGCAATTATAGATGAAATACCCTATAACTATCGTAGCGGCTCCTTTTTGAATGTCGTGGGTCTGTAGATGTTTTTTGATTTCTAGTTTCAATGGCTTTGTAAGGGTCTGTAAATATCGATCCTATAATTTTTTTTAGCTTTCGAATGGAAGGTCTGAACTGGAAGGACACTTAGTTATATTGTATATTTCTTTTTAATTAATAAAATATTGTTATTACTGAGAAAAAAAAATAGTAAAACTGACTCATACCCCTATATATAGCCATTTGACCTAAAAGGGGGCTATTTAGAAAAAAAATAACCCAGGATCATATTTCATCACCAAATTTGCCAAATCATGGGCATTCTTATCAGTTAAATAGACACGTCATTATCAAAAATGAAATCGAAGTGACACAAAAATATTTTAAAAAATAATCAATCGCATAAATTTTTCACCAAAATGCATTCCATTTCATTTTAAAGGGGGCATGCATTTGTATCAACATCGATTCAATCAGAATCTATTTCAAGATCATCAAGCGTGAAATTTTTCAAATCATCGGTGGGGCATCAAAATCAAGGAATCTTTTCAAATTGAGCATCATATCTAGGATCTATCATCATATCAACCAACAACATCATCAATCAATTAGGGTTTCATCAGGGAATCTGCATCATCAAGATCAAATAAGGAATCAAGTAATCAGACATTAAACATTCTTTGAACTAATGTGCTTCACACATTGATTCAAAGAGTGGCATTTCTAGACACCTAAAAATGGTCAGGACTAATCCAAGTGAGAAATCAAACTAAAATAAAAAATTAATTGAAATCAAACAAAAAAATAGTCTTTTTTAGGTTTTGGCAATCAAAACCTGCAAACACTCACCATTGGTAGTATCCTCATGGACAAATATGAGTTGTTTTTAAGAAGTTCCAAAAGGCAATAAATAAAAATTGAAGCTACATATTTGGGAGATACCCAGTGAAAGCCATGGCTAGATTTTTTAAGTTTTATAAACACAGGAGATGCGAAGAAAAGGTAAAGACAAAGCTTCATAAGAAAATGTTACTCTAAAAAGTACAAAGCTTTCCTTTTTTAGTTTTTCCAGTATGCCATATAAAAGGAGTTAAGACAGAAACATAAGAAACAAAGGTACTATAAGGATAAAAGAGTGTATGGGGTCCTAGAACAATGGATTGCACATAAAAGAGACCCCAAAACCAATATTTTACACTTACAAGAAATTGTATTGATATAGAAAGTAAATATAGATGACTAATATTGAAATTAAGAAATAAAGGTACTTACCTCCGAAAAAGAATCGGCTGAAAACCCTATCAAACGATCTCAAAAACTATTAATTCTCACAATCTTAAAATGAAACTGCAAGATCTACAAAACCTAGAAATCTTTTCTCAAGATAGCTCAGCTTGGGTTTGACCCTCATAAAAGGTCAAATACCACATTCTTTATTTGAAGTCTGATTCAAATTATGTTCGTAGATCTCGGAAGTTTGCCGAAAATTGTATCCAAATTTGCTCTCAAATCTAAAATTCTACACCTGTACCTCCAAGAAAAAGAGGGTTTTTAGTTTTTTGTTTGGGGAGTTTGCCTCAGTCAAACCCCAATTTAGGAATTAACCTTGAAATTGAATTGAAATTGCTGGAATAAACAAAGTAAATGGAACAATTCACCTTGCTTGAGTTGAAACCCTTGTGGACGATTCAAATCCTTGAATCCACAAGAATGGATGAATGTATAATCACATGTAGGATGTCTCCAATCAATTGTCTTTTTATCTTCAACACCAATCTTGAATGGATCTTGAAATTGGAAGAGGCTTGAATGGAAATAAAGGAATCTTCAACAAGAGAGCTCCATAGAGCTTGAATCCTTCAATGGCTTCTAATGGATCTCCTTGATGAATTTAATGCTTGAATGCTTGATCTTCTTGCTTGCACTTGAGAGCTTGAGAGATTGAGAAACTTGATTGAGAGATGGAGAAAATGAGAGAGGGAGGCTTCCTTTTATAGTGATCTAGGGCACAAGAGGGCCCTCGTAGAAAACAATAATTAAGGGCCCATGGTACAAAACTCTAGAGAGGTGGACATGGAAAGGAAATTAAATTAAATTCTTGACACAAAACTCTAGGAGGGGACCACTCTTAATATAGAAATAAAATAATTATTTACAAGCCTTGTTACAAAATTCGAGGTAAGGCCAACCCTAAAGTTAATTTGAGCATTGGGCACAAAACTTGAGAAAGGCTAATCTCCAATAATAAATTAGGAATCCTATACAAATATTGAGAAAGGTCCACCTCAAATATTAATTTGAGAATTCAACACTTAGCCCGATAAATAATGGCCCCGAAGAGGGAAAATGCAAAATTTGATGAAATCCTGAAACCAGAAGAAAACCCTGAAGATCCCAGACCTTAGGGTCAAGGTCAAGCTCAAACTTGACTAGATCAAGGTCGAGGTTAATCCTGACCTAGTCAGGGTCGAGGTCAACTTTGACCTTAGGGTCCAAAACCTCAGGTTCATAGTCCAGATTGCTAGGAAAATGCTAGGAAGAAGTGGAAAATGGGGAAGAACAAGGGGAAAAGATAGATCCAAGCTGAATATCCATTCAAGGCATTTGACATGACCCCAATCCACTTACTCGGAGGGCTAAATGCTCTTACCATGGAAGTGCTTCCATTTTAAGATGATACATTAAGCCCCCACTTTAGCAAGAGTATGGACTCGATGCAAACTCTTGGTAAAGGAAATCACAAAGAAAAATATAATCTTATTGAAATCAAAGGGACAAAGGAATCCTCAAGCATCTTTGTCAACTCCAAGATTGCAATAAGAGAGACATCACTAGAAAAAGATAGAAAAGGGAAGAGAGGAGTGGCTAGCTCACCTAGTAAGATGTGTATATCTCACTGTGAACCACAAAAGGATAGGATGGCCCACCAAGTAAACACTTG
This sequence comes from Chamaecyparis obtusa, assembly GCA_027943335.1. Classification (NCBI taxonomy): domain Eukaryota; kingdom Viridiplantae; phylum Streptophyta; class Pinopsida; order Cupressales; family Cupressaceae; genus Chamaecyparis; species Chamaecyparis obtusa. Next base: position 531,398 of record BSBK01003861.1, on the reverse strand, counting down.
ATAGTCACCCCATAATGTTGTGTGCCTTATGGCGGCTTTGTGCATGTATGTAGTGCATCTTCTGACAACTTTTATAAAGTACCCATGGATCCACCTTCTTGTATCACCATGAATATGAAATGCATGTCTCCTCAAGATTTAGCAACTTATGTGCATTACCCTCAGAAGATTTAGCATATTGATGCATGTCTTTTCAAGATTTAGCAACTTATGTGCATTACCTTCCAAGATTTAGCATATTGAAAATTTTGAAAAATGTGTGTCTCCTCAAGATTTAGCAACTTATGTGCATTACCTTCGGAAGATTTAGCATATTTGAAATTGGAAATGCATGTCCCTTCAGAATTTAGCAACTTATGTGTGTTACCTTTCGAGATTTAGCATGCTGCAAAACAAAAGGTTAGTACAAAAATACATAATATAGAGCAAGGGAGGCCGTATATATGCCCCCCTCCTTAATATGGAAAAAACATACTATTTTGACATGTTAAGGAAAGTTTAGAACAAGGATAAAGCCTTCTTCAACATCAAGACAATATCCATAGACAACACCCTGTCCAAGCCAAGAAGGTCATAGCTCCTATGAGTCCATGGAAGGGACGAATGCAAAGAGATATCATGCAAGAAGTGAAAAAGTAATCCTTGTGAGCATTAGCACATTGTTCAGTTTCCAAGGTGAGAGATATATCAACCATGGAAACCCAATGTCAAACAATGAAATACGTTGTGATCAAGGAAAAAGATCCTCAATGCAAACCAAGATGTTCATGTATGATTTGATATCACATAATAGATAGATTCTACTTAACCAAGGAAAGAGGTGAATCCCAGAAAGATAGAAAAAAAGGAGATGACATCCTTGCGAACAAAGATGGAAGGGGACCTATTATATCACTCACAACACTATGCAAGACAATGAGCCCCCAAGTATTAGGCTACCATTGTTTACATAATGTGGAGTTCCATAATAGGAACATGAATGTTATTTAGAGAAAATAGTATTAAAATACAACTCATTATCACATGATATATAAATAACATTACTATCAATGAGCTTCCTAATCTTATAATGTAAAGCTTGACATTCATTAGTAGAGTGATCATGAAATCTATGATATAAAATAAAAGGAAGAGTCTTCAAGTGTGGACTACATTTCTTTTTGCATTTAGGTCTAGTAATCATCTTAGCACAAAGGAGTTTAGGCAAAAGAACTTCTTGGGCTAATTCCTTCACAGTTTCATCATGTTTTAAAGTGTTATTCGAGATGTTGTTAACATTGATTTGTTTTCGAGGATTAAATCCCAAGCCATAAGAATGCTCATGCCCCCCAGTGTGTAAGGGCATTTGAATTCCCTGTTTATGCTTACCATATCCTTGAGCATTAAATCCTTGTTTAACAAGGAAATGATAACAAAGACCATAACAAGAAGCCATATCAGAAGAAGTCAATGGAACTTCAGTAGTCACTATATCATCATTATTAGATTTGATAGATTCATTGTGGGTGGAAGCAGTGACAAAGTTATTACAAAGGGGTTTAGATGTAAAAACTCATTGTTCAAACTCTCTTTGTTTCTTCATAAAATCAAGATCATTAATCTGATATTCTCCAATAAAGGTAGGAGTAAAATCCAAGGTTCCCCAATCATCGCCAGGAAGAGCATTAGAGGAAGAAGGATTGCTATTAGAAATAGGAATAGTGTGAGTTTCAATATTAAGACAAGGATTAGGCACATCATCTGCATGAAGTGTATACATCCCATTGTTATGTATAAACTTGACTTTACGATGAAGGATGGAAGGAACAACATGCATCTCATGCAACCAAGGTCTACCCAAAAGAAGGTTATAACTGAGAGGTCCAGGCATAACATGAATAGGTGTATTTAGGATGACCGGTCCTACTTTGATAGGTAAGGTAATGATTCCTAAAGTGTTCTTAGCAATGTTATCAAAGCCACGAATAGCAACATTGTCAAGTTGAATAGTTGAAAGATCGGCATTAATTGCTTTAAGCATGTCCATGCTACAAATATTAAGCCTAGATCCATTATCAATCAAGGTCCTACAAATGATACTTTTATTGATAGAAACAACAACCATAAGAGCATCATATTGATTTTGAACTTCTTTAGAAGGTAAATCCTTTTGAGTAAATACAATATCAGGAGGACCCGGGGTAGCATGCATGCATTATAAGAAGTTATTGATGTTCTCTTGATTAGGAGGTGGAGTAGGAAGAGTTTCTAGAGCTTTTTGCAAGGCTTCATAGTAGGTAGGTGAATGTTGAAGAAGCTCCCATAAAGAAATCTTGGCAGGAGTATTTTGCAATTGAGTTATCAAATCATACTCCTTGCTAGGAAGATAGGGTGGAGGAGGAAGAATAGGTTGAGAAGGTGGCAACGAAGTAGAAACCACTATATTAGATTGAGGGTTATTCCTTGTACGATAAGTGTGAGCTATAGAATCTTGATCATTGAAAGACTCCATAGGTTTACCTTCGATAGTAATGTGAGGACAACCTTTGACAGTCAACAAGGGTTTAGGATAAACCATTTTAGTTGTCTCAACACTACAAATAGTTTCATATAAAGGAAGCAAAGAGGACATCCTAGGAGGAGATGAGGTAAGATCTTGATTCTCCATAGGATCATCACTAAAAGGGAGAGCATTAAGGGAATTCATATCATTCTCCACTAATGCCTCATCACTAGAAGGAATCTCAAATGGAGGTAAAGAATCTATAATATCATCTTCTTTCGCTAAAATGTCCGCATAAAGGGAGTGTGTTGTAGAAAAAGAGTTATCATCGTGTATGAATATGTCATCCATTAATAAATCACCCTCTTGTATCAAAGATTCTTCATGAGGAGGGGATAAATCAATGTCTTTATCCAAGGGATCATCTACAATGGTGTCATGAGGAAGAGAGTATTCAACATTCAAATCCAAAGGTTCATCCCAAATAGGAGGATCATCATCCCTACCAATAAAGCACATCGTAGGATCCCTAAAGGGTAAATTATGTTCTAAAGAAGGCTCATAGAAAATACATATATTAGGAGAAGAATTAACATCAATCCTCAACTCATCTCCATAAGGAGAAATATGATGGAGAGATAGATTAAAGTCATCTTCTCACTCTAATATATCCTTACAAGGAAATTCAAAAGAGGACAAATCAACATCACACGCACTAGATAAAGTCTTTCTAGGTGTAACATCATGCAATGGTAAGGTAAGAGGAGAATGTTGTGTAATCCCAAAAGTTATAGAATAATGTTTGGAAAATATTTGAAACAACTTGTGCAACATGATAACAAATAGATCTAGATATATCCAAATGCATTCAAATGAACTTTATAAGCATGAAAAGGAAATCAAACACACAATAGGGCATCTAATTCCACAAAAGAAAGAGGATTCGTAAAATGGGTTCACCAAAATGTAAAGGATAAAATAGTGTATGGGGTCCTAGAACAATGGATTGCACATAAAAGAGACCCCAAAACCAATATTTTACACTTACATGAAATTGTATTGATATAGAAAGTAAATATAGATGACTAATATTGAAATTAAGAAATAAAGGTACTTACCTCTGAAAAAGAATCGGCTGAAAACCCTATCAAACGATCTCAAAAACTGTTAATTCTTACAACCTTGAACCGAAACTGTGAGATCTACAAAACCTAGAAATCTTTTCTCAAGATGGCTCAGCTCGGGTTTGACCCTCATAAAAGGTCAAATACCACATTCTTTATTTGAAGTCTGATTCAAATTTTGTTTGCAGATCTCGAAAGTTTGCCGAAAAGGGTATCCAAATTCTCTCAGATCCAAAATTCTGCACCTGTACCTGCAAAAAAAGAGGGTTTTTGGTTGTTTGTTTGGGGGGTTTGCCTTAGTCAAACCCCAATTTAGGAATTAACCTTGAAATTGAATTGAAATTGCTGGAATAAACAAAGTAAATGGAACAATTCACCTTGCTTGAGTTGAAACCCTTGTGGACAATTCAAATCCTTGAATCCACAAGAATGGATGAATGTAGAATCACATGTAGGATGTCTCCAATCAATTATCTTTTGATCTTCAACACCAATCTTGAATGGATCTTGAATTTGGAAGAGGCTTGAATGGAAATAAAGGAATCTTCAACAAGAGAGCTCCATAGAGCTTGAATCCTTCAATGGCTTCTAATGGATCTCCTTGATGAATTGAATGCTTGAATGCTTGATCTTCTTGCTTGCACTTGAGAGCTTGAGAGATTGAGAAACTTGATTGAGAGATGGAGAAAATGAGAGAGGGAGGCTTCCTTTTATAGTGATCTAGGGCACAAGAGGGGCCTCGTAGAAAACAATAATTAAGGGCCCATGGCACAAAACTTTAGAGAGGTGCACATGGAAAGAAAATTAAATTAAAGTCTTGACACAAAACTCTAGGAGGGGACCACTCTTAATATAGAAATAAAATAATTATTTAAGAGCCTTGTTACAAAATTCGAGGTAAGGCCAACCCCAAAGTTAATTTGAGCATTAGGCACAAAACTCGAGAAAGGCTAATCTCCAATAATAAATTAGGAATCCTACACAAATATCGAGAAAGGTCCACCTCAAATATTAATTTGAGAATTTGACACTTAACCTGATAAATAATGGCCCCGAAGAGGGAAAATGCAAGATTTGATGAAATCCTAAAACTGGAAGAAAACCCTGAAGATCCCAAACCTTAGGGTCAAGGTCGAGCTCGAACCTGACTAGGTCAGGGTCGAGGTCGATCCTGACCTAGTAAGGGTTAAGGTTGACTTTGACCCCATAAGGTCAACTTTGACCTTAGGGTCCAAAACCTTAGGTTCATAGTCCAGATTGCTAGGAAAATGTTAGGAAGAAGTGGAAAATGGGGCAGAACAAGGGGAAAAGATAGATCCAAGCCGAATATCCATTCAAGGCGTTCGACATGACCCCAAACCACTTACTCGGAGGGCTAAATTCTCTTACCATGGAAGTATTTCCATTTTAAGATGATACAGGTACATTTATAGTGTTTCATATACATAGTTTTTAAAGGTGCTAAAGTAATGCAAAAAAGGGCAGTGAAAATATGCAAGGAGAACCCACAAAAAGAGGAGAAATTTATTAAGTTACCTATTTGAGCATCAAATGAGTCTAAAAGAGAAAAACTTACATGGAGGTCATGAAATCTATAGAGACCTTTTCAAGCCCTAGCTTCTTAATGTCAGTGGAGGAAGAGCAGAAAAATGATAAGTGTAAAATGAAGAAATCTTTTAAGGTTGTCGGGCATTTGATGCCCTTTTCTTCATTTCTTATTTTCTTTCAAGTCCATGGCCAATGCCATTTTAATGGCATTTAAACTCAAATATTATTAAGTCAAATAATATTTTATCTTTTTTTTTTTCCCTTGAGAAATCTTTATAATTTAATAGTTATTAATTGATGTATTTTATAAATCAATTAATAATTATCAAAGTCTTTTAGAGGGAAATCAATAATAGTAGAAGGTTAGAGAGATAAGGATGTTTTTAATAACCTTAAAGACTTCTTCCTAGAAGTTATAGCAATTTGGAGACATAAGTAGAGCATCTAAGCATCTTGGAGCATATTTAGGAGATGTTGGAGGGCATTTAGGAGGTTTTTGAATTTGGACTTATTCTTGGTTGTTAAGGAGGATTTATGAGCTTTATGAGTGTTTTGAGGTTTTCTTTTTTACACACATTAGTCTCCTTTATGGTTGTGGATACTTTTTCCAACCAATTTTCCTTATTCCATGGCTTCTAGACCCCTTTTTTAGAGCCTTTTTTCTAGCATCTGACCCTTGGTGGTTGAGAAATGGGTACTTAGAAATTTTTGGGGGTTCATTTGTAGTGAGTTCTGATTATGAAAGAGAGGCTTTCTTTGTGATAGTTTTTTCCTTGAAGTATTTTTTGCATGTATTTGTAACTCATTTTGGAAACATAATATACAGTGACTGAACTTTTGGAGCAAGCATTATCTGAGTTCTTTTAGTCTTCTTTTATTTTTTCATATTTTTGTACCCATAGGTGATTGATAAAGGTGATTAGTGAATTTTTCATTCCATCTTATCTTGTCTCATCTGAGTACCTATTTGTAGGAGTGTATGTTTGTTTGCAGGTTGTAGTTTTTACTTTATGTTTTGAAACGGTTAAGTGAGAAATCTCTTCTCCTTAATAGGTTCATTCAAAACCTTACTATGAAATATTTATGCAAGCCTATACAAAAATTTTTTACTTTCCCTCAAGTCAGATAGTGCAAAACCAACACTTAGTCATTTGTGGTTGTGATTCATAATAGTTTGTTGCATCACCTAGTAAGATAGAAAATCTACATTTCATGTTATTTCCAGTTTTCTCTATCCCTTTCCCTTATAAGTCTTAGTTTAGTTTCAAGATAAATAGGTGATTATCCAATAGGAACCGGCCTAGAATCCAGAGGTTTCACTTCAAGTCTTTCATATCCAACATGCAGAAGTGATTCCCATGTTATGTCAGATTATTAAAGCTTTGAGTTTAGTAGGGCACAAATTTGGTGCATAACAGTAAGCATTATCGGGCTTCAAAATATTAGACTAAACTTGCTTAAATATTTCTTTCAATTACTTTTCCTCTAAATTGGAATGCCAACAATTATTAAGATAATTAGTGATAAAACCTTCATTAGATAAATATTTATACAATATATGCATTTTAGCATTGATTGATGATGTGTCAACTTTCCATTTAACATATTTATAGTTCCCAACATCATTAATATGATCAATATAAAAATGAAACCCCTTATTGGCTTCCCTAGAAATAGAATAAGTTCTACAATTAGATGGGGGTAATGCATACTCACAACTTAAGGAGGCATAGTCCTTAAGTCACCCATTATGAAATATATTATTAAAACAATTGATAACCTCATGAGACCAATTTTTAGCAGAGTGTCCCTGCAGAAGTGTAAGGGTATTTCCTTCATGTTCTAAATTCCACTAGATAGACCTATGATCAAGGATGTAGCTACTATTTTTCTTGGTAAACTCGTAGTCATTGATGTAGGGGCATCCTTGGATGCATTTAGGGTCATGATGAAACTTTTTGGTTTGGGCTTTGTTTTGTTCAATTTTGGTCCAATAAGGTCATTTAAGACCATTTGAGATCATTTTTTTATCCACTTTGGCAATTTTTTAGTCAAGTTGTTCAATATTGTAAAAGTTGGAAAAAATGGTCAATGTTGCTCAAAAAGTTGTCAAGCAACTTCGGCAAAAAGTGTCAAAATGATGTTTCTCTAACAAATTAATCCAAAAGTGGTTGTAACAGTAGTAATTATTTTTAAAGGCATAAATATGGCCTCCTAATTCAAATTTAGAGGTTGGAGGAGCATTGAATGAAAAAGACTATTTTTTTGCACATTTTTACCTTGTTTTTTATGTGTAACAGTCTGATTTTTCAATTGGTACGAACTAGAAGGGGTATGAAACTTATATGGTAGAAAAATTAATTGTATTACATGTTTTTTTTTTCTTATCAGTCCTATAGAAAAGGTAGTTTGATTGGTCTAATAGGCCAATATTTTTAACATCCCTATTCAGAAACTAGGGTTCCTAGTTTGACTAAAAATAAACATTTATCTTTATTGGTACAGTGGAAAATGATAAAAATTATTGGAGAGATTTGTGTTGACATGTTATTTAATATTACCAAGTTTTGGGATCTATATTTAAGGTTTTCATAAGTTGAAATTGAATATTCCATCTGAAACAATGTTTGGCGGTGTTAAGGACAACAATTAGTGGTACTATTTAGTATAACCCAAAGGTGATTGAATGTTCATGGTCCATGTTTTGAAATGGATTTATGAAGGCCTTGTGAACCTATTCCAATTTCTTAAGCATAATTTTGTTTTTTATGTACCCTTTTGATTCTCCAAAGGGCAATCCTAGTATGCTTGCCAAAAGTAATTATTACACTCATACACTAAGTTATCATTGGGGAATTGAATTGAACTGGCCCTAGAGTCCAATGATTCGATTGGTTGTTATCAAATATTTTGATGGTGTTCCAATCCATGTAGGCCCTAATAATATTTTATTGGTCTCATAGATGAAGGTAAAAAAAAACAAGGTATTGTTCATCCTTGGTAGTTTGAAGAGTAAAATTAGAACCCAAGATTGATTTGTATTATCTCAGTCCTTAATTCCTTTTCACTAATCAATTACTTTTTTTTTAATCATTTCATAGGATTTTCATAAACTTCTAAAATAAGTAGACCTTGTAAGAGTTTTTGGGTACTCGCCAGTAAGTTGATCACAAAAAGACAAATATTTATAAGTTTTAGCTTGCTTGACAAGAACAAGTTGAACATTGTTTTTCACCTGCACTTCTCATGGATCATTAAAATCTAATTCTCTAAAGATATCTTTTACTACTTAGGAAATTCCATGATTCTCAAGGTCTTTTTAGACCTAAACTGGACTTTGGTTTTTATCCATATAGCACCAGTCCCATTTGTCTGAGTATTTTTTCCTTTTTTCTTTCTCGTCTAACCATATGAAACACCTGATCCTTCTTTAGATTTCACTAATTTGGTAGGTACTATAGAGCCAAACATATGCATAATATAAGCTATATGAAGATAATATTTTTTGAAAAAATTATATTTTGCCACCTAGGGATAAGAATTGCTTATTGCATCCATCCAATTTTTTGTCAATCTTTGTTTTATTCCACAACCGCATATCTTTTCAATTTGGGTTGATTAAACATGGTATCCCTAAGTACCTAACTTTATTTTGGGTACCCCCATTGAAATTTGTACTTCTTGAACCACTCTAGGGGGCATCAGTTGATCCAATTATAATAAATTTTGCATTCAAGGCCCTATCACCTAAGCCTTTTCAAAAAAAAGTCAAAGTCTTTGGATCAATATATCCACATTCTTCCCTTTAAGCTCAACAAATATTTTCATGTCATCAACAAATTGAATATTTAGCAATTCTCTTTTGTGGAGTAAAAAACCCTAATACTAGGGTAATGTAAGAATTTCTTAATAGATTATACATAGCATCCGAGGTAATTACAAAGAGAGTTGGGACTAAGGGGAAACCTTTCCTGATTGATCTCCATAGAGTAAATACCTCAAATAGAGAAACATTCAAATCTATTTGAGAAACAACATCATGTAGCATAGTGTTAATAATGATAGAAAAGGAATCAAGAAAACTAAAACTCTAAAGGGTCATTCTCAAGAATATCCATTCAAACCTATCATATGCCTTGTCAAAATCCAATAAGAGAATTGGTGGGTTTTGTTTAGAATATCTATAGCCCATTCTAAGGCCCCTTGGCTAGTGAAAAAGTTTTCTAAGATATACATGCCCTTGGTAAAACTAGTTTGTTTTGTATTGACGATTTTGTGGGGGATAGAAATCAGTCTTGTAGCAATGACCTTTCCTAAAATCTTTATGATACATTCAGAAAGGTGATTGGTCTCTAATTATTTTTTTATGTTTTATGACCCTCTTTGGTGACTAACTTAATCATTCCTTTATTAATATCCTTTCATAGGGGTCATTTGTTTAGTGCCTATTTGTAAAGTTGAAGTAAGTCATCACATCTAAAATCAATATTGGTTTTATAGATCTCAATGGATAGTTTGTTAGTCCTGAAGGACTTCTAATTATTAAGAGTTATAACAACTTTTCTATTCTCATCCTAGAAATTTTTTCTTTTAATCTAACTCATCTTTTTATGTTACTTTCTTAGGAATAATTTTTTTAAAGTTGTGGTCTAGTAATTTGGTTGTCAACCTTGTTCCCGTCAGATGTAAAGAGACTCTTATAAAAGGGAAAAAATCATTTTTTATATCATCTTATTTAGAGATAAAGTTTCCTTCATGCCATATTTTGTTGATATGTTTCTTTACTCCTTATCCTTGATGTATCTAAAAAATAATCTAGCACCTGTATCACCGTTATTTAGCCAATTTAGTTTAGCTCTTACTTTAAGACCCAAAATTATGGTAACTTAATTTTTTTTTAAGGAGTTCTTGGTTGTGGTGAGTTCCTCACTTAACTCATCATTCAGTGGGTCCTCTTGTGGCTAGTTCTCAACTTCCAAAAACTTTTCTTGTAATGACTTTGTCTCTTTCCTTCTATCCATGGATCTATTTTTAACAATGATTTGGAATATATCCTTCAATACATTTACATTATGATCCTATTTCTCAATAGAATGTATGTCCCTAAGTATCCATTTGTTTATCTTTGTAAGAGTAAAAATTTCATCCTTGTAGTCTTCACTTTTAGCAAATTTGTGTTTATAATGAAGCAATCATCCTTCTTAATTATTTATAAGTGTCCTCTACCCAATAAAATCCTCACGCTAATAGGGCAGTGATTATATGGAGAATGTGGATAAATTTTGACCTTACCTTCATTGTAATTTGGATCAAAGTTGAAATTTTTTTCTATTAGCATAGAATCTTTCTATCTTATAGTAGATGCTTCTATCTCCTTTTTGTGAATTTCACCAATTTTACCATATGTTGTTGTTACCCTTCTTCATTCCTTCAAGAGAGTCAAAAAAATTTAGTTTAGCTTTCATTCTTTACTACAAATGCTTTTCATTTCGCTTCTAATCCATTTCAATCCCTCCCTTCTTATATTCAATATTTTTGAAACCACATTGAAATCACCCCTAGGATCAAAGGAATGTCTTGTAAAGTGCATAGCCAATTTCATAGGCCAACCCTATTCTTATAATCATTGAGAGTGTATATAGAAAAATTTCCAAACTTAAGCTCTCCCTTCTCTATGTTGACTCAAAAATCTTTGCTACATGGGGAATTAACATAGGAAGATACATATTGAGATTGTGTCTTAGAGAATAGAATAATTTACCCTCCACTCCCTCTCTTGTGTGTGGTGATAGATTGACATGAGCTATTCCAAATTAAGTTGAGATTAGTCCCAAGAATAAATTCAATGGATTTAACATCCTTAAGGAGGACAACATCCTTATTATTATTCAAGTTAAGAAACCTTTTAAAAATGCATTTTCTATTAGGGGAATCAAGCCATCTAATATTACAAGAAGTACAATTAATATTCATGATAATTAATGCTTGTATGTGCCTCTATTGCGTTCCTATATCTATCTAGCATTTATAAATTTTCTCCCCTAACACTAATCTTTAGATATACATTTTTAAATCGTCAAACTTGTTTTCTTACTTCTTTTTTTCTGGGGAAGCTAAAGTTACCCCTACCAGAATGAATTATTTTTTTCCTTTCTTCACCCATTTAGGGGCAAGAGGGAACAAAACCTAGGAATTGTCTATCTATTCGTTATCCTCTCATCAACCAAAGACCCATTAATGCCTACAAGGTTCTTAGTGTTGTCTGTACCAAGATCATTTCATTTCTTATTTGTATCCATGTTTTGGTTTATTCCATCTTTTCAATAGCTAATATTTGGGTCATTTTCTCCTTCTATGTATATACTCAACCTAGGGGAATTTTTATTGTCCTGATTGGGTATAGTCATAGAGGGACTCTAGTACTTGTTTTTGTTATTCAAAATTATCAAAAGGGTATCAATGGATTTATGGTCCACCACACCCCATTGATCTACTCATTCTATGGTAGTAATTTTTTGTTGGACATATTTGTCACCTTGGATGGGAAAAGTCATAGATTGCAACTATGCATTGTTTCAACTTTTTAGATTATTAGTGACCTCCATGACAATAATAGGTTGTTGGTCTAGCACCTTTGTATGATCTTGAGTGGCCTTATTATATATACCTTTTATCATTTGTATCTCCACATCTCTAATTTCAACACATGTTTTCTATTTAGAAACATCAGTGATGCTACTTTATATGTTATTGAGTCTTTTTCCATATTGAGTGGGTGGGGATTAACATCCCTATTAGTACTATGTAAATCACCAATAATTGCATTCTTGGATTCAATCTTACACACTATGTTTTTTTTACTATACAAGGACATTTATTACTATTGTGATTGTTAGATCCTATACCATTATCTAGACTCGTGATTTTAGCACTACTATTATTGTCCACATTCATGATTTTAGCACCTTTGTTATTGTTGTGTTGGTTGTAATCACTAGCATTATTCATAGTCACTTATTTAACACATTATTAAATCCATTAATAATAAAATTATATTTTAACTTTTCAGTCTCAATGAGGGCCTTACTGGTTTCCTTGTTATTATTCTTGACAATGTTGGGCTTGATTTTTTCCAAGACAATATGTTGGTCATTTCTATTGAGACCAAAAAATGGGAGCAAGGTGTACAAAATGGATGAAACAATGGGGAGTAGAATAATATAGGGACATAGAGAGGCTTCTCTAAGTGCCTTAAGTTCTTTAGACCCATCTTGGAATCAAATATCTCATTAGTTAGGACATTGGAGGTGTTAGAAATATTGAATTGGAAGGACCAATATTAGATAGTCGAATAGATAGTTTGTCCATATTTTTTGAGTGGACATTAATATACTCTAATTTTTTAAGTATCTCATAAGAATCAATAACATTAGGTTTCACCAATTATTCTTACACATTAGGATTTTTGGTGACTTTATGCACCTCATGATTAATTTCACCATAATGGAAATTAGGGTTTCTAGAAATATTTTTCACATTAGGTAACTCGGAAGATTTTAAACCATTAGGGATTTATGAGTCTTTATGGATAATAGGGTTTCTTGAAAGGTTATGCACAAAAGGTAACCTAGAAGAATTATGTACATTAGGGTTTACTTAATCCTCGTGGACTTTATTATGTTGATAAAATTCATGCATAATATGGTCGAATGGTACTTTAGAGACCTTGGGCTTATTTGAAATATGCATACTAGAGTTTGTAGAACTTCTATTAGATATGTTATTAGGATCACCATTATTTGTAAGAGTGATCAAGTTATTAGAATTTCCTTTGCACTTCAAGATAGAGTCATCCTTATTTATTTTATCTTTGGGTACATTATTTTGGTTAAGGATTATGAGGAAATTTATCATGATATGCCCCTCTTTATGCAAATATAGTAAGCATTAATTCCTCCCAAGACTTATGTGCCACAAGTATTGGTTGAATCTTCAATATTGATCTCCAAGATTTTTGGGATTTCCATTCCTAGGAAAAAAAACACTAGGGCCCTAGAAATAATATAGGGAAGAGATGCTTTAGCTTCATCCACCCTAAGAACACTTCCAAAAGGTACAATCATCTATTACAAGAAACCTTGGAGAAATGACAAGATCATTTTTATCATGATCCATCTAGTACAATACAGGGAAATCTCTTTATTATTAATTTCCTCATGTGACAAAACAAGGGCATGAAATCAACATCCAATATTCTGGTATTTATTTTGTAGTACAACTTTTATGCTATGGTCTTTGAGAAATTTTTTTAAAAAATCTCTTTGAATCATTTGACAAAACAAAATATGTATTGCCTAATTTATTTTTCCAAACATTTACAATCCATTCATCAAATAATTTCCATGTAGGTAGGTTACTGGTGTCTACAAATAACATGAATAACCTCAATTTTTCATTCTTTATACCACTACTCATCTATGCATTAGGAAAAAATGAAAGTTTCCTTGAGTTAATAGAGGAACACCTTACATTCCCCTTTCTCCCTCGCTGTCATTAGAGATTACATAGAATTTTGTTGCATATGAAACTTTTGGCTTATCTCGTGAGACTACATATTTAGACGAGTTGAAAATATTAGGGTCATTAACCCTATCTTGCCCATTTATGGGGCCAACAAGGGGCTCATACCCCAATCCATAAATGCTCATGCACCCAGATGATGGAAAATTAAAACAACACAAAAGATAGATACAAAGCTTGTGGAGGAGGGTTCAACCTCTTCCATCCACCATTCGAAGAAACCGTATCCACTATTAGTTGTCTCATTAATCAATGATCAACTTCATTTTTAATCATCCCTCAACTCGAGTCTAGCCCTCATGACACACATTTGAAGTCCTTTTGCTAGTTTTTCCAATCTCATTTTACATTATTCTACCAATTATCTAATGTGTTTCTTCAATCAAACCCCTTAAATTATATTGGAGTTGATGAGTAAACAACCCACAGCTCCCAAGAACACTTGCATGCAAACACCTGTCATAGAAAGAGAGAAGAAGCAAGAAGCTATGGAGGCCTAAACACATTGATTCATGAGAGAGGAGAAATCATTCTTGATGTGCAAAAACAAAATTTGCAATTCAATAATGAATAATCTGTTATGAATACAAAGGAGATCAATCCTTATAAAAGGAGATCAAAACCCTAAAAGGGTGAACAAACCTAGGTTGCCTGATAATAATTAATAAAGTAATTAATTATTATATGCCTAAATTTTAGCTTAAGTAGAAAGAGATAATAAGTGACTTAGTAATTAAATCAATATGATTTAATTAATAAGCAAATACTTTATTACTCTAACACCCCCCCTTAAGATAAACTTTGGGAGAAGCTAAAAACCTAGAAAGAATTACTGAAAGCAAATGGGTCATAGCAACAAAAAGCCTAATCAAGTACCCAAGTACAAAAGAGAGTCTTTGAAAAGTGGAGGAATAGAGAAAACCACATGGGAAAAACTCTACTCCAAAAAGAGACAAAGACTAGTCCGACGGACTAAAGAAGCCTCCAAAACTAGGAATGTTTCAGAAAATAGGAACAAGGATGAACATGTACAACATCACTGAAGCAAGAAGCTGCAAACTCTGTCAAGAAGTAACTATCGATCTGAAGATCCTCCACTGAAATATGACCAGGTAAAGAAGACTATAATCTGCATGAGTGCCCTCAAATGACACTACTTGAATTAGGAGGCAAACAAAGGCAAATAACTGAAGTCAAAGATATAGAATACTATAATCTACACGAGTGCCCTCAAATGACACTACTCAAATCAGAAGGAAAATAAAGGAAAACACCTGAACTCGAAGATACAGATGGCATAAAAACACCAAAGTTTAAAGAGTTGATCAATCAAAGCTGGAAGAGTGCTTCCAAAAATAGGAAAGAAAAGAGTGTCCATATGGTAAATGATCCATCTCACCAAAATGCATAGGTACCCAGCCACTGCATCTTCCTAGTACATAGAATCAAATATTGAATACATAGCTCACACTATCAAACCAAAGAAGTAGTAGAACCAACATTAGAAAGCCCCCCATAATGCTGACAAGGGAGTAATGATAGGTACACTAAAAAGATTGTCCAATATGAACATGATGAAGAAGAATTTGAAACATCAAAGGTGCAGAGAGAGTACAAACACATATAGAGATACCTGAGGCTAATGTCATTGGAGTAACACTCACATGACAAAATTAGATGGAAAACAAAGGCAAACATCAAACCCTCTGGCACTTTACAATAGAGTGCGAGTACATAGAGCATGAACATGTGCAAGATCCCATACATGCAATAGAATGGCACTTTATCTCAATGTGTGTGCATAAAAGAATTCTACAAAAGTGAAGTATATACTGCTCAAAGAAGAGAGAAGACTTCTGAAACAAAAGAACAACCTAAGACGAGCCATCCCTCAAAGGGAAAAGATTCCAGGACCTGTAACATCCAAGATATCCACCAGATTGCAAAAAAGAAAGAATCTGAATAAAATGTACCAAGAGAAAAATATGGAATAAAGACTCACAACATTGGAAATCTCTCTGAACAAGCTTTCCAATGATATATCATTTGCCCAAAACGGAGTCTGGATGCGCAAAATAGAGCTCCCGGAGTGCAAAACTGAACATTTGGCTTTGATGGTAAAAAACACCATCTAAAAAGAAAAATTAGAAATTCAAACCTCTAGATTTGGATAGAGCTCGGAACTAGCTTTTTGACAATATCTTGTTTGCCTGATTTTGACACCGTATGCTCAAGATATGAGCAAAAAACCATCGAGTGCTCCAAAGGGCCCAAAAATGGTATCCAAAACCCTACTGATGTCAACAACCAACGTGCCTAAATTTGATGGCCAAATGACCGTCACCGCTAAAAGTTGTTTGAAGGCTAAAAAAAATAGCCTCTAGTCACGTGGGTGACCAAGGGGTTGTGGTTGGGGCTTAAATTGTGGCTGTTGGTATGTTGGCCCTGCATGTTACCTCGGGCTAGGGCTGATTGGGTGTTGAATGCTGGCGGTTACCGCTATCGAGTAACTGCTGGTAGTCCCACTAGTGTTCACTGCTAGTAGGATGTTAGCAGTGTCATTTATGGCAAAAAAAATTGCCTCAGATTATGTGCCCAGGCCGTATGGCCTGACATAATTTTTTTTGCATTTGAGGCCAACTTGTCCAAAATCGACAAGTTTTATATGGATCTTGAGGTTCTCAGACACTGCGAACACAACTGTGAGGTCTGTTTGGGCCATAAATGCTCCAAAAATAGTGACCACCTTAGGATTCGTGCTAGGGCTGGTTGCAAAAGTTTTGCCACAAATTCCAACTTTGTCCAAATTGGAGAAATTTTATATGGATCTAGGGGTTCTTGGACATTGTGAATGCAACCGTGAGGTCCATTTGAAGCCAAGATGACCAGAAAGAGAGGTCCCCCCAGATCCAACAAAAAAACCTCTAAAACTATAGATCTGACAAACACGACTGAATATCTTAGGAAGAGGACATGGGCAAGCAAATCTGAAGCTCTGACACCATATTGGAGTTGATGAGTAAACAAATCATAGCTCCCAAGAACACCTGCATGCAAACACCTATCACAGAAAGAGAGAGAGAAGAAGTAAGAAGCTATGGAGGCTTGAACACATTGATTCACGAGAGAGGAGAAATCATTCTTGATGTGCAAAAACTCAATCCTTATAAAAGGATATCAAAACCCTAAAAGGGTGAACAAACCTAGGTTGCATGATAATAATTAATAAAGTAATTAATTATTATATGCCTAAAGTTTAGCTTAAGTAGAAAGAGATAATAAGTGACTTAGTAATTAAATCAATATGATTTAATTAATAAGAAAACACTTTATTACTCTAACAAATTATTTTCTAGTCTTTCAAGCCAAAAATCTCTTGACATGAAATCTTTTCCACCTCTTATTTGTATGATCTTTTTTTATCCATTTGTGCAGTAGAAGAATCAACCTCTTCCTCATGTTTCTTTGTTCCAAAGATTGAGACAACAACCAATGGTAGTGTACAATCACTTTAGGGTAGATATGTAGTTTAATTCCATGCCTATTGCAAATCAATATTATTCTACAAGGTTTGGTTGAAATAGGAAACAATACCCATTTTTTCTTGATTTTTGTCATAACTTAAGGTAAATTTTCTTATCTTCCATATTATTATTTGTCTATATGAACAATTTTTGTCAAGTTTATCTTTATGGATATGATAATTATATGATGATTCCATCAAGATAAATTAAAAATATTATATCCACTCACAGGAAAATAATTATATCCAATTAACATTAGTTTTTGTTCTCATCATAGACCTTGATGGATTTAATGCATTAATTTCATTTGAATGTATTTACCTTAATTTCCATAAGGTGTAATCAAACTTATTGTATTTCTATTTAGTTTGAAAGTCACGTGACATTAAGAGGTTTTTACAAACAAACATTGTAATTTGGTAAACTTAAAACTAAATGTTGCAACATTTTGATAATATGAAAAAAAAAGCGTAAAAATATTATATTATATAAACCCCCAGAAAATAACACACACACACACACACACACACACATCATGGTTCCCTAGAATTTACATCTAATTTAGCTCACTTAAATTGAGATTCATGTCATAAGTGATTAATTATCAAGAAAATTAAAATAT
The DNA here is from genome assembly GCA_027943335.1 of Chamaecyparis obtusa. Classification (NCBI taxonomy): domain Eukaryota; kingdom Viridiplantae; phylum Streptophyta; class Pinopsida; order Cupressales; family Cupressaceae; genus Chamaecyparis; species Chamaecyparis obtusa. The sequence continues at coordinate 513,518 of BSBK01003861.1, read as the reverse complement.
ATAGGGAATAATATTGATGCGTTGGAAGATATTATAATATATTTTATATATTACAAGTGATAACCAAATTTAAGCTGAAAGTACATGGCAATGCTACACCCCATGTCTTATAATTGTCAACTTTACCATACATAAAAAATACAAAATAGAGGTGAAGTGTTGGAACTTACTTATACTAAGTTGATATATTACAATTGATAACCAAATATAAACTCAACCTATTTAATGATGTTACACTCATTGCCTTACAATGGTCTAGTTTATCATACATTTAAACAAAATTTGTATTAGACCTTATGTCTTTATATGAAATCATCTTATTCACATTAGTTATCTAAAAATATCATTCCTCCATCTTTTACAAGAAAATACTAGTTATATACATATTTATAATAAATAAATAAAAATTCTTATGTTGGGCCATTCTTGGGCCTGGGTAAAGCATTATCTTTCCCTCAAACCTTGGGTTCCCTCTTTAAATCCCCTCTATGAACCTCTCTCTGTGTATCTAGTTTGGGTTAGACATCCTAATCTTCTCCTTCATTTTTTGGAGGGATCTTATTATGAGGTCATCGACAACTTCATTGGTAGTTTTTTTAAGGTGGATGATTCCATTTTTTGTTTGGGTTATTCCACCTTTCTCTCACTTTAGTTGAAATCAACATCTCTAAACCTCTTCACGTGATGTGGTGTTGATGTTTCAGGATAGGCTTTGGATGCATCTATTAGATTATGAAGGTGTCTCCTTTCATTTTTAGTGTTTCTTCACTTTTAATCACCTGTCTTTGGATTGGTCTATTTTACATTAGAAAGGTGGTGTTATGTGGTGTAAGGATGCTAGGGAAGATCAATTAATTATCAAGTTTGTATCAGACTTTGATCATGGTTCTACTAAACATTGCGATCTGATTATGACCTTGTCGTGCCATGATGTTCTTTATGAGATTCCTTCTATTTATTGTGAGTCTCTATATGTGTAGGTGCCTCCCACTTAGCTATCATATTCTTTGATGAAATATGATTTATCTCATATTCTATTTTCTTCTTCTTTGGTTGTCGTTGTTGTTCCTGTTAAGGGATCGCCTATTAATTCCCCTAGCAATGGGGTGATGGATGGTTTCATTGCTTGGATAGTAGTTCATAGAAGGATAAAAATTCCTTCTCCCCCTCGCTTACTCTTTCATGTGTGGTGAAATAGAATTTTGTTGTGCACAGGGTTGAGACCCTTGTCTCTTGTCAGTTCCTAACTCCAATCAAAATATCTCCCTCTCTTCTTATTCTTTTTCTCAATCTCACCTCTCATGAGATTCATTCTTTTTTCCTTGATGGCTATCTTGTTCTAGATCTAGGACCTTCCAATGCTTATCGAATTAAAACAAATAAATATGAATTGATTGATAAAATCTTATTTGAAATGAAATCATGTCCTCTATATCAATCCCATGTCACACAATTGATCATGTAATTTATTATTTTTTTTTATAAAAATTATATTGTCACATGAAATAATTAATGACACCCTCATAAAAATCCTATAAAGCATTGGTCAATGATAGTAACAATTATTTTAATTTTGTTGTATTATACAAAGAATTTACACTTTTTCTTTCCTCTTTGTTGAAATGGACCTATTTGCAATTAGTGGTTATTACCTTAATAAACTATGTGGGAAGAAAAATTGGAAAGGATAGCTCACCCATTGCACCTAGAGAGTTTCTTTAATTATATGTACTTGATATGTGCATGGAAATGGGTAACCAGAAGGGAGTCTTAAACATGGCCATCATTTTTTTTAAGTCAGGAAAGATTGAGCTTGGATGAGTGTATGCTCAAAATTTGAAGAGGAAACACATATAAGAGTTGTCGTGCTTCAAATATAGTTTTTAGAATACTAATTTTCATTGAAAATAGTGGAGATTGAGGGGTTCAAATAAGGGGTCCACACAAATTTCTCCTACTTTTATGAAAAAATGTAACATAGCATTTGATGTAGCTCCCCTAAAATGTTATTTTTTATTATAATTTGAAAAATCACTTTAGTGAAAACTTAGATAAGACAATGTAGTTTATGCTTTTTTTTTGCTATTTTTTAACAAGAATATAATTTTTTACTAAATTTCAAAGTGGGCACATCCTAAAAAACAAAAACTAAGACCCCTATTTTTTTTTGAAAATGAATAAAAATGTATTTCTTGAATACATGTATAAAATAGACTCTAGTTTATAGATATATAATTTTTTTCAAATTTTGATGGAAGGGTAAAAGAAGAAGCTAAAAAAATTCATATGTAGGTTTTTGAAAAAAATTAGTGACACCCATAAAATAAATTGAAGTTCAAAGCATTAACATAATTGAAATGTAGAAGAAAAATGAATGGTTAGAAAGATAAGAGAGATCTTTGCATACCTATGCCATTTCTTTGACCTAAAATTGAAAGACATGTAAACCTATTGTACAACACACTCAACATTGTCTTACTTTTCATTTTTTTACAAAATCATGTCTATAGTTGTCATGTAATTATAATTCTTTGGGTTAGATTTTGAAATAAAATCCAACCCTAAGGGTTGGAAATGTTAGAAGCAGATAATAACCTCACATTATAATGTTCTCACATTATTGCTTGCCAGTGACCAAGTCTAGGCTCAACCTTTACCAAACCATAATGTGCTCTTATTTTTAAGAAGTAAAAATTCATTTCTTTCTACCTTCCCATATCTCTCTACTGACTTATATAGCTCACACTTATTCTCTTCCTCATAACATATTCATGAAATGAAAATTGAAATATAAATGATATCTTTACATGTGTTTTTATTAGATTCTTATGAGTATATAGTTTTGGGATGTTTGAGAATGGTTTCAAATCTCTAGGAATTATAATCTAGATTCTAGCTTTTGGAATATCTTATAATTTTAAAGATTCAGTTAGATTATCGTAATCAACAAGGTTTTGTCAGCTTGTAAATTTTTAGGGGTAGTTTTAAGTATTCAAAACCATCATCAAGTCTCTCCTTATAAATAGATGGACCTATTCTTCTACAACATGCGAAAAAGTGGGCGGCAAACCCCTCATCAAGATCTAAGTTTAAAACATAGATGAAACAAAAACATCTAAGTCAATAAGATAATTAAACTCCATTAATAACACTACCACCTTCTCTCTCTCTCTCTCTCTCTCTATATATATATATATATATATATATATATATATATACATATATGTATATATGTATATGTATATATATATACATATATGTATATATATATACATATACATATATACATATATTATGTATATATATATACATATATGTATATATATATACATATACATATATACATATATGTATATATATATATAATTATATATGTATATGTATATATATATCTCCTTATATATGTAATTATATATACATATGTAATTATATATGTATATGTATATATAATTATATAATTATATATACATGTATATATATAATTACATATGTCTCTCCTTATATATGTATATATATATATATATATATACATGTCTTATAATGTAAATGGTTTCGAGTTCCATGCAAAACCTATTTTTACCTTTATCAAAAACATTTATGATAAACCACATCTTGTGCCTTCTACATAGACAATAATCATGATAAGTATGGCCTTCCATTATTTACTGGAATTTACTTTCCCTTTTCAAATATATATAATTCTTATAGTTAGTTACAAGAAGACATGAAACACACGAGGATAAGAAAAACAACATGCACATAGGAAACCTGTCAACATTTTTACCCAATAAAACCTTTACAACATATATGTTCCTATCTAATCCCATAGTATATTTCACCCAAGCCAACTGTGTGGGTGTGCAATGATGAAGAGTTATTTAGGTTTCACTTATGCCCCACAACAAGTGCAAAGTCATAACAACTATAACAAAACTTAGCAAAAAAATAGAACTACATAATGCAAACAGAGTGCGCATCCAAGGCGCCTTGATCCCATGGATTTGATGGGTATGGAGGAATCCTAGAATGAAACCAAAGATTCCAAAGCCTAGGTGCCTTGGATATAGGTTTAGGTGTTATATGTCCATCTTTAATAGTCCACGACTTTCCATTTCATCAAGATATTTGTATTTACTTGCACTTTCAATTTCATTGCCCTTTCCTATGTTACATGATTATCTCATCGCATCAAATTCCCTCTCTACACAATTATACATTAAACAAATATTTCTCATTCTACCTCCTTCTATCTTTCATGCTTCCCATTTACTACACATATTTACCAAGTGCACACCAATAAAAATAAGATCACATACCAATGTTTCATTTGTTGGTTACCATTTCCTTGGCTTCAACAAAAGCTTTTTTGTTAAAGTTTTCAAATATAAAATTCTAGCCTCTACATTTACAAAATTCAAAATACATGTGCTTTTCAAATGGCTACTTCCAAATGAAACATTTGGTACATGTTCTTCCTCAAATCAAGAAATGCACAGGCCCAATTTGGCAAATGCGATGTACAATTATGGTCTTCCATAGCTACATATGACAAATTTTCTTTCAATACCACAACTAGAGATTGCAGATTTTCTTAGGTGGTTTAGAGAGATTGTTGACCCTTGCAACATCCTTTGTTCATTTGGGTTGTTCATTTATATAATTTATAAATTGTGAAAAAATGTAGGAGGAATGTATTGTGTTGCATGCAATGCACAATTATCTAATATTAAAAAACTATAGCTCTCAATATTTGGTTTATAGTTGAAACCTTCCATAACTTTCTATTTCCTTCAACTTTGTTCGTGTCAACTTCAGGAAATGAGAAGACTTGAGGAAGGTTACAACTATACTGACAAATCATGAGATCTTTTAATGAGTATATTATATAGAAATATGCAATGACAAAGACATGGTTGTATACAACATAAGTGTTTTCCATCATTTTCTTTCACTACACACATTTGCTCGGTATAACACTGTTGGCACATAAAGGACCCATTGGCTATATTGTTGCTGGTAATGTTTTTTAGTTATCTTAATATTGACAATACCAATTCCTTTAATATTGTTTTAATAATACCCTTTTGAAAAATGTAGGGTATTAAAGCTATGGAATAAGAAAGTGGCCAAATAATCACATGTTTGTTGAAGATTTGAATTTTCAAAAGTGGCCAAGTTGGCATTTCAACATAGATAGGTAGTTATTCTTCATAGTGAATTCTTGATAAATGTAAATGAAAACATGGAAGAAAAAAAAATTGATCTTTATTTTATTCTTGTTAGTTTTCTATCCACCACTAACTCGCCAAAAGTAAGGTTGTTTTATTAATTATCCATTGTGTGCACAGAAAGTTCATTCCTTTTGCATTTTTTTAAAGTTTATAAATGACCCAAATGAACAAATACTATTGCAAGGTCCAATTTGGCAAGTGTGAAGTAAACTTATTTCTTCCATTGGTAGATATGACAATTTTACTTAGGTGGTTCAACCATACAGTTGGCCCTTGACACAACATTCTTTCATTTGGGTCATTCATCTATGTTGTTTATAAATTATGACACAGATTTAGGAGGAATGATTTGTCATTAATACAATACACAATTATCTACTATTGAACAATTATTGGTTTCAATACTTGGTTCATAGTTGAAACCTTCCTCAAAAACTTCCATTTGCTTCAACCTTGTTCTGTCAACTTCATATCTCTTGATTGTGGGAAAGGCACATCAGCCCTTAGGAACTGTAGCACCAAAACCTCACCACTGGAAATAAGAATTTGGCTCTGGGACTGCTCACTACTCGGGATATGCACATGGAAGACACAACCATAAACAAATTGATACTGGGACCAAAAAAACTCTAAAACATGTTTTTGACCTTTCCTTGAGTCAACTTTAATATTTAATGTCTTTCCATTCACACCAAACAATATTCTCATCTATTCAAGCCATCCAATTTCTTTAATTGACCACAATTTGCTTCCAATTATTTGGCTCCTCTCTTCCTTTTTCTTATCATGGAACTCCCAATGTAACATGCACCATTTAAATTCTCACTTGCAACATTCTACCTTTTTTATCTACTCCTTTTCAAGACTTCACCCAGTTCATCTTTAACAAGGTAATGGTTTTTGTTTTCAGTTTCTATCTCGTTCTCCTTTTGTATGTTGGATGATTCCTTTTCTACATCGAAATTCCTCTGTCTGTACTACTGTCATAGCACATGTACAAAAATTTCTATTTCTTAAATTGATAATGATATTGACACCTATATAAATATAGATATCATGATTTTTTCAGAGTGCATTGAATCAATGTTATATTACCCTCCAAAAAACACTTCCAGTTCCACACACAAGGAAAAGGATTACATTCCACTGAGTGCACATTCATAGCTACCATCTTCCAAATCCTACAACATATCTATTTCCTCATTACAACTATGGTGCACCTAAAATATCCCATTTCTTGTAGTTATTACTTATATAAAAAAATACAATAAATTACATACTCACTGCTTTGTAGATAATAACCACAACAACTATGTTATTCCATTATTTACTGAAATTTGCATTACCTTCTCCATACAAACCCTCTACTTATGGTTACTTGTAAGAAAATATAAATACATGTGAGGATAAGAAAAACACTATTCACATAGGAAAGCCATATTTTTTTAAAAGCAATTGTACCTTTGCAACACATCTATTCTTAAAGAATGGTTTACATCCAATTTCCAAGTAGTTATTACTTATATAAACAACACAATAAATTACATACTCACTGCTCCATAGATAATAACCATAATAACTATGGTATTCAATCATTTACTGAAATTTGAATTACCTTTTCCACACAAACCCTCTACTTATGGTTACTTGCAAGTAAATATAATACATGTGAGGATAACAAAAACACTATTCGCATAGGAAAGCCATAAAATTTTTTCAGCAATTGTACATTTACACCACATATGTTCTTAAAGAATGGTTCACTACCCATGCAACCTACCTGAGTGGATGTGTAATGGAGAAGAGTTGTTTTGATGTCACTGATGCTCCATAAGGGTTGCAAGCACATCAAAACTTAGCCAAAAATAGAAATACATATCGGAAAATAGAGTGCGCATCCAAGGCCCCTTGATCCCATGGATTTGATGGGTATGTAGGCAGCTTGGAATACAACCAAAGATTCCAAAGTCCTGGTGCCTTGGATATAGCTTTATCTTTTCTCTACTCAACTTCAATGCTCAACATTATTTCCATTGACATCAAAAAATATTCTCCCCATTCAGCCCATCCACTTTTTGTAACTAACCAAATTTTGCTTCCAAATATTTGGCTCCTCTATTGTTTTTTATTTTCATGCAGATCCCAATGTAATAGGCATCATTCAAAATCTCATATGCAACAATCCCCCTTTTCTATTTACTCATTTTTTGGGCTTCCCCCGTTTCACCAATAAAAAGGTACTACTTTTTGTTTTCACTTTCTATGCCTTTGTTTCGTATGTCGCATAATTCCTTTTATACATCAAAATTCCTCTGTCTATAGTACTATCTAGTAAAAAAATACTGATTGTCCTTCTTTCTTGCAACTTTCATGCCTTCCACACACTACAAATGTTTACCAATGGATGCTTCCTCTTTTCCAATTTGATTTTTGCTATGTAAGATATCTAGACAGTTCACAATATGCATTGCCTTACCTTTGGCAAGCACTTTTAGGTATGCAACCAAGAAAATTGATAATGCTTTCATTCCTCCAAATTTCTTGCTTTGTTATATAGTTTACATAGCATTCAGACTAAAAAATCACAAATTTTATTTTTACAACTATCAAATTACTAATTTTGTTTAAGCTCATGACAATTTTCTCTCAAAACACCATACCTTCTAAATCACTGACACTCACCCGTTGAAAAAAAAGGTTCTAGATTTTACTACATTGGCTTTTCATAGGATCTTGACCAATTTTGGGTGATTACTGATAATAATATCAAATTGTGACATAATTATATCATTTTCTATCATTCTTCCCCGTTACTTTGAGTAGTCCTCCAAAATTACTCAAAGCCTTATGTTGTGATGTGACATTTACCAATGAGAATAGTGCCTTCAATGGTCATACCCTCCATAATACATCACCAACACACAAAAGTTACATCACAAACTACACTAGTTTTAATAAACGTAGGCATCAAACATTTATTGCCCTCTTTTATCAATATTCACTTAGTAATCAATAGATGCTCCACATCACATATTTTAAAATCTTCTTCCTTTCAAATTAACACTTTCTATACTATGTCAATGAATCATGCTGGCAACTGTCTTTCTATCACAAATGCAATCAAACTTGTTGTTACAAGAGAGACAAATTCACCAAAAAAATTATTTCAAGTAAACATCATGAAATATTCCTAATGTTTTTTTTGGTAAATTCTTTTTAGCTTCTCACAAACTTCTTTCCTTTTGAAATCCTATACAACACTTCCTACTATTGTTCTCTCTCGCTCCCAACATGAAAGAGCTTTTGACTGATTTTGGTATATCACGTTCAATTGCTACTCCAGATTCAAATTCACTTAGTACAACAACATCGACACATTAAGGATCCATTCGGTAAATTACTGGAGGTAAATTTATTATCTTAATCTTAATATTGACATTACCATTTCCTTTAATATTTTTTAATAATACCATTTCTTAAATTGAATGCAGAGTATTGAAGCTATGAAACAAGAAAGTGGACAACTAATAACATCTTTATGAAAAATTTGAATTTATAGATGTGACCAAGGTTGGCTTTTCAACACAGTTAGGAGTATTGAAGCTATGCAACAAGAAACTAGCCAACTAAGCACATGTCTACATGACAGATTTGAATTTGCAAATATGACCAAGGTTGAATTTCTAAGATAAAATTAGGTGGGTGTTCTTGATATTGAATTGTTGATAGATGTAAATCAACACATGAAACATTACAATTGTGATCTTTCACTTCTTCATGTTAGTTTGCTAATTATGCATGCACTGTGTGCACAACAAGCTCGTTCATTTTACATTTGTTCCAATGTTTATATACCACTTATATGAACAAATAATGTTGGAAGACCCAATTTGGCAAATGCAATGTAGAGTTGTGGTGTTAGATAGCTATAGATGACAAATTTTGTTATGCAGTACAAACATATACTTGGCCTTTGCGACTATCATTTATTCATTTGGGTTTTTCATGTATGTTGTTTACAAATTGTGGAACAAATGGGGGAGGAATTTGTTGTGGTTAATACAGTGCACAATTACTTAATATTAAAAAAATATTACTTTCAATATTTGGTTCATAGTTGAAACCTTCCTCAACACTATGCATTTTCTTCAACTTTGTTGGTTTACTTGTGTATCTCTTTAATCTTCTTCAATATCTATCACTTGTTTAGTTGAAAAATCCCAATAGGATATGTTTTTAAACAATGCAAATTGTATAATGTAATGTCCTATTTATAGAACTTCATCTCATAATATGAAAGCAAACATAAAGGGGATTTTTATCAGGCATTGTACTTCTAATTGTTGTATTGGACATGTAGATTGATTTTAGACATCTCTTTTCACTTTTCCTTGTTTATCATTTTGTACAAATGATATGCTCCTATCTATTTGCTACATGTTTGTATTCCACAAAAAGATTCTTTACACTATTATTTCATAACCTTTTACCTGAAACAATTAACACAATATGCATTCACCAACATATTTCATTCTATATGTTACTAATAAATAACTTTATTTACATTTTTAATTACAAACTATCACCTACTATTTCATTCTAATCAAAACCTTGTTTCTAATACATGTTTCTATATAATACCAAATGATACACGTTGTTATTGTTAAAGCTTTAATTTGAAATGTAGTCATTTCTTTGTCTATGTATGAGACACAAAAAATTCAACAACTTCAATGTTAAAAGTATGTTTTTATATATTTAGCATTTTCTTTTTCAAACTTTTATAATTAGTTATTTTTCAAATTTTATAACAATGTCAAATTTTGATCTAAAATAATTTAAAATGACTTACAAAAAAATTATCGTAATTTACTATTAACAATTAAGTATACTTATCTCTCTTTGTCCTTCTACAACAAAATTACACTTTAATTTGTTATGATACATTGCCTACATTTTTTTGCAATTGACAACATAAGCTTTTATACAACTATATATATGATGCTATTATTGCTTGAACCAACAGAAATAGGAAAACTAATAGACTTAAACAATGATACAATTCATAAAATATTGTCATCTACTCTTAAAAAAATAGTTCATTAAACTAATTGGTTTATAACAATTTCAACCAATTTTGCATTGCTAGAAATTACAATTAATTAAACTAATTGCTTTAATGACAATTTTAAGCAATTTCACAATGTAAGACCATCTCTAATCTACAACTTTAAAGAATAGATACATTAATTAAATGCTTCATATTACCCTACTTTAAACTATATGTGTGCTACTACTCTTAGTAGAAGCAACACAAATAGGCAAACAAATATGCTTAAATAAAAATTTACTCCATAACATATTGTCATTGAAACTTAACAATATACAAACAACAATGACCATCCATCAACTCTTTTTGACCATTTGGTAACTAGAGGAGCACATAACACCCCATAGAATTAGATGGAGAAAACATTCATGATTGGGTTACCTACAAAACCTAATATTTAATTTTTTTTGTTAATTAAACATAGTTTGAAATACTCTTGATTGTTCTGGATGTGAAAGCAATTAGATCCCATGCAGATTTTTGGGCAATTTCTCACTAGACATGAAATAACTTCTCTTTTAGATATAAGGTCCAATATATATTCAACTCTATAAAACACTTAGGTCCAAACTTCTTTGGATGCTTAATCCTTGGATTTGATATTTAAAATAATTGAAGGTAGTAGTAGGGCCAGGTGTGGGTATAATAAGATCACCTATAGTGTTAGCATTGGTGGACATGAGAACGAAGTAAAATGTGGTGTGTATGCATGTATGGATTTGCACACATGCATGGAACTCATGGTTAGCTATGATACATTGGGAATTAGAGTCTAACAACCACTCTAGATGGCAAATACTTCATTTTATGGACATGATATTCTTGATAGACAACATTTAATACAACTCCATATTTACAAGATAATGCAAAACACATTAATTATATACTTCAACTTATCTTATAGACATGATAGTTATATAAATGCCTATTAACATACATGTTCCACAATATTATTAAGTCATAAACATCATAAAACTTTCTAATATCATTCAACCAATTGATACTTTTGGTCCTAAATCTTGATTGCCTCTTACACTTGTAGTTATATAACCAAATAAAAAATAATGAAAAATAACCCATCTAATTAAAGCTTTCAAATTTTTTTTGGTCTCCATATAAATGAATGAATGATTTTAATGACGTCCATGAGGCCAAGCAGCCTAAGGGACCAGAGGAACTCACACCCCTAAATAATTTCCATAATCCTATCCAGCTCTGATCTTGTTTTATGAATCTTGACTAGCAAACCCGCAGTTTGGTTAACCTTATCCTCTTTAAATAAACTGTTCATGTTGCCCACTTTCAAGATGGCTTCATAATTAGCACGAATATCATCATAGGCAGTACATTCCATGATAAAGTGCCATTTTGTCTCAATTGCACCCATCGCACAAAATATGCAAGTTCTCTCCTCCCAAGCCTCTTTGGGCCTCTTCCATCTGCCCATATCGCACTTGAGATGATGCGATCCCGTCCTCAATTGTGTCATTAACAACCTTGCTTTCCCTTTAATAGCAGCCCCTAAATATGTTTTCTCTCCATGTTCCCCAGTTGAGTTGAACACTTGCATGTAGTAAGCCTTTTTACGACCAATCTTATTAGTCCACATGACACTTTGAAACTTCTCTATAACAAACTTTTTTATGTCCACATTTGTATTAGGACACTCATGTATCTTAATATTCCATTTATCCAACCACTTATTATTTTGCTTCATCCATGTTTTCTTTCTACGGATAAGATCCTTGTCCTTCACAAATTTTGGCCACCGTTGTTCTTGCATGTTATCAACCTTCTTTAAGTAGCTAAGTAACTGAGTTATTGTTGACGCTTCCAACGGAAAAGCCCCAACCTCCACTAATAGGATGTCGTAAGGAACAAAGGTCTTAACTTTGAGATTGCTTGTAATTAGGTGTTTCTGAATTCTTTCTAGCTGCCTCCATTCACTGTTTGACATGCTTCCACCCAAAACTTTGTAGCCATAGAGAACCATCGACATGACCAACAAACCGAAAAGAGTCTTTTTGGTCTTCCAGTCCCAGAGCTCAGTCATTCTGCATTTGTTCTAGAGTAAATACAAGGCTTTCCAGCCCCCCGCAACCTTTTCGCTCTACATGTTTCCCAGCCGAGTTTATAGTGAAAATCAATCCCAAGATACTTGTATTCCTTCACAATTTCAAGTGGGCTGCCTTAAAAAATGAATGTAGTGGGCTTTTCTTTTCTCTTTAAAGAGAAACTCATGATTTTGGTTTTAGTGATGTTCACCTGCATCCCAACCTCCTATCAAAAGCACCCTAAGGCCCTTAAGTGATCTCTCAAACCTTGAGCCGTTTTTGAAATTAAGATAAGGTCATCAGTGTACAAAAGAAGTTTCACCACATATCCTGCCAAATGCACACCTTCCCCATCCGTATTGTTTAACCAAGTTTCCAATTTATCAATATATAACCCAAACAAGGTTGGGGATAATGGACATCCCTGCTTAACACCAATGTCACTACCAAAACATTCGGACATTCCTTCATTAGTTCTGATTTTGGCTCTAACTTTATCATATAATCTGTGCACAACTGCTCTTTACTCGTCAGGGATACCCAATTCTATCATTCTGTTCCAAAGCTTGTCCCTAGTTACCGTATCAAAGGCTTTCTTAAAGTCTACAAAGCATCAATAGGCTTCTTCCCCCTGATTATCCCATATTTTCTCTATTAAATGACGAAGAGTGACACAATGGTCAATGGTGGAATGCTTAGGTCTGAAACCCGCTTGCCCTCTTGCCTTTTTCCTTTCGCCTTCCACCCAATTGCTGATTCTGCACTATATCATGCTCTTGAAAAGTTTGCCAAAAAGGAGGTTGACCATAATAGTGCGATAGATGGATTATTGATGTCACCATTTTAAAGAGGGAGATAACCACACTCGTTACCCAATCCACCGGAAGTGAAATTGCACATATGTTTTGGCCTTTAATTTACCCTCACACGACTTAAAAGTTTCTTTCAATTATGCATATGAGGTGGGTCAGCGAGATATCATGTTATCATAACCTAATACCTAGTCGAGGTCCTTATGGGGCAAGTTCATTCTTGCTAGAGTTAAAAAGAATCCGTTGGCAAATTACAAAACAAGTCAACGTTGGCAAATCTATACTGATTTGGTCACCTGCTTCTTATTATTACAAAGAAATGCAATATTTAAAGAAATTTCACCGAAGAAAAATAACCATAAAATTTGACAAATTGGATTTGTCACGTAGCTTTGAAGTTATGAACCTCTCTCTCAGAAAAACAACCATGAAGTTTGACAAATGATAGCGGTTTACATGCCTTGGTTGTATCAAGTAAATTTGCAATATGAATTTCTCTGCCGCACCGACAGACTAGTTATGATCACTTTATTTTTATGAATTCAATTACAACAGTGGAAGCCTGTTACAGCTGGAATTCGTGTTAAGTTCTTTATTGAATCTAACTTCCAATTGTATAAACACCACCATTCCCCGGTTTGTAAGACTAAATTAATTTGATTTCTTTTCCTTGTGTTGTTAAGAGTTTGATTTTTGTTCAGAGAACACAAGGTACGGGGTTTTTTTTATTACTGTTTTTACAGGCAATCCTTGATGTGGGTATTGATTCTGTTTTGTAAACCCGTGGTTTGGATATTTGCAGAATATATTACAGTTAGGAGAACGAAATGGGCAAGCGAATTCTGACGCCAGCTAAGGAGATTGACCTTGGTAATGTGCAATATGTTCAGGAACGTATTGAGGGTAAGCATTTGTTTATTACTTTTGTAAGTAACACCTATAAGTCAATTAAGCATTGGTTAGCGATAATGGAAACATGGCAGGCCTATGTTGCTAATATTTCTAGGCTTTGGTTCTCTGTACCTTGGTAGCATCTATAACTTTTGGCAATAGGATATGTGCATTGTCTGCAAATTGTAGATTACAGTCAAAGTAATCTTACAATTTCTGGTTGGAAAATGCAAGCCCATTTGGCGGAAACAAAGATAGGTAAAGAACCGTTAGTTGAAAAATCCAATTGGCGGAAATGAAGACATGTGTAGAACCAAAGATAGGTTAAAAACCGCAAATTGAAACAAGGATAGGTAGTACAGATTTTGCCTTTCTCTTACTGTGAGCTGGTAAGGTTCAGGACTCCAGTGCGAATCCGATCTCATAAGGAAATCATAAGAATGGAAATAAGAGCTTTGGTAGGAAGTTATGGTTTAAGTAGTCTGTCCTGGAGCAGACAATAGTTGGTGGAAAACATACGCTGAGGGGGAAAATTGATTTGATGAAGGAAAGGGAAACAGATAACAAGTCATCTGCAGTTTATATGTTGTCATAAGTCTGAAAAAGATTTGTTAGACCGTCTAATGCTTATGTAGTCATTGCAGGTTCGTAGTCAACATTATTAAGGCAAGAATGCATTGGAGGAAAATTGCATTGGCCAACATTTTCCATTTAGCCAGTTTTTGAAAATTTGAATTTCAATAGATACCTAATAAATTCAAAAAACAGTACCACTGGAAAACTTTGTGAATTGGAGTCATTTGAGTTCAAATTTTAGGAGAGAAGATTTAAGAGGAGTGCTAAAAATTCTCATATTTATAATGAAACTTTTTGATGGAATAAAATTAAGCTTGACTGCAATTTATAGAAGTCAAAAGTTGTGCTACATACATTATTGACAACTATTTTACAGACAAGTTATAGCAACAGGAACTACTGCATTGTTCACAAACCTGTCATCTTTGTCCATGTTATGTTGTTTTAAACTAACTATTGATCCTTAATTCCATTGGTAATGGGTAGTGATAATGGTTCTGGCTGAGCAAAGTCTCAATCATATACGGAGCTCATTTTTTCATGGTTCTGTAGTTTTTAGTTTCAGAAGACATAGACAAATGCTTAATTCTTATTAGATGGAGATGAATTTAGAATAAGGAAGGTGTTAAAATATGTAACATGTAATCATAGAACCGCAGCAACTACTGATCATGTTTACCTGTACAGCTCCACATCTTACAGGATTTCTTCTAAAGCTTTTTGTCTGGCTTGTGGAATCTCGATTATTTGGCCATGCAATTCTCTCAGTTTTAAAGCGCAAAAACAAAATGACACAGGTTACTTGTCAACCTTATAACTGATTTATTATTTCTGTCTTTGGGAATGTTATCCTGGGGTGTGGCTTATAAGAGCCTTTACAAGTTAATTTGTGAAATATCTGAATTAGAATAGTATCAAAAGCTGTGAATATTCAGGTTTGTACCATTTGGTAAGCACTTAAAAGGAATCTGCTCTAGAATTTCAAATAGTCAAACCATGTAATAGATAGTTGAGTTTCATTAGCATATACATTCTGATTGATGAGTTAAGGTCAGGATTTAATTTGATTCTTATATTCTTGTTTTTGGTAGATTTTACGACATACAGTTATTCCGGAGGAACCCATGTTTTTTCCAGAGTTTCCACCACAAGGTACTGTTTGAAACTAAAATCCTTTTGCATGTGCGCATGGTGGGTGTAATTAACCCAAAGACTATGATGCACTCAATTACATACTTGCTTTCTACTAATAAAGCTATAATACTATTTAAAATTGCAAGTCAAAACTTTGTTTTTTACCCTGATTCTTCATAGTAGGTGTATGGTATGCTTGGACAGACAGGGTTTTAAGGGTATACTTTTCCTACTCATGTTGTTTTGGGTATTTAATAGAGCCAGAGGCTGCAGTGGACTTTGTGGATGAAGATTCTCCGCCAACCTTACGTCTGGATCATGCATTGAAATGCTTGCCTTCCTATGATTCATCCAAGGCCTCACGTGTAGCACACAGCAATTCATTTTTGTATTGGACAATTCGTGACTATGCTAATGCGTATCGATCTGGTCAGACCACACCATCTGATGTAAGCTAATACAGATATATTTTCTTGGTTATGTAGAGCAATTGAAGAATATATTAAGACTCTTAAATTTGGTTAGGTGGCAGAATGTATCATCTCAGCTGTGGAAGAATCACTCAATAGAAATCCTCCATTGATTTTTTTCATTTCTTTCAATGCCAATGAACTCAGAAAGCAAGCTGCTGCTTCTACAAGTCGCTTTGAAGAAGGTATAGATAGGTTATTATATTACAGTTGTGTTCATGAGTTGATTGATTCAATATCTATTGACAAGTCTGGTAACGTTCACTTTTCTAGGATCACCCCTGTCTATTTTGGATGGCATTTTTATAGCAATTAAGGATGACATAGATTGCTATCCCTACCCTTCTAAAGGTACAACTTCTATCATCATTGTATTGTAGTTGAAGAGTATGTTCGGTTGTATGTATTGACATAAAAGATGTTTGCATGGATATTTCTGATTTTAGGTGGCACAGTCTGGTTTCACAAGGCAAGAGAGGTCAAGCAAGATGCAGTTTGTGTGTCAAGATTACGCAGCTGTGGGGCGATATTAGCTGGGAAGGCAAATATGCATGAACTTGGAATGGGAGTTACTGGGAATAGTCCACATTATGGGTAATGCTACATGATGAAATTTGAGTATTTGTACTCTTACGAAGTTCTTAGAATTATTTAATCTAATTTTTTTTTCTATTTTATATTTATGGCGGTTACAACAAAGGGAAAAAATTCATGGAAATCCACAGATGTGATAAGCTATATTATTGGATTCCTTCCTTAACTGACCTTTATTGTCCATTTTGTGGAATTTCTATGTGATGCATCTGTATCACATTTTACAATCATTCCTGCGCTAATTGCTCAAATGTCATATATTATTCCCAGGAAGTAAGAGTCATTTTCAGAAAAAGGACAAGATAAAGGATTAGTACCCTGGTATCCAACATGCCCATTGACAATATAAATCTGAGCAAATTCAATTCTAATTTTTAAATGTACACTGGTAATCATGTATGAAAACTCAAGTACAACCAGCTGTCTAATGCACTATTGCTGTTGAGAATACATGAAATAGTACTCATTTTGGTCTTGTAAGTGTTTCTATTCACTACTGATGTTCTCTATCTTCTGACAATATCTCTGGAATCCTTCCCTCTCTCAAAGCTTCTCAAAATTATCTGTTGCTTATTTCCTAGTTATTTGCTACATTATACTTCCTCAGAATTTGTTTATAGCCATGTTCTCGACAGTGAATCAACTCACAATTCAACCCTATCTTCGCAACCCTATTATAGCAAGAATAATTATCAACAACATAATCCCCCCAATTATGTCTCAAAACCTTCCTTATAAGATCTGCGAAATCCCTAAAGAAATCTTCAATGTGAAGACAAAATTGCAGCTTCATAATCACTCCTCATAACTCATGCACTGCTGCATACATTATAGCTTGGCCAATTCAAATATTTGAATTAATGATAAAATATTACCTCAGCCGCCCATCACATATAGAATAATATTAAAGTCCCATAATTCTTGGAACTTATTATTAATCAAATCCATATTACCACCATTTGGCTTGATATAAAGTCTAGAAGACAAATATTAATTACACCAATTAGATGACTTAATTAATATAATCATTATTAAACACCATCCACTTGGATGTAACAATGGAATCAACACTAATCGCCAACCCCTCTACCTGCCTGAGAGACATTGACAAAAATGGAAAACACCTCCAAGACTTACTATAAATAGCAAGTCGACAACCAGAGACCCTCAAATCAAATCATTAGCTAACGAGGGTCACAATGATGAGCTAACAAAACCATGTCCCTGACAACTGCTAAAAAGGGGACATTACACCCCATAAGCTGCAATACTGTCTCCAGTCTTAATCAAGATCCTTTCCATCTATATTGTGAAAGTCTTCAATCAACTCTTCCTTGCCTTGTTCTTTCAGCGACACTCCAACTTTTGACATTATGTCAGCAACTTCATTCCCTTCTCTTAGAACATGGGATACTTTGAAATCCACAAAGGATTCCAAAAGGGACTTAATCAATCGAATATGCTTATTAAGATACCAAACTCCAGACTCCTCTTTAACAATTCCATTGATTATTATTAATGTATCGCCTTATAAATGAAGTTTGGAAACTTTCAAAAACTTAGCCATTTTTATAGCCATAAGAGCAGCCTGTACCTCTGCCTTGTTGTTAGTTCCATCCATCAATCTTCTTGCGCCAATCATCAAAATGCTGCCTATCCAATCTCTCACTACAAACCTAGCACCAGATGGTCCCGGATTACCCTTTTAGGCACCATCAAAATTTATTTTGGTCCACCCTTTATTAGGCGGAATCCATCAGACCACCTTGACCCCTGAAGGAGGCTGAGCCCTCTAAGGCCCATCAATAGGAATTACTATTGCAAACTTAATGAAATAATGAATCATGAAATTGAAACATTTTCAATTTTGTCAATAAATAATTTGATTGTCAAGTTGGCAATTTATTTACATAAATTATAAATTGTATATCTCCTTTCCACACATTATATATTATTTTAGCCACTATGTAAAGCCCACTCTTGTGCTTTCCTTTTATGCTTTCTGATTTATGTGATATATGTTGTATTGAGTGTTTCATTAGTGTATTATGTGTTCATGTGCTATATGTGTTGCACAAAACTTGCTGATGACGTTTGTGCTATTGAGGTGTTCTAGTGGTATATTTTGGATGCTTTATGGTGATTGTTTGTATGACCATTGAGGTGTTTTTGATGAGGTTTTATATTGCCATTGCTTTTTTAACTATGCACTATAGGGTCAATCTGTGCTAGTGTATATTAGATTATTTTAGTGTTTCAGCATTATGTATTACTGTTGATTATACATATGGTTCTTGGATCACGCTAGTTGCAGATGATTTTCTATAGATGTGATGATTTGATATAATGTTATGATTTACACCACATTGGTTGTATTATGTTGCTTTGGCTATTATTGTGTGGAGTAGATACACCTAATGCTTGTGTAATATCCCCAACTTACGAGTACCCAAATTTTGCCCTAGGTTACAATTTTTCATCAAAGCAAGTAGGATTTAGAGATACCTTTCACTTTGATTGAGACCCTTTAAACAAGTTAGGAATCATTTATAATCATAATTCATAATTAGACTTCTTAACTTAGAAATAAGCATGCATTGGAAATGTAGATCAAATTAATAGATTGCTTTAACCAATTTTAAGATGACTCAACCATAGAAGTGGTAAGGTAGGGTGACTTGATAAGGTGTCCTAGTGACCCTCTATCCTATGCCCAAGAGCAAATATACCATCCCTCTTGGCCTCATGTGGCTTGTGCTATCCATATGAGGTGGAGTACCTAGCACGGTGTCCTAGCACCATTTCCCTCAATCTTGCTACTTACATCATACTTCCAATGATTGAAGATCCTTATGCATTTGTTTACCATGATAGAGGTCATGACATTCACAATAGGGTGCTTGGATAGTCCATCCTTCCTAAGCCCAAAGGCAGTCCCTTTGTCCCCTTTGGTCTCTTGGGACTCCCTAGTCATATACCATGAGGTGGCATACTCAGAAGGTGACCTCATCTCTATTTTCCCACCTATGGTCCCTCATTTCCCCTACCATGGCTGGCTACAACAATCAGACAGTACACATAATATGTTACACAATAAATCCTATATTAAAATACTCCCGAGTCTGAATTGACATGCATATTAAATCAAAGGTATGCAGATTATCTGTACATATGTCTGTATATATATCTATATATAAACAATCACGTACTAATATTATAATCTTGAACTATATATACAGTTCAATAAAGAATAGTCATCAATGGATTCCTTATGCAATGTATGTCACACAATATTCATACCCAAGATTGCATATTTGAATATTATTATTATAATCTGCTGTCTTCTGGAAGTATTTCCTTCTCGTTTGACAATTGAATGAATCATAGATGGAACACTCGTAGAGTACTTGGCGAGTTGTAAAAACTCAACGAGTTTTTAGGCTCTGCGAGTTTTCCTAACTTTTACTCGCCCCAAAACTTGCCGAGTTTTTGGCAAAAACTCACCGATTACTCGCCGAGTTTTTGCCAAAAACTCGGCGAGCCTAACTTCAAAATTCAGATGTAGTCTCATTCCAGTGTTTGAAGGCAAAAAAATGGCCCGTAGTCAATTTTATTTCTCATTTGTTCACTTCTATTTTGCTGAAAAATTACTCATGATGCCTTTGTACAATAATAAAAGTCATTTTTTGCTTTGCAGGGCGCTGCCCCTCGATGCCACCCTGCATTGTAACAGGGGTGCTGCCCCTTGACCTGCAAGGGGTGCTACCCCTTGACCCCATCTTGGGGGTGTTGCCTCCAAACCCTCGTTGAAAAATTTGGGGGGAAACTGTGCTGTTAAAAGTGGGGAAGAATTAACCTCCAAGTCTGATTAGGCTCCATATAACAACAACTAGACCCTCTAGTTCTATCTCTCCCATAGTTTTTACTAGAGTTGGGAAGAGGAAGATGTAATTGTAATGATGTATTTACTTTTAGTTTTATAGGAACTATTTACTATTTTGCTTCCAACCATCAGCATTCCTCATGAAAATGCGATTTTGTACCCACTTTGCGTTTAAATATATCTAGACACAACTTGTTTCTTTTATGTTCTCATTTATTGACTCATTGGATGCGTCTTCTCATTGAATTTTGCAAAAAAAATGCATTTCTAATTAAATTTAGGCAATTTTTTAAGTTCTTGAGTTTTTGCCAAAAACTGGCCGAGTTTTTCTTGATTTTTTTTCAGGCCTTGGCGAGTTTTCCAACTATGGAATGAATGAATGTGGGTTTGATAGGGTTACACTTAAATGATTGATGTTTGAATGATGAATTGATTACTTGATTTCTGATTCCAAGATGTGAATTGTTTGATGATGATTTGATTGCTTGTATATTTACTTTGTTGAATTGATCTTTGCTAATTTATAGATTGTTTGATTAAGCCTTTGCTGATTCATAGATTTCTTGATTGCATGATGCATTGATGAGTGATGATATATTAATGTTTTCTTGGAATAATCTCCCCTTTATAATGTACAAGTGAAAGGGTCACCACCTTTCATAAGATTAGAGTTTTCACTTTCCATTGTTGCCTTTGAGAATAATATATTATTCTCCCGATTGATCTCCCCTTTTGAAGTCTTCTTCAAATGGAACCTTCTCCTCTTTAATATCTCTGTTGGGTGTAGGGAGTCCCACTCTTTCGTTTGTTAATGCCCTTATGAAAGGGTTACACCCTTTGGTTATGAAAAGATACATTTGTTTGACAACAACTTCTGCCCCTTTTAGTCCTTTTTTAATCTTCACATATCTCACTTCTCAAATCCGTCTTTATTGCTTTTCAAATCTGCACATATCCCATTTAAAATCTGCATATCCTCTTCTTCTAGATCTACATATCTTATTTTCTTATTTCCTTCTCAATTCTAATTTCAGACCCCTCCTTATACTTCTGGTCTAAATCTGCTCTGAATCTCCTTGACTCCCTTTCCTCCATTCCATTTGATCCTTCTTCCCCTTTCTATCTTTTAGGAGGAAGGGTCACACCTCTTCACCATGTCTTCCCTTTTCAATGGTCACACCCTTTCACAATCACCACCTTTTGAAAGAGTCACAACTGTTCATCTTTTAAAAGAGTCACTTCCTTATTTTCTTTCTTTTCTTTCCTTCTTCCCTTAATCCTTCCTTAATTCTTATGCTCCCTCTTCTTCTTCCCTCCTTTCCATTCAAATTAAGTTCTCTTCTCTCCCTTTATACCTCATGTTTGAGGGAGACAAAACTTTTCCATTCATGCCTTTTGACTATTTGTTTAACTCAACTAAATTTTATTTATTTTTTATTTCTATTCTTTAATATTTTTAATTTAATTATTATTGTATTATTTAGTCCTATTTCAAGAAGGAGACATGACAGTTTGACCTAAGTATATAGGAAATTCGTAGGTATTAGACCAATGGTACATGGAGATGTTGACGTGGATTCCGTTTAGCTATGTCATCCCACTTAGTCCTTGTGAATCTCTATGTTAACTCGGATGTTGTATGTTGTGAAAATTCGTAAAGTATGGTGGAGCCACTTGCATGTGTTTGGTTTATCATTTGCATCGCTTATTAATTTGTTTCGAAAAGTGTTATTAGTGTGTCTTCAAAATATTTAATGTTGTTCGCATCAAAATATTTTGATTATGCTTAGTAGAAAACGGCATATTGTAATCTTTTATTCTCATTAGAAGAAAACTAATTGTTTTTAATTAATTCTTTCAAAATAAAATATTTTGCACTGTGAAATAATTGCTAGTTGAAAAGTAATTTAAATTAATTAAGCTTATATGGTTTCTTTAAAATTGGAATTGACTTATTATTATAGAAATGTATCATATGCCAAAGTGAATAATTGTAATTAAATAAAATAAAAAAAATAGAAAAGAAATGAAAAGGGATTACTAGAAAAACAGAGGACATTTTAGTCATTGATATTTGCATTTTCTTCTTAAACAGATCTTTTCCTTCCTCCTTTAAAAAACATGATTTGAGAAAGGGAAAGGATAGAATGGCTTGAAGATGGATTTCGATTGCTTGCAAGTGGATAGGAGTTGCATGGATGTTTGTGTTTAAGAGGGAGAATTACTCCATTGTGTGAGTTTGATGAAAGAAATATTTTTCTTATTTAAATTTGTGATTAGAATGAGATGATTTCTTTTAGCCATATGACATCATTCTATAGGGATTACTTGGAATTGTAGTTTGTAGTTTGAATTTATTTTCTTAAGTTTTGAAAATTGGGATTTTAAGGCCAAGTGATGGCAAAATTTCTAAAATCATTTGTGTTGTAAATCTGGAAAAGTTGATTGTGGAAAGAGGATGTTGTGCTTTTTTAGATTAAAAGGGTTATTTTTAATCCTTGATATTTCTTTTATTTTAAATGTTATAAAATTTTGAGGAGCTTGAAGCTATCATGTGGCTCTTGGAAATTTTTTTGGTTTCAACTTCCTAACGTAAAACAGAAAAGACCTCATATGAATGAATTATTTTGTAGCTAGATTAGTGTCTTTAATATTTTAAGACCCCATAATTTAGCAAGAAAAGAGGATCAATAGCACAATCAACTCAAGCAACCACAAATGGTCTGTAGTACAAAAATAGACCCGTAGCCAATTCTAGGAGTTAGAATCCATTCTGGATAAGTATATATACTTGTATTGTAATTGATATCCAAGAAAAAAATGAGAAAATGGAATGAGATATATGATATGAGATGAATGTAAGAATATGATGCTGAATAATATATGAATTGTAAGAAGAGACTAAGACTTGCCTTTTTGGAGATTAAAGATACAATATATGATGTTGTTGCTGATCCAAATATGCGTGTTATGATTGCTTCATTATGAATATTGATAAATGAATGGTTTTATTTTTTGTGATTACTTCTGCATCTGCTTATTTCCCTTACTGTGACCTCTGGGGTATAAAGACCACAATAAGACTTACCTTGGGGTACAAATCTCTAGATTGTAGTTTCCCCATTCCTCTTGCTAACATTGGTTCTATTTCCAGAACCCTCGAGTGGACAATGAGGATATCTAGTTGAGAAAAGTGGCTGAAAATTAGTTTGCACCAGACCCTAAGGGCCATCTTTGTGAGATGGGGGTGGGTGATTTGGGTATGGCAAATGGAAAGGGAGGTGAGATCCGAAAGGACCCCTGAAAAGGTGTGACTCTTTAGGTTCTAGAAGATGAAAAAACATAGATACAAAGACATGGAGAACACCAAAACAACGTACTATGGAAAAAAGAAAGAATAAGAGTAGAAGAGAGACCATAGAATTGATTACAGAAGAAATGAGCACAAATACCATTAATAGGAGGGTGAGACAAATTTAGGAAAGAGAAGAAAGATACCACAAAAGATGAAATAAATAGAAAAGAGAAGGGAAAAAAATTTAAAAGGGCCTCGAGGGGTAAGTGTACCTAAAAGGGTGCAGTTGATTGTGCCGACGTAGGTGCAGCCAAGGATAGAAAAGAGAGAATAGAAATGCTGGAAGCCATCAATGCTGGTGAAGAGGGGAATGAAATTGTAGAGGAAAGTAGTTTAAATCCTAGAAGAATATTAGAAGAATATGAATCAATACTAAAAATCAATCAAATGTTGTCTCTAGGATGGAAGCGTTACCTTGAACAGTCACCACCTCTAGTCTAGGAGTCATCCTATTGAAGATTGTAGCTGTAGGAGATATTTTTCCTTACCTAATTTGATTACTTCAGCATTCAGGATTGTGTGTATGTGATTCTGTTCCTCTTTGGAGAGCTGCATCATATTATGCATCACTGTTATTGTGTATAGTTCTGCATAGTTCTTCCATCTTATTGTACAGTTATTGAAATGAAGATTTTGTATCAGCTTCTTCACCGTTATTGTGGGTCATTTATGTAGCTCGACAATTTAATGTTGAATTGGCATATTTGGTTCTTGTTGTGCTGTTGATCCTTGTTCATGCCATCGGTTCATGAAATGCTAGAGTCATTGGCATTCTTCAAGTCGTCTTTTGTGTAACTAACATATTCAATATGATCATCGATTCATGCCTAGTGTATGCCGTTTGAAGTTTTGAGCGGTTGTGTTGGTAACTATCAATCATTAAGGACTCCGTTTGAATTTTAGAGCAGTTGTGTTGGTAACTGTTAATCATTAAGGATCATATGCTCATTGTACTGCAAGGGAAAACATCACCACTGTTGCGATGTCATTTCTTAGCTCACGATGAAGTGTCTTTTGGTTACAACTGCCTGCATTCGCATGCTGGTGTTGAGGCCCGTGGGTGACTCAAATCACTAGATAGTGTGGTTGGTTATTCTGATGATTATGATTTAGTAACGATACTAGTTCGAGCATAGTGTGTGGTCTGTTCATGTTTTTGGGCAGTCATTTCTTGAAGCACATTCTCTGTGTGATTTTTACGGGCACTCATTGTTGTTGTATGAGTTTTTGGTGATTCATAAAAATCATTTTGTATGTTGTAGATGTCGAGTGTGAAAAGACATTCTACTAGTGTTTGTTAAGTAAGAAGAGTTTGATGGTCCCAACCGGTGGTAAGAGGGGAGGGGTGAATCAACACCCAATAAAACTTGAAGGCACTCTTAGACCCACTAACTATCACTGCATGCAAAACATATCCTATAAAAGAAATGAACAACACAAAATCATAGCAACATAGAACACCAGATATATCACGTGGAAACTCAAAATAGGAGAAAACCACGGTGTGAGTAGGAACTCACAAATTTTGCACTCTTTTGAAGTGCGCCTTGTGAAAAGCCTTCCTTGTTAAGGGATTACAAACACACTGTTAGGTGCGACCCGGTTAAGGGATTTAGAATAAGGCCTGCCTTGTCAGAGGACTTTAAAACATCAACAAGATGTCACCCGGTTAAGGGATTTAGTACAAGGGACCTGTTAATGTCCACCCAGATACTGAGATTTGGCTATTGCAATTGTAGAGAGCAATAGAAGGGTTGATCCTTTGAAGTGGCTTTGTAGAGCCTGATAAGATCAGTGTTTCATTCACTGAGAGTCATCACCGGGCATCACTGGTATGCTCTCCTCAGGGCACTGTGCTTCCTTGCACACTCTCCTCTTTTTCTTCTTCTCTTCTTCTTTTCCCTTTCTTCAATAGTAGCTTTGATCAACGTGCAATTTCACTCTTTCTTGTTGGCAGAATGAAGGCAAATGATTTTCTTCGCTAACTGAAGAATAAATACACTTCCTGCAGAGCGTGGGACAACTGTATAGAAGGAGAAAGATATGCATGTCACTCATATCAAATTACGAAAGATCTTCCCGCTCTTTGGCGTTGCGATCTTCGTGAAGATCTCCTTTTGATCCACCATCCAGTCGCGTTTCAGTCATGAGAGGAAACATCAGACGCGTGACATAAGATTTCCCTTAATAGAAGATCTGCCATGAATCCATCATTCAGTCTTTTAAAGGAAACATTAGATGCGTGTGACATACTTTCCCTTAAAAGAAAATCCTCCATGATTTGTGCAATAAATCACAATAAAACAATCTCCTCAGTAGCCTTCAACTGTGCCTTTCACCGGTCTTTTCCTTAACAAAAAATCTTGCGTGATCTGTGCAACAAATCTCGGTAAAAGAGTCTCCTTAGTGTCCGTCAACTGTCCCTTTCACCAGTCTCAATGGTATCTTTATTACGGTTGCTAGAATTAACCTGGAATAGGAAAATGGGAATTGGTGAATTGGTATAAACTAATTCTAATTTTGGTCCAAAATGAGCATTCAGCCAATTCTAGGTTCTGAGATGGATTGGTTGAATGCTCATTTTGGACCAAAATTAGAATTAGCTTATACCAATTCACCAATTCCCGTTTTCCTATTCCAGGTTAATTCCAGCAACCAAATGGGCTAACGATCATTGGTGACCGGTTTTCACCTTTCCTTATGCAGTGTTCTTGTCTCTGTCTTCATCGGTCACTGCTCCGGTTATTGACTTCACTGCTCTGGTCATTGACTTCACCGGTCACTTCTTTGAGCAGTAAGTGAATTGCTAGACAACACTGAGCTTATCACAGTCTCACTGGTTCCCTAGCATTTGGACATTGTTAGTTTAGACATTTAATGACATCAATGACAACACCATTGGTAATTACCGGTGGTCTCTTTACCGTTTATTGATAATGCCAACACAGTCTTGGTGAAGAAGTCATTCTTTTGATATAGCTTGTGAGCTTTGTATTGAGTCTTCTAATTATTCAATAAAGGATCAGTGTTTGAGTGTGGCTGGGTTTTTTCCCCTCAGGTTGGAGGGTTTTCCTAGGATAAAGTTCTCGTGTCTTCTATTCTTGTGTTTTTACTGTACAAGCTGCTTCATTTCATTTGTGATTTTAAATTTAACATGGTATCAAAGCGGGTTTAAGGAAAAAGATCCTAGAACCAGAACTTTTCAAGCTTCAAAATATTCTTTTCTTTTCTTCTAGATCATTCTATTTCAGATTTCAACAATGGTGAATGGACTCAAAGTTGAAGACAGGCTGGATGGTGCATCCAATTTTACTTAATGGAAATTTAGAGTCCTCATTGCTCTAGAAGAAAATGGTCTTCTCAACTATGTGAAGTCTGATGTAGTTGAACCTTTTGATGACATTGAGAAAGCTCAATGATGGAAGAATAATATCATGGCAACGAAGATATTTATTGATTTTGTAAAGGATCATCTTGTGCCTATTATATCCAAGTTGAATTCAGCTAAAGAGATGTTTGAGAGTCTTCAAAGCTTGTACGAATTCAACAACACTAGCAGATCTTTGCCTTGAGATGTTAACTCCATATAAAAATGGCTAGAGGACAATCAGTTGTCTCCTTCATGAAGATTACAGAATTGAAAGATCAGCTAAATGCTATTGGAGATTCAATTGAGGACAAATATCTGGTTATGTTGGGTATGAATGGCCTCCCTCATTCTTGGGAATCTTTTATTCAAGGAATTAGTGGAAGAGATGAACTACCCAAGTTTGATCGTCTGAGAGTTGATTGTATTCAAGAGGAATGCAGATTAGAGGCAAGAGGAAATGGACAAAAGTCTCATCATGAAGAAGATCACGTCCTTGCTGCTCAAACATCTAAAAGGAAAGGTAATTTCAAGAGGTATAGAGATAGGAATTCAAATTCAGCCCCTGAACCTAAGAAGAAGATCTTTCTAGGATTCAATGTTTTAGATGTGACAAGTATGGTCACTTTGTCAGAGATTGTTCAACAAGATCTAAGCATCACGCTGTTGTTACCAATGTTGATAATGCTTCACCTCATAGAGAATCAAGTGACAATTCAGAGGGATTTTTATTTATATTAGCTCTTTCAAGAAATGTTCCAACTGATAGCAGTACTTGGTTAATTGATAGTGGAGCTTTTCTTGCCATATTACAAGATACCGAGATTATCTCATTTGCAAGTTATTATTGGTGATGATGCTTGTTATTCAGTGAAAGGTGCTGGAACTACTTCTTTTCATCTAGATTTAGGAATTCCTCTTCATTTGAGTGATGTATTGTTTGTTACTAGAACCAAGAGAAATCTGATTTCATTTTCAGCATTGGAAGATAAAGGGTATCAAGTTGCATTTGCTGAAGGCAAGTTTCTTGCATGAAAGAAAAACACTACCATTAAGACAGCTTGTAAAATTGGTGTCCGTCATGAGAGTCTATATAGATTTTTTGCTTGTCCTATTCAAGTCTTAGCACATGATTCCATTAGTACAAGTGAGCTATGGCATAAAAGATTTGCTCATTTAAATTTTAGAACTCTTTCCTGCATGGAGAAGATGGTTGTTGGTCTTCCAAAGCTAAATCATGAACATGATGGTATCTGCAAAGGTTGTGCTCTAGGTAAGAATGTTAAAAGTCCTTTTCACAATAGTGAGAGTAGAGCAAAAGAAATTTTAGAGCTGATTTATTCTGATTTATGTGGACCTATGTCTGTTGTATCTTGAAGTGGTTTTTGGTACTATGTGACTTTTATTGATGACTTTTTACGTAAGACCTGGATTTATTTCTTGAAATCTAAAGAGTCTGATGAAGTGCTGTCTAGATTTAAAGAGTTGAAAGCTCTAGTTGAGAATATGTCTGAAAAGATGATCAAAGTTTTAAGGTCAGACAATGGGGGGAATATACTTCTAGTGTCTTTCAAAATTTCTATATTGAAGTAGGGATTCAGAGGGAGTTTTGTGTTCCATATAATCCACAACAAAATTGAGTTGCAGAAAGAAAGAACGGATCCATTGTTGAGGCAGCGAAATCCATGATCCATGATCAAAGCCTGCAAACCTTTCTTTAGGCAGAAGCTTGCAGAACAACTGTTTATGTTTAGAATCATAGTCCACATCAAATTTTAGACAATATTACTCTCGAAGAAGCAATCACAGGTATCAAACTAGAAGCTAGTCATTTCAGAATTTTTGCGTGTCCTCTTTACATTCACGTGCCTAAAGATAAAAGGTTTAAGTTAAAACATTCAGACAAGAAGGGAGTTTTTGCTCGTTACAATCAGTCTTCTAAAGCCTATAGGGTCTACATTCCAGGACAAAAAAAGATTGAAATCAGTAGAGATGTTTCATTTGAAGATGTCGCCTTCAAAAGATCTAAAGGGACTTCCATGGAATCGATATAGAAGATCAATAGACTTCTCAAGATACGGATATTGCTGCCCCTGATTCCCCTTCTGAGATTCAGAGGAAGACTCGTGAATTAGAGGATCCTCTTGATCTAGTTGATCCCATAGAACCCTCCAATGGACCAAGTAATGTTTTATTTGACAGGAAGAGACCTTTGTGGGCTAGACATACTATGCAAGTGGCTGAAAAACATGCAGCCCCTCGTGGCACTTTCAGAGAAAGTAAGATACCTCATAAGTTTTTAGGCTATGTTGCTTTAATGAATCATATTATTGAATCCGAGCCTTCAGGTTTTGAGGAGGATTCAAATCAACAAGTATGGAGAGATGCTATGTTGAAAGAATATCAATCTATCATCAAGAATGATATTTGGGATATAGTTCCTAGGCCTAAAGGAAAACTAGTTGTATCTTCTAAGTGGTTGTTCAAAATTAAGCCTGCAGCTAATGGAAATGTTGAAAAGTATAAAGCTAGATCTGTGGTGAGAGAGTTCTCTCAAAAGGAAGGTATAGATTATGAGGAGACATTTGCTCTTGTAGCTCGGTATACTTCTATCACAACTATCATTGCTATTGCAGTAGTTAAAGGCTAAAAAATACATCAAATGGATGTAAAGACTGTATTTCTAAATGGTTTGATTGAAGAAGTATTTATTGAGAAGCCAAATGGTTTTGTGATTTATGAGAAGGAATTGCATGTGTGCAGATTGAAAAAGACCTTGTATGGCCTTAAGCAAGCTCCATGTGCATGGTATGAAATGATTGATCATTATTTATTGAGCTTGGGATTCTTCAAAAATTATGTAGACCCAAGTCTCTACTTCAAGGTAATTGATGATAAGGCATTAATTTTAGTTCTTTATGTTGATGATCTATTTCTTACTGGAGAAGATAACCTCATTGCCAAATGTAAGAAAGAGTTAGCTTTTGAATTTGAGATGAAAGATCTTGGTCTTATGCATTACTTTCTAGGATTAGAAGTGTGGCAAAGACCTAATGAGATTATTCTGAGTCAAGGGAAATACTCTAATGACATTTTGAAGATATTTAGTATGCTAGATTGAAAGTCTATGTCAACTCCTATGGAAGCAAATCTGAAAAAGTTACATAAGTGTGTTGCTAGTTCAGATTTAGTGTATAGACAATTGATTGGATCATTGATGTATTTAGTCAATACAAGGCCTGATATATGCTATGTTGTTAACACTCTTAGTCAGTTCATTTGTGAGCCTAGATAGACTCATCTTGTTGCAACAAAACATATATTGAGATATTTGTGTGGTACAGTGGATATGGTCTGAAATATACCTCTTGTGAAGATCTGAGTTTGCAAGGTTTTTTTGATTTAGATTGGGCCGGGTGTGTGCCTGACAGGAAGAGTACTTCTGGTTGTTGTTTCAGTTTAGGCTCTGCTATAATTTTTTGGTGGAGCAGGAAACAGTCATGTGTGGCGCAAAGCTCAACAGAAGCTGAATATGTTACAGCTTGCGTGGCAACTTGAGAAGCAGTGTGGCTTTGAAAGCTTCTTGTAGGACTATTTGGGCAGACTTTGGAACCAACTGTGATTCTTTGTGATAACCAAAGCTGCGTGAATCTTTTAGTTAATCCATTATTTTGTGATAGAACCAAGCATGTGAAGATCAAATATCATTATTTAAGAGATATGGTTCAAAGGAAAGGAGTGGAACTCAAGTACATTTGTATTGATTAACATACACCTGACATTCTCACCAAGCCACTTCCAAGAGTGAAGTTTTCTTATTTTCGAGATAAGCTTGATATTGTGGAGAATGATGCTCTTGCTGAGAGAGAGCTTCACCTTCAACGATTCTTGCTATGTGCTTATATAATGTATTTTTCTTTGAGATGGAGAAATTTGAGGTGAAAGCCATTGTAATGCATTTTTCTCTGAGATGGAGAAATTTGAAGTGAAAGCCCTTGTAATGCATTTATCTTTGAGACAGAGAAATTTGAGGTGAAAGCCCTTGTTTCTCTTTCCACTCATGGGAGTAGCCGTAGTGGATGTCATGTTGAGAGAATCCATGGCAATATCATGTTGAGTGACTCCATGATGTGAGCTTGTGTTTATTTCACACATGGGAGTAGCCATGGTGAACATCATGTTGAGTGACTCCATGATGCTATCATGTTGAGAGAATCCGTGATAAATTTTTTTTTTTCTCACAAATGGGTGTAGCCATTGTGGTTGTCATGTTGAGAGACTCCATGACATGGGATTCTGGAAATGAGATCTCCCTTGCTAAGAGGGAGTGTTGAAGATTGTAGTTGTAGGAGATATTTTTCCTTACCTAATTTGATTACTTCAATATTCAGGATTGTGTGTATGCGATTTTGTTCATCTTTGGAGAGCTGCATCATATCGAGCATCACTATTATTGTGTACAGTTCTGCATATTTCTTCCTTATTATTGTACAGTTATTGAAATAAAGGTTTTGTATCAGCTTCTTCACTGTTACCGTGGGTCATTTATGTGGCTTGTCAGTTTAATGTTGAATCGACATATTTGGTTGTTTTGCTGTCAATCCTTGTTCATGCCATTGGTTCATGAAATGCTGGAGTCTTTGGCATTCTTCAGGTCTTCTTTTGTGTAATTGATATATTCAATGTCTCATTGATTCATGCCAAGTGTATGCCGTTCAAAGTTCTGAGTGGTTGTGTTGGTAACCGTCAATCATTAAGGATTCCATTTGAAGTTTTGAGCAGTTGTGTTTGTAGCCGTCAATCATTAAGGATCGTATGTTCGTTGAATTGGAAGGGAAAATGTCACCACTGTTGCGGTATCATTTCTTAGCTCATGATGAAGTGTCTTTCGATTATGACTGTTTGCATTTGCATACTGGCGCTGAGGCCTGTGGGTGACTTGAATCACTAGATAGCATGATTGGTTATTCTGATGATTATGATTGAGTAAAGATATTGGTTTGAGCATAGTGTGTGGACTATTCATGTTTTCGAGTAGTCATTTCTTGAAGCACATTCTCTGTGTGATTTTTATGGGCACTCATTGTTGTTGTATGAGTTTTTGGTGATTCATAAAAAGCATTCTGCATGTTGTAGATGTCAAGTGTGAAAAGACATTCTACTAGTGTTTGTTAAGTAAGAACAATCTCTGTGAAGAAGTCATTCTTCTGATATAGCTTGTGAGCTTTGTATTGAGTCTTCTGATTATTCAATAAAGGATCAATTTTTGAGTGTGGCTGGGTTTTTTCCCTTCAGGTTGGAGGGTTTTCCTAGGATAAAAATTCTCATGTCTTCTGTTCTTGTGTTTTTATGTTTCTACAAGTTGCTTCATTTCATTTCTGGTTCTAAATTTAACACATCCCCTATGCCAAATACATATGATATAAATGTGTTAAGAAGAGTTAAAGAGAAGCACATATAGACCTAATTTATGGACAACATAAATAATAGGCTGGGATAATTTTGAAGGCAATAATCAGGCAATTGTGTGGGGAAATTTAAAAAGCACTACATCTATGAATTGAAGTATCTGCAGAAGTAGAAGGAATACCTCTAAAGAAGAAGACATCATGAGTAACATGTGGAAAATGCCCATCTTTGAAAAGGACAAAGAGCTTTTCAACTACTAATTATCCCCTCGACAACAACCCTTCGACAACAACTTAACAACTACTAATTATCCCGACAACAATGCCAAAGCTGAAATGAAACATGAGATGGTACCAAATTATTCGATTTCATTTGTTCCTTGTGGAATGAACCATTAAAGTGGTATGGTAGGTTATATCCCCAAAATGACCATGAATGAGAGGAAGTGCAGAGAGCATTCCTGGAAAATTTGATAGCCTAAAACTACCAATAGGAATAATCAAATTACAGGAGTTATCTCAACATGGATTCAAATAACTAACTGACGAGAGTTATCTCAATGCAAAGTCAAATCAGTCACCGAGTCTAATAGGATATTCAAGGAAGTGATAGGAAGACTTGAAGAAACCTTAAATGATAAGTAGACAAATGAGTGGTTTTTTTTTGTGGTACCACCAAAATTGTGGATGGTCCTAGAAGGTGGATATTTTGTCACATATTTAGAATTGGTGACTTTGTTTTGTAGGATAGAAAACCAATCATGGCGCAAGGCTAAGAAAAAGAGAGAAAGAAGAAAGCTAGAATAGTTACAACTAGAATTGGAGCAATTACGGTTGTGACAAGAGATTATGAATCAAAAGATAGAACCTCAAAGGCCAAACATCTGGTATTCATATTGCGGTAGAGAGGGACATGTGCAAAATGAATGCCCTAAGGAAATTGGACAAAAGAAAGAAAATTCATTAAGAGTTGATCTTCATCGGGTGCAAAACCAAATTTGGTGTACTGTGGCACTTGTGGACAACGGGATGATCATGAAATTTTGTGAGACAAACGAACCAAACTATGATAGAAATATGGGACATGTGAAGGGAATGGCAGAAAGAAAACTCTACGTGTACGATATTGGATACCAAATATTGCCATGGCAGCAAAATCAGAGGAATGCTAACACAACTCAAAATCTAGAGCTCTACAATAACAATGGATCATACCGAGGTGGAATAGGTTGAGGTCGAGGCCAAGGACAAAAATCAAACGACACCTGTTTCAATTGCGGCAAGCTAGGCCATTACACAGTCAAATATTGGGGAGAGAAGGGGAATACATGTGGATTTTGCAGTCAAGAATACCAGGACTTGTTTAATTGTAATAAAGCAAGGAAACACTATAAGAATGCAACGCTAGTAACCCCTAATGGTGATTTGCAGAGTTCAAATGCAACCAGAGGAGCGAGACTCCGCAAAGTATCAAAGACACATTAGGATGAAACAAAGGCAATGCCGCATGGCAAGAAGGGTTGCCAAGTATACTTAAGATGAGAGCAACACAAAAATAGATAAACATCACGTGGACTTTGAAACATAGAATAAAACCAAAGAAGCAGTAGTTACTAGACCAGGAACTAGTACCGGAAAGCAACCAACGGTAACAATTGAAGAGGAAAGATCAAAAGAAGAATAGTTTCTCTCGACCAAACAACATGATCAAATCTTTACCCGACAAATAGTAGAACACGAGCAAAGAAAAGAAAAAGATTAGACCAGTTTCCTTGTTGGCCAAGAAGTAAAGATTCTCAAGCAAATGACACAAATGGTAGGACAATATGATCTATTGGCAAAATTGAAACAATTCAACAAGTACTAGAACAAGCAAGCGGTACTACAACTTAGAATAGTTAGGAAGCATTGGAAGACAAGATCAATAATGAGAGATCTCTAGATTTTTCATAAGATCACCATATTAATGGCGAATTTAGGAGTAGATGTAAAACTACTATTAAGGAAGATATGGTAATATTTGGGGAAACCACTAGTTGAGTTGACCCCTTACATCAGTCTAGCAAATGGAACTAGAATGAAGAATTTGGGAACTTGGAAACATGTCAAGGTCAATGTTCATGGGATGAAACAATTTATTGATTTTGAAGTAGTGATAGTTAAGGAGGCTTTTGATTCTTTTGATGCATGGCTAGGATTAAGGTGGTTTGTTGATGCAAAGGCAGTTATAGATGCCCTGAAGGAGGAAATTTTATTGGCAGACAATAGGAGGGTAGTGCATATCCCCTTGGGGAAAAGTCTAGAAGAAACATATGTGGAAGCAAATACAATAGAGTATGAGGCCGATGATAGGAACATCAATACCATAACCAAGTTGTTTACTATCATAGATTCATAAGTGAAGAAGAAATTTAGAAGGAGAAATTGAGACGAATGAGACAAATGGGACTACAGACAATGAAACAGTACTTGAGGCGTGGATGAGTGATGAATCAGAAGTGTACTCCCATGGGATCTTTAGTTCTTGGAGCATGTTCATGACCAAAAAATTAGCAACAAGATTATGGCTTTACTCTTTGAGACAGGTTTTAGATATTTAAAGACAAACCCTTGAATAAGCAGAGAAGTTTGCCATATAAAATGTCAATATGGAGTTGAGGATGTGTTCAATATTTGAATAGAGTAAATGAAAAGACAAAAATGATGGGTCATGTGGTCCTTGACACAAACTCAAATCCAAAATTATCCACGAGTCTTTTGCACAAGAACTAGTGTGTTTTGACTTTATGGCATCCCAAACCTTTGTTGCTACATATGTAAGGCCAATGGTTGATGCTATTGGTATAGATAACTACATGCTTTACATGGTGCATTGTTGTAAATGAGTTGCATGACAATGGTACAAAATGGTTGTTGTGTTGAATTCATAACTAAAGATACGGAAATGCACTTAAAAAGTTGTTGACAAATAAGCTTGTCTATCTATTGAACTATAACGTCCACTTCTCAGATCTAGTTAGATGTTGTTTCTCGTTAGCGTATTCTTGGGTTCTCATAGGCTATTGGGTGGTGGTTAGGGGACTCGTGTTTTCTTGGAGAGCTGGGTTTTTCAATTTTCTTGGTTTCCATCAGTTGTGTGGGCGTTCAATTGGTGTCTTCTTGGTCACAATTCTTGTTGTAGCATTTTGAGTCTTCTGGGTTGTTCTTTACAACTCTTGGAGAACATTGCTATTTATATTAAGTGCTTGTTTTGGCATTTGGCAGTATTATTTTGCTTCTTTTATGTTCCGACATGACTGATTTCCACTTTTGGTGCCCAGGTTGGGCTTTTTGCAAAGTGGTATGTATTATATTAATATTTGTACGAAATTTATAAACTAATATGTTAATATTCACTTTAGTGTATATTATAAAGTCAATTATGTTCCCCAAGTTGGATGTCTAGGAAAAGGGAATTTGGAATTCAAGTTGTTTTCAAATTGTGCATGGGGGCTTTTTTCAAGGGAAACGATTTAATTTAAAATTTAAAATTCCCCATTTTTTCCCTCCAACTCTATATGAAGGATTTTGGATCTCATTCTTCTTATTCAGAGTTGCACACATATTGAGATGCTCTTAGAGTGAACATTGAGTTCTTCTAGGAATCGAGGATGCAAACCCTCATCAATATTCGGTAGTTCTGATGGTGAAAGATCCATCCTAGCTAGTTTTATGTTTTCATAGAGGAAGCACATTGATTTTAATGGACTTTGAACACCAGTACTCAAATAATGAGAATACTCAAAGTATTCTTACCTCAAGCTCTGGAGTTTGTGATGGTGTTGAATTTAAGAGAATTTTTTGTGATTTTGTAGGGTATTTGTGATATTTCTAGCTGGCTGTACTTCTCTATGTTGTGTACACCCTTCCAAAATGGACTTGTGAGCTAGGGTTTTGAGAGAAATTTTGTGGGCTCTATTTCATACACCTCCAATGATCAAGGCAACTAGAGTGTGAGTGGTTTACGGAGCATTTTGGCTAAAATTTATTTTCCAAAGTCAGTTGACCATTCCTAGCAGGCCTTATAGGTAGGTGTGAGCTTGGCATTAGGGTTCCTAGGCTCCAATGCTAGTTTTTAAAGCAGTTTTCTGCCTTAAAGTGAGTGCCAAATACATATTAAAATTCAATGATCAATATTGGGCTGGTCTAAGGTGATTTGGAGTGCAGGTTGATATATTCATGTGCTAGACGTCCTATTTTAGTTCCATTACTTCTTGCTGAGTATAACGGAAAAATATTGCAGCAGGGTTGTATCAACATTTGGGAGGTTTGTTTGGTGTTTGGACTGAAGTTGCTAAGGGTTAATGTCATCAGTGGGAGAGGGGCAGTGTTACAGCCGAGTTGAAGGCTTGCTGGAGCTTATTTCGTGGTCATTCAATCTGTAGCAGCATATCATTAACTCATTTTCAAACATATCGTCTTCTACCAAATCTGATTTGAACGTATTTTTGTATATTACATTCATGTTTTCTTTGCTATGTAATATTTACTTTTGTAGTAATTGAATGTCCTTCAAGGCTTTTGTGTTAGCACTATCATTAGCAATAAAATCAAATTTCAGACCTATTACACATGGTGATTCAGTTTGCATGACGAATTAAGTGGTCAATAAATTTAAAAAAAATTAGGAGGTGTTCTTATACAAACACTTACATTGATGGGTTGCACATGACCTCAATGAGAGGGCAGCATTTAATCTTTGTTAAAGGCTTGCAATCTATTACAATAGATTCATTTTCACTAGACAAAATGGTCAAATTAATGTGCTAACAATATATTTCTAGATAGATAGAGGCAAAGAGCTTGGTCTATTTGCTTTATAATGAAAGCAATAGGAGGGGAAGCTCTTATGATTGTAAGTTGTATTTAGGGTAAAAAGTAAAGTTACTATTCATTTCTGTTAGGAATTGTATTCAAATTTATGTGTTATAGGACAAGATATATATGTGACATAACAATGTCAAAGAAACTTACCATAAGGTTTATTATGAGGTTGTCATGAATCTAGTTGTATGATTTGTAAAGGATAATGAGAGAGTAACAAAGTGTCAAAGGTGTAGTGTTCAACTTCTAATGGTCAAACCGTTGTATTCTTAAAGTGGTAATCCAGGTTTGAATCACCACAACGACATCTCAGCACCAAAGCTGCAAGAGCAGTATCCTTGTAGTTGATCAGCTGTGGTTGTGTTGGAATTCTAAGTGCTGTGGTTGGATGTGTTGGTTCCTAGTGTATGATTGTTTGGGAGGCAGGCCCAAAACACACTCTTGCTTATTAATCTAAAAAAAATGAGAGGGCAACAAAGCATCTTGGATGTGAATTAATTATAGAAAGTGATGAAGGAGCTCAAAATGATCCTAGTTATCATGGGGAATCATAGATAGAGGGAAGGAAAGTCTTTGAGGAATTAGGATGGTTCTGTGTGGATATTTGGGGGAAGACTACTCCTTAATGAATAGTAGCATCCTTACTGTCCTTGGAGGTATTATAATAGTTGGTCAAAAAGCAGAGCTCACACTTACACAGGAAAGTGTTATTGTTTCTGTTACCGATTTAGTTTGCGTACTAAATTGGTAAGTTGATTTCACCTTTAAATTACAATAGGGACTTAACAGCTGCTGTCCTAAATTGCAGAATGACTTTGATGCAAAGATGAAGTATATAAATGCAGAATGATAACCATAAACATCTAAAGAGTGCATAAAGGTACACCTTTTAAAAAAATTACTATTCAGCTTATGAAGATGAATCATATATTGCAGTGCATTCACATTATCAGATTATGTACTCTAAGTATTGATTATGCTCAATTTTGCAAACTCATAGTGATCATTACATTGTGCATTCACAATTGAATGTAGTAAACAAGAGTCCCTTCAAGGTTACATATTTCAGTACATATGCAATCAAGAAAGTTTGACTGATGCATGATGAGGTATAGGGGTTCATGCATTGCTTGTAAGAGGTCTTCTGCATTCTGGAGCTGATTATCCGCAATTTGTGAGTTTTCCTGTCCTGGACCTTGTGTCTCTTTGTTTTGCATCTTAGGTCTTCTTTATGTCCTGTACCCTGTGTCATGGAGGAAAAGATGTTAGATCCAATCGGATCTAAGCAATACATAGTTCACTAAAAGCACTAGACATCAATCAAACTTCCAGAATTGCACAGTTATCAGTAACATCAATATAATGGAAAGACATCAGAACAGAATAAACAGTCAATTAGAATGCTGTTATATCTTTTCAGATAACAAATGCAGTGTGCTTCAGGATTGAAAATCAAATAGTGCTGTTATTTCACATGTTCAGTGCGCATTCGAAGAGAATTCAATTGGAAATGCTAGTGATAAATACAGTATCTATGACGGGATGAAAGTGTATGTACCAGAGCATGAATTTAAGGACCATAGAATATTGCAAGGTCATGGTGAATACCAGATATAAGATTACTTCAATAATGAGAACAAACATATCAAAGCTAATAGCCAGTCAAATTCAGCAGATTTGAGCAACAAGGAATAACAATCAAAAGGGAGATCATTTTTATACTAATTCTATTTGTTTCATGTGCAGGGAATGTACTAAAAGAAAATGAGCTACATGTCTTGAATATGGCCCATGGGAGTCACGAGCCCGTGCTCGAACCCCATGGGTGATGGTTCACATTAAAATGAAATGATTACTGATAACCTTATTAGAGGATACATTTTCTATTATTAATACTGATTCAACAGTTACAATTTGGGTCTCTGTCACTGTACTTTAACAATAAACTTTGAGATTTTTAGCTGGAAGATAACGTCAAAATGAAGTGTGCTGATTAATTTAGCCATATTTTTCTATAAGCATGCTGATTGTTACAGCTAAAGACAAATTCAAATATCAAGTGATAACAGAATAAGCAGGGCAGCTCAATAGCAACGAAATCAAAGTGTGATGCATCATCAATGGGAAGATAGCTGGAAAAGCTCAAGTTCAAGCTGCAATTATAGGCATCGAGATTCATCAACCCAAAAAACAAGCAGTAAATGTCACAGAGACAATAGTGCATCCTCAGTCGGAAAAGAATCATGTCACATCTTTTCAATATTCTGCCTAAACCCAAGAAATAGAGATGAATGCCTGCACAGATGAAACAACACCTGGGGGCCTTGGTTTCTTTTTGCAGCACTTGTGAAAGAAACGAAATTAAAATCTCCAGATGTAACTGTCTGTGCTTCCAGGGAAAATTCATAGATTTCAGAAATGGAGAAGCAGGTAAAACCGTGAGTGCCAGTCACAGCTCAATGAAAAATGAAAATCTCAGGGTAAAGAATGAGTTCCAATCAGCCAATAACATGTGCAAGTTAAAACCCGTAAGCTCTCTGTCAAGCCGTGATTCAAGATAAATGTGCCAAACTTTATTACCAGTCATGGCTCAATAACAAGTGATGAACTCATAGTCGAATACGGTAAAGACCAGTTTGGAATATGGAAGCTGAGTTCAAATGAAAAGATCAAGTTCAAAACCGTGAGTTAAACTTCCAGTTTACAGCAGCAAGAAACCCGAGTTTAGACCATGGATTTTCAGATCCAATACCAGTACAAGAACTCCAAATATAAACTCAGTTTTTTCAAAGCATGATAAGTATGAACAACACAACATTGAAAATTCTAAAGTAAGCTTTCAAAGATATGTACAAGCTAAGCAAACAACAAAAGTGGAAAGGTTTACTTATCTCAAAGTATTGATAAATCTCAAATTCCGAGTCAATACTACAGTCACCTCAGATCTGCCAGTCAGAGCCGAGTTCAAACAAAAAGCAAAGGGCTTCAACGAAATAGCGGAGGTCGAGTTCAATCAGTAAGGAGAGCCCGAGTTTGAGTTCTTTCAAATATACATACAAAGTGCCATTTGACATGATTACAACTTCTAGTTTACAACCGAGCTTCAACAGTTCAATGCCAAGTTCACAATCTATGATCTGTCAGTGTAGAGCTCGTAGATAAAAGAAAAGCCATGATCTCAAACTAGAACCAGAGATGAAATGTGCAGTGGTGGTGGCGGCTCAAACCCTAAAGACCTCCATAAGAATGCGAAAATACCTAATATGAAGATGCAAAGATAACTAAGCAAATGCCTTTGCTAAGTTTTTAAGTAATTTGGAATCCGAAATGTGCTGCAGGGTACGAGAAGATTATTCAAATGCCACGACAACCACTTAGTTAATTGAGACATTGATATTTTTGGAAGTAGTGGTTGTGGTCATGTTGACCATAGGGTATGAATAAGATTGTTATTTATGCTTTAGGTTAGGTTTTGCATCTTAGGTTATTTTAGAATATAGTTAAAATATTTTAAATATATTCTTTAATATATTTTAAATACTTTATTATATTCTTTAATATATGTTGATATATAGCATGTAAAAGATGTAAATTATAAAAAAATATCAACATTAGGAAACCTAAAGTGGAGATCTAGTTTCAGTTTTGAAATTAGCTTTTAGGGCTAGATTTTAGGCATGAATCATGCCTTAAATTTAGGGACATGTTTTTTTTGGAGGAGCTTTTTGAAGACTACATGTAAGCATCAGTTGGGCCTATTTTTGAGGAGATCTATCTGTTTTAGAGACACTTTTTGGGGGGAGTGCTCATTTTCGAGATTAGCCTTGGAGGCTATTTATTTGAGCTTGTTTTTCATTGTTAAGGGTTTAGAGTTTTGGAAAAAAGAGGTGTTAAGTGAGCAATTTGTTCCTACACCCTTTTTCTGTTATTTTGTAACCATTTTGATAGGTTTTGAAGGAAATAAAGCATGCTTTTCTGATTTCATCATCTCAGAGTATCAAGTCCAGTCCTATTCTTCTTTTCTGCATAATGTGTCGTATTTTATGTAATCGGGTAAAGTGAGTTGTTTTTGATTCCTTTCCTATCTTATTACAAATTAGGCCTTTTTGCAGAATATGTAAGTTTGTTGTCAGTTTTTATTGTTTGTGGTTTAAACCCTAGCAATAAATTCTAGTCAACCTTTATGTTGAATTGAGAATGATAAATGCAGCTCAGTGATTTTGTAATTAGGAATGCCAGTTTGAAGATCCCGATAGATCTGTGCCAAGTGTTGGTGTATCACCCAATTTCCCATTCAGTTTTAATCTTTCTCTCTTTTCCCCATCAAGTTTTTCAATCAGAAGGTGATATTCCATATTTGATAGGAACCGGCCTAGAATCCGGAGGTTCAATTACCTATATAGTTTACCCACAAACTCGTGATTGTTCCCATGTTTCTCCAAAATTTCTAAGTGTTTAGGTGCTTGGATTTAGGGTGCAAATTCTGGAGATAACAGTTTCTATTCCTTATTTAATTTTAAATAAATAATTTAATAAAGCCTTATTTATTGTTTTCTCAAATTCCTCAATTTGGTTAAAAAAGTGTAGATTTCTTGAATTGTTCAGAAAGAAAACAAAGTCAGATGATAGATTTCTATTTCATACTCCAGTTTCTGTCACAATTTTGTTTATTTATTTTGAGTTTCCATATTTTAATTCCTAACATCGATTATCTCATCTATTGTAATTTACAACAGGACAACACGAAACCCTCACATGATTCAGCACTACACGGGAGGTTCATCCTCAGGTCCTGCTGCTATTGTAGCATCTGGATTATGTGCAGCTGCTTTGGGAACTGATGGTGGAGGTAATGGTCTTGAGAGTGGTTAAAATATATTAAATATCTTATGAAGTCTTATAAATTTTACTTTTATCCTCACACATGAGGTGCGACTCACCAAAAACAGGTTCAGTTCGAATACCATCTGCTCTATGTGGTGTAGCAGGCTTTAAGACAACATATGGACGTACAGATATTACAGGGTAAGTACAAACTTTTTACATGCTTCAGAATTCACATTAGTTGAAATTTCACAAGAATTTTTTTTAACAGACTAATCACTGTTACTTTCATTTTGTAGTTTGATATTTAAGCGATATTTTGGGAAATGTTAAAATTATGATCCAGCCCTTGACCTATTCTGAAAGCCAAAATTCAGGAATTAAGGTTTTATACCTGTGACACCTCCCCAATGGCTTGGATGGATTATCATACTA
This sequence comes from Chamaecyparis obtusa, assembly GCA_027943335.1. Lineage (NCBI taxonomy): Eukaryota > Viridiplantae > Streptophyta > Pinopsida > Cupressales > Cupressaceae > Chamaecyparis > Chamaecyparis obtusa. Next base: position 470,511 of record BSBK01003861.1, on the reverse strand, counting down.
TTGAATCGTGGACTCTTTTCTATATGCATATATGTAGTTAGTGAGTTTTATGCAAATGAGCCAATGATAGATTGAATATTTTGTGTAAAATTGACTATTTAATCATCTCAATTTAAGGATTTGGAAATAAAAGAAAGGAAGAAAGTACATTAATGTTCATGAATGATCAAATACAGTCAGTAGGACTGTAAAATACAACCAGCCAAGATACCAAAAGGAAGTTCTCAAAAGCATCCCTGATAAAAGAAGAAGAAATGTGTATAATACAGAAATATAAGGTGAGAAACGGCTAACTCAGGAACCTTGAGAACAAATAGATGATGGTATATTTCTCGCAGCTACAAAACTACTCTGGATGGTACAAAATATTACTGGTTACGGGTGTCTAGAATTTTCAACTACACATTATTCTCCAATAGACTATTTAATCATAAGAGAATGGTCTGGAATGAAAGGGGCATGTGAAATTACCCTTGAGGAGCTCAAGAAACTAGTGTTACTAGCCTTTCGATGAGGTCTAAATGAAATTGGATGATGTGTTGTTTCCTACTGTTTGAAAGATTTGTTCTTTTGGGTTGGTCTTTGAAGAGTATCAAAAGTTCAACAACAGCATTCCCTCTTGCTATTTGCATTCTAGTGATGCAACAGATTCATAGGGTCAACTCTTTGGAAGGATATATGTATATGGAGACTTTCATTTACCACTAACAACTAAATTAATCATCACTTCTCCTTTGAAGAGGACACCAATTATTATTCTGGAATCTGTATTAAACTAAGAAACTTTCCTTTTGAGGAATCTGCTTAAGATGCAGAGGAAATCTGTTGTCTAGCATTAACAAGATTTGTTGTTTTGGATTAGTTTTTGAAGAGTATCAAAATTCCATTGGTCAACTGTGGTTTCCTGCTATCTGCACCGATGGTGATCTAATGTCCCCTTTCTAGGCCTAAGCTTTAGGTGATTGCTAGCCTATCATTGTTTCCCTATAGGCTAATGCATGTGGTTAAGGGAACTCTTTGGTCCTAAGACTTTGCAGTTCCCTCTTGTTTTTGAGTTTTTCTTTCTGTTTTTAGAAAGTTACCATTTATAGCTGGAGCAGTTCCCTCATGTCACGCATCCTTTGGTACTTTCAGTCCATTTGGTTTTCAGACTGACATTTTCGCAAATCTATGGGGTATTTATGAAGTAGATAAAGCACTATTGTTTACACCTTAATGCATTTAGTTAAATATTTTATTAATGACTTTGGTTATGGTGCCCAAGTATGAATTTAATGAAATATTTTAATTTTTTATTAAATTGCTAAAGTTAAGTGGGCACGTTTTAGTGAGTCATAAGGAATTATCATAATGATTCTTTTCTCCTGTGCTTAGTGTTAAAAAGGTTTACTAGTAAAATATCATTCTTTCCTATTACTGTACATAGGGCAGTGGAGCATCAATATATTTAATCTATTTGCTAAGTTTGGCCTTAGGTGGAAAAAGGAGTAACATGAAGCTTTTCCAATTAATTTTTTCCATATGCGCGTGTGAAGAAAGAAGATCAAGAAAGGATTTGCAGGTTTTGCGGTTTTACAGAGCTCATGGAGGGCAAAAATCTTCCTTGAGGTTGTCATCTTCAGGAGTGAAAGATCTGGCCAGGATGATAGATTGATTGTCTCATTTCAGGGGCAATATTTGGCTTAATTGATAGTGAGTTGGAGCAGATTTTGATATTTGGGTTTAAGTTTCTCAGGAAATGATGAAGATCTATCAATTCTTTTGAATACTTGTTTCAGAGTTCTTTGGGATGATATCATGGTAGTGGAGACCTCTGATTTTTGTTTCTTTTACACAAGTTTGGGGCCATACAGTAGCAGATTTGAAGGATAAAAAAAATTCTTTTTTGCATCAACCTCGTCAATTAAAAGATTTTTGGCATGTGGGTATTGATCCAAAATGGATTTGGGGTCGAAGCGCCCACATTAGAAGTGGTTTTGTGATTGATAAGTTTTTATTTGATTTTTAGGGAAGAAATCACCCCTATTTCTCACTTGCACCCAGCCATTTGAAAGGTTTTTGTTGTTATCATTAGTTTGAAGCAGTTTGACTTGGTTTACAGGCAAAGAGGTGGTGCTTGGGTCTGAAATTAATTGAAGGAAAGAGTTTTCTGGGAGAAATGAATTTCAAGAGGTGGTAAAAGTTTGATTTGGTGCATATTGCCCTTATATTTTGTGAACACAATCTATTTTCTACAGTAACCAGCATCTGATCTACATTTCTGGGTGTTAATAATTATCTCCTTGGCAGTTTGAAGTGATCTCGGTGGTTGTTGAAGAGGTTTGAATGCCTTGAGTGTGTTGAGAAGTCTATCACTGCATACGGTGAAAGCAATTTCTGTGATTTTCTATTTGTGCTGACTTGGATGATTGGAAATCTGATTAATAATCTGTATTTCTGAGAGCTGAGAATTGTCTTGAAGCCTATCTCTGCATCAAAGGAAATTTTGGGCACTTATTTCTGCATTTTGAGATGTTTGGGCATTTATATCTTGGTCATTACATGCATAAGGAACCTACAGAAGAACTTGAAGAGGCATTTTTATATTGCTGCTCTTGAAATGGTGTTTCACTTGATTTGGGCTACATTATCTTCTATTATCGCTGTTGTCCAAAAGGATAATTGTAATCAGACCTGCAAGCTAGTGAAAACTTCTGAAATATGGTACCTTTGATCTTTATCAAAGGATGGTTGAATGTTAAGTTCATTTATGGTAATCTTCCGTTTGGTATTGTTTTTGGCCTTTGATTTGTTTATGGCATCTTGAACGGATATGTCAAACTCAGTTCAAAACATCTGCAAAGCAAAACGTATTCCATTTGGCAAGAAACACTATAACCTTGGCAACCAAAATTGTAAAATTTGGGGGTTGAACACTTAAGTGGTATTAGAGCTCAGTGAAATTTTCTGCAGCCTGTTGGGATGAGTAATGTGTCCTAGCACACATAATTATTATCTTGGGAGATCCAAATCAAATCAAACCTTGAAAATCAACCTGAGAATAATTAGATTTGGGAGTTAGATGAAGTGAGAATGGTTGATAGAGATCACAGAGACCACACAGACCTCAACATGAGGGATATTCTTAATGATCTTGGTAGAGGACAGCAGAATTTTCAACAGAGCGTAGCTCATTTGGTAGATTTAATGGCACAATAGTTGGTGGGAAATAATAATAACCAAAACAACAACAACAATGGCAACAACAACACAGAAAACAATGGGAACAATGGCACTAATGGGAAAATTTCAACCAACAACAGGGTTGACCAGCAGCGTACCTTCAGTGGGACAGCCAACTTTCGGCCCCTTCTGCCTAATTTTAACCAAAGGAATAACATTCCAGCAGAAAATGAACCGACAAAACCGGAATATCATGTGTAGGTTTGGAGTGATTGGTATGGGATGGATGTTGCATCTAAGATTTCCTGAGTACTAAACCTTCAAGGAGCGAACTAGGCAGTGAATAGATGGAGGTTGTAGACCACCCAATTAGGAGTTACACAAGAAACTTGGAAAAATTGACCATTTCATACTTTGATGGTTCTGGGAAAACAAGAAACTCGGTAAATTGACCACTCCATACTTTGATGGTTCTAGGAAAACATATGCAAGAGCTTGGGTACAAAATCTTGACACGTACTTTCAGCTCAATACTATGGGTGAAGATGAAGCCATTAATTATGAAACCTTGCATTTAGAGGGAAGTGCTCATGAATGGCGACACCATGGGCTTGTTACCTTGGGCCATGATCAGATAGTCACCTATGCAAATTTTACAAACAAGCTAATAAATAGATTTGACAAGGACCCTAAACTACAATTCAAGGAGTTGGAACATTTGAAACGATGGAGTTCAATGGACGCATACATAGCAGATTTCCAGAGATTGTCGTGTTAATGGCCACCAATATATTTGAGAGTAGATTGGTTGTTCTATTTATTGATGGGCTGTCCAAACCTTTTAGAGGTTGGATTAAGGCCTAAGTTGCAGGTATGGCAGGTTTGCCTCACCGTATCCAGAAACGATACGTATTGAAAATTGGTACGATCAAAAAACCTTCTGGATTCGTCTACAGTTCGGTTTTAATGAGCTTGAACCGTTTCCACAAATTTCGGCCGTATTAAGATGAATCTGAGGTGAATCTCGAGTTTCCAAAGAAAATCCGAACTCGTCAGCCGTTTTTAGAAACGTTTTTTTCCCGTTTTTTTCAGTGACGAAAAAGAAACTTTCTACTTTCTCCTCACGATTTGCACAATAAAATGGGCGAAAATCCAAGATTAAGAACACCAAATTTTCGTCAGGGCATTTGCAGAGAAATTGCAGGAGACGGCATACCCAGGTGAACGCACAGTATTGGGTTTTTTATCGGCTTACCCAGGCGAACTTACGGTACTGTGGGCTTTTTTTTAAACAATATGTTATTAAAACTTTATTAATATTTTACTTAGTATTGTCATTTTTTTAGCCATACCCAGGCGGACGCACGATAGTGTTTTATTTTTGAACAATGAATAATACCAGGGATACATTTAATAATACCCCGATGTTATTGTGTTTATAAATATATTACCAGGCGGACGCACAATATTGTGTGTATAAATATATTTAATAATACAAGATGAATAGTTTTAATTAATTTAATATCGCTGCAATACATAGCATGATAAATCGCAGGATCAATAGTTTTACTTATAATTTATTATCGCTGCAATTATGCAATACATCCAACGATTTTTTACAAATGAATAGTTTTAATTTTATAAGTTTAATAGTTTGACTTTTAGATCATCTTTCAATTTATTATAATTCAATAATACACGTTTTTTGTTTATTAAAATTTAATTATAATATAATCATTATTATTTTATAATATGTATTTTCAAATTTTCATTTCTTGCATTAGACTTATTGAATTATTATTAATATAATATTTGTAAATTGTTATTAACATTTATCATTTATGAATTTTACTTATGGTTTTCGTTTATAATTTTAATTAAATTTTATATTAATTTAATAATATACTTAATAATTTAAGTCTTCATCAATATTATTTATATATTAATTTACAATGTATTGTTAAATATTCAATTATTTATATAAATTAGTTTTAATATTCAATTAATCTCTAAATAGTAAAATTAAAATTAATGCATATAAATAAAATTATTACATTGTGTATAAATATATTAAATAAATGGTAATAATAAATTATAGTTGTATTAATTAATTTTTTGATAATAATCAAATATTTGATATTTATTGTTTAATAATTGATTTTTGAATTTGTTGTTAATTTATGTTATTAAAAATATAAATAATAAATTATAATTATATTAATTAATTTTTGATAATAGATCAAATATTTGACATTTATTGTTTAATAATTGGTTTTTGAATTTGTTGGTAATAGGATAATGGCAACCAAGGCTAGCTCTTCGAACTTCAAAACCGATCCAAATTCACCTTTATGGAAATATGTACAAATGGTAGAACAAGTAAAAGGGGGCGGAACATTTGTTTGGATATGCAACTTTTGTAATGTGAGGTACAAAAGTTCGTACACTCGTGTGAGAGCCCACTTATGTGTGATTCCCCAAGAGGGTATCAAAGCATGTCCAGGAGGGGATAAAAATGGATTACCACCTCAACAAATAGCAGGATATATTAGAGAGCAAGAGGAAGCAGATGCAAGAGTTTCTCGTGGCACAAACCATCCTTTGAAGAAAGGGAAGAGATCAAGTAGACCTCCTCCATCTCATAGTGACTTTCCTAATGTCGTAGTAGAGAGCCACCCATTTTTGGGTAAAATTGAAGAAGAACCTGTTAATGTGAAGAGAAGCAAGGGGCCATTAGAGCAAGCATTTAAGAATGATGCTAGAGAGATTGCAGATGAAAGTGTTGCAAGATGTTTATATGCAAATGGTTTGTCATTCAATGTTGTACGATCACCATACTGGCAGGATATGTTGAGAAAAGTAAATGAGGCTCCACAAGGGTATGTGGGACCAGGTTATGAGAAGGTGCGCAGCACCTTGCTAGCAAAGGAGGTAAAAAGCATAGACAATGCATTGGCTCCCATTAGAAATTCATGGATATAAACAGGGGTGTCAATTATTTCTGATGGGTGGAAGGATGCCAAAAATCGGTCATTAATCAATGTGATTGCAGTGTGTCCTAAAGGAGCAATGTTCCTAAAAGCTGTGGATTGTGAAGGACAGGTGAAGGATGCACAATTTATTGCTAACATCCTTATACAATGCATTCAAGATGTGGGCCCTCAAAATGTTGTCCAAGTACTAACAGACAATGCAAAGAATTGTAAAGCTGCAGGCATGTTGATTGAGACACGGTTTGAACACATATTTTGGACACCTTGTGCTGTACACTCTCTCAACCTTATGCTACAAAAGCTGGGCAGGAAAATAAATTGGATCAAAGAAATTTATGCAGAAGCTGAAGAGATCCAGATGTTCATCACAAACCATCACATGTCACAAGCCATTTTTAGATCATTTTCACAGCTGGAGTTGCTAAAGGTAATTGAAAGTTTGAAACACTTCAAATTTTATATTTTATATTTCTCATTAATAATTATAAATTTAGACTTTTAGTTTTTAAATTTGAGCACATCTATGTATTTTGCCTCGCCTTTGATTTTTTTTTTTTTGTATTGAATAGGTTGCGGAGACCCGATTCGCATCCAACACAATCGTCTTGAGGCGACTTGTGAAGGTGCGAGAGTCACTTGCTAGCATGGTTATTAGTCAAAGCTGGTCACTATGGAGGCAATCCAGTACTAAAAGGGCAACAAATGTAAAACGGATGATCCTGGATGACACTTAGTGGGAAAGAGTGGAATATCTTCTTAGTTGCACTGAGCCAATCATGAGTATGATTCGTTATACCGACATGGATCATCCATGTTTGGGAGAGGTATATGATGGAATTGACTCAATGATTGAGAAAATGAAACTCATCATTAATGAAAAAGAGCAAGACCCTGAAGAAACTTTCTTCAAAGAAGTGCAGGCAATTTGCGTTGATCGGTGGAATAAAATGACCACCCCACTTCATCTTCTTGCATTTGCATTGACCCCAAAATTTTATAGTGATGAAATCCTTTGTATGCCATCAAGGGTGCCACCATACAGAGATACAAAAGTTAGTGAAGGGTGCAGGAAAGCATTTACAAAACTCTTCCCTGGTCGTGAAATGGAGGATTTAGTAACAAGTGAGTTTGCTGATTTTGTAGCTTCCAATGGCCAAAGTGCTTCCGCTCTTCGTGACAAGTATACAAAGGATGCTCATGCTTGGTGGTACCTCAATGGTCATACGTCACCACACCTCCAAGCTCTTGCAATTAAACTTTTATCACAAGTAAGTTTCATTATTTTTGTTGCATTCTCTAAATTTATTTTGTTTACTATTTCTAACTACTAAAAGTAACAAAATTATTAACTTCAAATTTAAAGTTTGATTTATAAATATTTATCCCTCTCACTTTGTTTCAATAGGTTGCTAGTTCCTCTTCATCTGAGCGAAATTGGAGTACATACTCCTTTATCCATTCAGTGAAACGCAATCGATTGGCAGCGAGTAAGGCAGAAGAGCTAGTTTATGTGCATTCCAACTTGTGCCTTCTTACTCATGGCCAAAATGAGTACAAGGAAGGGGGCATTTAGTTGTGGGATGTAGATCCAGAGCGAACTGATTTGGGATTTTCAGCTGCAACACAATCTTTACTAGATGTGCAGTTAGATAGCCACCGTCCTAGAGCAAGTGGTAGTAGGGTTGCATGCGGTTCTACTAATCCACCGACATCATCTAATGTCAATGATGATGTTGATGTCGATGTTGATGTTGATCTTATATGATGCCTGATTAGTAATTAGTAACTGTGTTATTCTAATGTTGAACTAGTGAACAATGAATTCAAAATAAATATCATAACATTAAGTTTTGACAAATTGATATCAAGTTATTATCATTGTATTTTAACTTTTTAGTTTGTAATTTTTATGGTAGTTCCCAATTTTGTTTAACATGCATGATATGTGACATTCTGAATTTTATTCTTGTTTTTACTGTTAAGGCAGCAAATATGTATATATTTATGATTTTCATTGTCTTTTAGTATGGACGTACCCAAACGTACCCAACCCCCCCCCCAAAAAAAAGTCGTACCCACGTATCCGTACCCATACCGGTACCGGTACCGGCAACTTAGCCCTTAACCCACTCACATTGCAAATTTCCATCAAAAGGGCAAGGGAAATGGACTCATCTACCTCATAAAACAAATTTCACTCAAAGGGATGCTTGAGCAAGAAAGATCCATAAAGATTCAAATTAGAATAAGAGGGCGTCTATAAGATTGGATGAAGAGTAGCTCAATGACCTTAGAAAGAAGAAACAATGCTTCCAATGTAGAGAACTCTGGGACCATCTCATAAGATTGTAGTTAAGGCCAAGGTAAAGCAGATTGAGTACTTTACAGCTGATGAATCAGCCTCATAAAAATCAGACCAGAAAACTGATTCAGAGGGAAGTGAAGAGGGTAACTCTATAGAAGAGTTTGAAGAGGAGCAGGAATGGGAGGTGTACTTGCCCAATTATCTAGCTTCTAGAAAGGTGGAACTTTTCGATAAAGAGGAGTCTTATAGTGGACAGAAAATAGTCACACTCATTGATAGAAGTGCTACACACAATTTTATAGATGAGGGACTAGTGGCGAGAAGAGCATTGAAAATAGTGGATTGTGATGGATTTAGAGTGATGGTTGCAGATGGATTCAGCCTCACATGTACTAGGAAGATTTCAAACTTGTGCATTCAATTGGGTGAATATGAGCTTAAAGAAGAATTTTATGTGGTTAATATAGGAGACTCAGATGTAGTTATGTAGTTCTTGGTATGGAGTGGCTTGGACTTATTGGAGGATTCTATATGTACTTGCAAAAACAGAGATGAAATTTGAATCAGGAGGTAAGAAAATTTTACTTGGCATGTCTAATGGTGGGCTGCAGACAATGTCCTTTAAGAGGATGGAGAGACTTATCAGGCAGGATCAGGTAGATTAAGCAACAAAATGCATTATTATGCCTTTAGATAAAGAGCAGCAAAAGAGGACTTACTGTCCTGATGTTGAGGCTTTATTGTCTAAGCACAACAAAGTGTTTAGTAGCATACCTCTTTGGAGATCTCTTGATCGTGGGATTGAGCATGTCATAGAGCTTCAGGAGGGTACCAAATCATTATCACTACACCATATAGGCATCCCAAAACACACAAGGATCAGATATAGAAGGCAATCAAAGAATTGTTGGAAATGGGACATATAAGGCCTAGTCAAAGTTTTTTTTTCATCTTCAATGGTGTTGGTTAAAAATGAGGATGGAACAATGAGAATGTATATTGACTACAAGGTTCTTAACAAGAAAACCACAAGAACATGTGTCCAATCCATCACATTGATGAGTTGATAGACGAGCTGCATGGTGTGTGGTACTTCTTCAAGATTGCTTTGGGATTGAGCTACAATGAGATTGGAGTCAAAGATGAGGATGTGGAGAAGACAACCTTTTGTTGTCACTATGGGCATTATGAGTTTTTGGTTTATGCCTTTTGGCTTAACTAATGCACCAATTACCTTCCAGTCTTGCATGGATAGGGTGTTCGACCAAAAACTCTATTCTAATATTTTTTTATGATATATTGATATTTAGCAAGACATGGGAAGAGCACATGAGGCACTTGGAAGAAGTGTTGAGCATTCATGAGAGAGAGTCCTTATTTACCAAAGAGTCCAAGTGTGAGTTTGAATTTACAAAGTGAGAGTCCAAAAAAAATTAGAGCAATAGTTGATTGGCCTCCTACAAATCTTTCACAACTTAAGGGTTTTTTGGGTTGTGGGTTCTATAGAAGGTTTGTGAAGGGATTCTCACAGAGGGCTACCCCACTTACCGAATTAACCAAAATAGAGGCTTTTGTTTGGCCCACTACAGTGCGCCAATATTTTGATCAGTTGAAACAAAACATGCGTTCATGTCTTGTTTTGGCCATTCTTGATTTTTCCAAGCCAGTTGAGCTTGAATGTGATGCTTCAAATGAAGGGATAGGGGCAGTTTTAATGCTGAATAAGAATCCTATAGCTTTTAGAGCAAATAATTGAGAGGTGCAGAGAGAAGTTATTCAATATATGACAAGGAGAGGTTGGCCATCATGCATGCATTGGCCAAGTTCAAACCTTATCATGTGGGAGGCAAATCCTTAATCAAAACAATAGCCTCAAGTACTTCCTAACTCAGCAAGACTTGAATGATAGGCTACAAAAATAAGTAAGCAAACTCCAAGTCTATGATTTTGACATTGTTTATGTCAAGGGGAAGAGGAACATAGTAGCTGATGCACTTTCTTGGAAACCACATTTGTGCTCTTTGTTGATACCATAATAGATAAGAGAGAGCAAATTATAGTAGAATATGCTAAGGAATATTGGGCTTCTAGCATTTTGGAGGGTACTACACGATATGACAAATTGACAATAGTATAACAGTGTATTATGTCACAATAGTTTTAGATTGTTCAAATTTTAAAGTTTATAGGTTAGAAATTGAAGTTAAACTAAAAAATTCTAACTTCAAAATACAACTATGCCTCATTTGGGCTGTCAAAATGGAAATACCTAGAGCTATTAGTGTTACTTTCTAGCTAAAGTTGTGGTTCTTCCAATGGAATCCTAACCAATCATGGTCACACCTCTTTGTCAATTTGAATCACATTTTTAGGTCAACATCTTAACGTGTTGTTGGAGTCAATTGATAGATCTTACAAAGGGCCTTCATAAACCTTCCAATACTTGATCATTGTTGATATTTGTAGCATCGGTCAGATAAATAATATTGACTATATGATTATTATGAGAAATGATTTATTATATATATATATATCAATATATATAATAATTGATATATATATACATTGATATATATGTATATATAAAGTTAGATTATAATTATTCTCATAATAACTAAAAAGTTAAATTGATAAAATATATATTATTATTATTATGTAAATATTAGAAAAATTAATATCATACTCAAGAGATATTATATATATATATATATATATGTATATATGTATATGTATATAATCATAATTGTCATTATATTAATTACATAATAATGAATAGACATGTCCCACGAAGGGACATTTCTCTTCTTGGCTCATTCTCTATATAAATGCAAGAGATTGTTGCATTTGGAAAACACATACATGAAGATAGTGCTATTACATTTGCAATGATCCTAAAACCTTAACATGGTATCAGAGCCAAGTTGCAAATGTAAGAGAGTAGTTTGTTAATGGCGAATGTGTGACTGTCTCAGAAAATTACAGTCTCAGTACGAGGACCATATCTCACAAATGCACCGTTGGATTTTGCTGAATTTGAGATATGTTGGTGATAAACAAATTTAGAAGAATCTCACCGGAGCGATTGGAAAGAAAAAGTCAGGTTCAAAAGCTATGACTGAATGTGTACAACTCTATGCAGATTTCTGAACAAAGAGAGTTCTTTGATTAAAAGCAACAAACATTTTTTTTATAGTGCAAATAAGAAAATGATCATTACATTAATAAAGAGATGAGTATTCCATGTTGATTAATGTTCATAAATTTTTTATGTAGTTATTAAATCATACTATAACATTGGGATAGAAAATATTGTATGCTTTTATCATTAATATTTCTTTGGGATAATATAGTTTAGTGAGCTATTTGTAATCTCTCTCTGACATACCTTCAGGACAAAAGCACAAGATAATTTCATTCAAGGGAGAAATAACTTGATGCTTGCAAACAAATTGATGATTGAGACTAGATGCAAAGAGAGTCTAATATTTCAAAAGAGGTCAAGAAGTTGATAAACTTGAGCTTCAGAGGGAGTAGATGGTTCAGTCAACTTGTGACAATCTTGATCATATTGATTGAGAGGGAGTTCACTATTGAAGGTGAAACATTTATGAGGTAAACTTGATATAATTGATTATTATACTTATGAATTATGAATGTTTTTAATGGGCTTGCCCCTTGTGTAAATCACGAGGAAGTGACGACTTCCAAATGATTATCACTTGTATTTGTAAAAGTTATTGTAAGGTGACGATCTTACAATAACTTGACCTTCTATTGTGATAGACATCTTGTGATGGATGAAACCGGTCATAATAGATAGAACTTGTGGATAGAATCGCCGATGGAGGTAGTCTACACTAAAGCTCGTGAGTTTGTGAATAGAATCGTCGATGGAGGCAATTCACACGAGAGCTTGTGGATAGAATCGCTGATGGAGGCAATCCACACCAAAGCTCATGAGTTTATGAATAGAATCGCCGATGGAGGCAATTCACACGAGAGCTTGTGGATAAAATCGCCGATGGAGGCAATCCACACTAAAGCTCGTGAGTTTGTGGATAGAATCGCCGATGGAGGCAATCCACTTGAGAGATTGTGGATAGAATTGTTGATGGAGGCAATCCACTTGAGAGATTGTGGATAGAATCGCCGATGGAGGCAATCCACACGAGAGCTTGTGGATAGAATCGCTGATGGAGGCAATCCACATATTGAGACTATGTTTCTATTGACTACATCTTGAGGATGATGCCTTTATTGCTTACATCATATGATTGATGTTGCCAAGTGTCATAAGTGTTGACATTGGATTGATTTATCCTCCCTAGCTAAGAGGGAGTGTTGATATTTGTAGCATCGGTCAGATAAATAATATTGACTATATGATTATTATGAGAAATGATTTATTATATATATATATCAATATATATAATAATTGATATATATATACATTGATATATATGTATATATAAAGTTAGATTATAATTATTCTCATAATAACTAAAAAGTTAAATTGATAAAATATATATTATTATTATTATGTAAATATTAGAGAAATTAATATAATACTCAAGAAATATTATATATATATATATGTATATAATCATAATTGTCATTATATTAATTACATAATAATGAATAGACATGTCCCATGAAGGGACATGTCTCTTTTTGGCTCATTCTCTATATAAATGCAAGAGATTGTTGCATTTGGAAAACATATACATGAAGATAGTGCTATTACATTTGCAATGATCCTAAAACCTTAACAATCATCTTCAGAAGTATGAATTCAGCCAAGTCTAGGTGCATACTACTTGAAGCCATATGAAGATTTAACATACCAACTATACTATCCTAAAATAAATATGTTAATAAAGTTTCTCTTATGAGGAAATGAAATATGTTTTAACAACATAACTGAAATAACTGCCTTTCATTTCCTATGAACATGAATAAGAATTTCATTAACTAACTAAAAAAGGAAGTTACCAACTAATTTCACATGAATCTGATTTTAACTAACTTATACCGTTACTTCATCTATATAAGAAGTTCAATAAGAAATGTAATATTTAACTTTCATATGAAAAGAAACTAACAATATATTGCTATGAAATGTAAACAATAGAATTAACTACCAAAGAATAATATATAGAACTTGAACTTGTTGGTTTAATCTCTACTGTACTTCTTTAGCTTCTGTCCACCTTAGGGTGAAAGAGTATCATTAGGGGTTTTTGCTACCCAAACTTTGATCTTACGATCAATACCTAAAAGTCACCTACACAACTTCCACATGGAAGTGGCCTGACCCTTCCTAGGGGCATGTGAACACCACTTCAATTTTCTTGCCATCCCAAACTTGGTGTAGAACCCACAACTATTATAAAACTTGATAGTTTGATATTAAACAATGGAGATGAAGTCTCCTTAAATAGAAAAGTACAAGATGATGTTTCTAAACAAAACAATCGTTAATGAATATGATCATAGAAACTAACTAATAAAACTAGACTCGCTAAAGATGACCATTAGAAATATTACATTATTATTTTAATACCCTCCTTTAATATCCCCAACCGGATATTTTTCCCCAAATTTCTCAAAACACGGCTCAAAAATTTAACAATAGATAGATGTGATTTCGTTCCAATTTATTCAACAATTTTACAAATACCCATTTGAAATATTATTGTATTAAATCTCCAACAAAAATGAAACTTTTAGATAAAATATGGTATTTAATTCTTCAACAATACAATCGCAATAATCCAATCTTAGTTATAGAAATTGCAACAAGATTGGATACCAGAAAATGAATCCAAAACACGTGAACTCCGTCGCGAATCCACCTCAAGAGATGAACTAGGTTTCCATCCAATCCACCGAGAAAGCCTAAAGATTTCCATCCTCAGGTTTTAGAAACGAAAGCTCAAAGCTTCCCAAATCTCTCCAAGAGAAATTAGAAAACAAACATAATCCAAGCATGCTGAAATGAATCTATCTTTCCTCTTTTAATGCACAATACAGTGACTCTTCAACTTTCCTTTCCGTCTTTCGTCTTCTTCCTCCTTTTGTCACCTTTTCCCCCTTTTTAATATTATAATGACTTTTTAATAATTTGCATTCAGCTCCAAATTAGTCACTTTTAATATTTTATGAATTGGGCTTGTAATTTTCTATTGTCCCAATAGAAAGTTGGCATTATAGTCCTCCCTCCTTGAGATTTCTTGTCCTCAAGCAATCATGAATCTGTAAACCAATACCAAGATCCCATATCAATTTGCAAGGTGCTCTAAAGCCCATTATGGAATCTCTGAAATTAGGACATGCCATATTGTGAAGCCAAATGTTAGGATGCAACTCATCCATCAATAAGATCCCTGGGTCCCAAGTCAGTCTGAAAAACACTGCTTCACCTATCTGCTGCGTCACTCTGAAAATAACAACACTAAGCCTCAAGATGAGAAGCAACTCATCATGATCCACAAGAAGCAAATACCTCATCCTATCAACACTTGGATCCCAAATTAGCCCATCAACTCGATCCTGGGAGTAGAAAAAGGTGTCTCTCAATCTACCACCTTCCTATATCAGCCAACTAAACAAGTAGATCACCCTACAAATGCCAAAAACATCTCCAATTTGCACGAAGATCAACTCATAAGACCACCATGTGTTGTTGCTATAACATATGTTGGCATCAAGATTGGTGCTGACGGTGCGACTGCTCCCATGTATAGGAAAAAATTCCGTCTCATGTGCACTATCTAACACACATTCATATCTCTGCCAATACCCATCCGACTCAATAACTCCTGTAGGCCATGCCAAATCTGAAAATGTAATGGTAGACCAAGCAGGGCAGCCAATAATAATTGAAGTAGGGATGAAGATAAAATCACCAACCAATAAATAAATAGCTGTCATATCATAAAAACTCAGTGACAAATCTCTAGATGAATTGTAGAAGCTCTCATTACACATTAAGGACAACTCTGAAATTGCTGATTCACCGCAAGTGTTATCAATCAAATCTTCACCTCCACCAAGGAAATGATTGTCATCACACAAAATTTCAGTACTAGTATCACTTGGTTTATCCTCATCCTCATGTGGAAAAATTATTACCTCATGATTTTGTGAGGGCATATAAATGTTGTAAAAATCAGAATTCTTGTGGTTGACTTCTTGCTGGTCCTTTAGGCCTTTTTTTAGCATAGTGTGTCTCATTTGGATAGGGAAAAGTGGAAATACTATGTTCATTTTCATTTTCACCAAGAGTATGGATCCCTTCTACAATTTGTATGATCTCCTCGGTTTTAGAATTAAGACCATCTTCCTTGTAAGTGGCTGCCATAGAAATCTGATTTTTCAGCTTGGTATTATGAGTAATGTGTCATACTCAGTTGAAGACAAAACTCATCTACCTCCTCCTCTTTATCATTTGCATATTTGATGGCCATATCTCTATCTTTGAGCAACTTCAAATAATCTGATTTCATCTTTGCCAATGCCCTTTTAAGTGTGTGAAGGTATGCACTATTAATTCCACTCACTATCCCTTTTTCCTTTTCGACAATTCGAATTTCCCACAAGGTTTCTTCAATGTTTTTATGGGTATTATCAAAATGCACCAAGGCTACAACAACCATATTAGCTGAGACTTTAAGCTTATCCTCCAAATTATATGCTCCAAATTCCTCATCTAGAAATATAATTTCTGATTTGCCATTCAAATCAGCCCCTTCAGTGTCATCATCATGGTCTAGTTCATGTATACAATTTTGAATAGCCCCTTGGTTGGAAGAAATTTCATTATCTATTGCACTATTTTCAGATTTATTAAGATTATATTCCTCCTCTAAATGTATGGCCTCATATGCTATTATGTCATCATTTTCAAATGGTTCATCAACATGAGAAGATTCATTTCCTTCTTTGGGAACATCTTGAAAATAAACATCCTCATAAAAAGGCTTGTCAATAACCACTTCCAAGTTCCCAAATAAGAGGCTAGTATATTCCTTACCATTAACCATAGCTGATTCCATCTCCTTGCAGGCTTGGGTATCATTATGTTGGAGCTGAACTGTTGGATTCTTATCTTCTTCAATGCTGATCTGAACTTCTTGGGCTGACTCATCTTCCTTGTTCCCACACATGTGATCAAGTGACCAAGTATGCTGGCATGTGAAACAAAGCTGCTCTTTTCTCATTTGGTTCTTGCTCATTTTCGGAGATCCTACAACCTGTATGCTCATTGATATTAGCTCACTTTCAGTCATGTGGTCCTTGAACCTTTCAATCTTATGCTCAATCAATTCCTTGGTGAGCTCATAAGCCATAGGTGAGATATGTTCTCCTCTCCAAATTGCCTACAAATCTGATTGTAACTGTTTACATATGTCATCATCCTCATCTAAGATTAATGATATGATAGTTTTAATGCATGCTCTCACATTGTCTGGATGTTGCTTCCTAAATTCACTTAAGAAACATTGAAACATTTTTAGAACCATTCTTTCACAACTCAGATCCAACATGATGATAAAAAAATTGGCTTTTGTCATAAATTCCAAAGTCTTAGCCCTCTTTCCAAAGGTAGGGCTTTTGACATAATGTAATCCGCATAAGCTGTCCACAATCAGTTGTAGGACCTTCCTCAAGATGTTATCAGTATAAGGTGCAACATGAGCTGTTATTCTGAAAATTTCACTGAGACAAGAAGCAACCGTTAGTCTCACTTCTTCATGCGGTGCTCTATTAACCTTTGATGGATTAAATAAACCATTGAGGGCTGCAAAGCCCAATTCAACAACCTCCAATCAGACTGGTCCACTTTAGATAAACTTGAATCAAATTCCTCCAATTTAGAAAGAAGTCCATTCAAAGATTTCACAGACTCCAATTGCAAACCCATTATATAGAGCCCATTCACGATTTATTCTTCTTTCTGCAGGTCTCTTAGCTATTCACCATTAAATGTCTCATTAAATTCTTTTGAGAATACGTTGCATTTCTGATTTTCCATTGTATTCCTTTTCATTTTCTCCCTACCCCAAATCTGATGTACACTTCCACAGTTTGTAAGACACCACCTTTGTTTGGTAACCATTGAAATGAACAACCTTGTCTGGTGTATTTTTCACTGCCTTGCGAGAATGGTCACTTCCAATCTGAACCTGTTGAACTTGGATGACAATAAGAACTACTACGTCTGTTGCTGTGGGCAATACACTATAATAACCCGTCCTAAATGGCCTTAGAAGTTCTGCTCTGTAATTAGGAATTCTAAAGTCTTGCACAACACCGAAGTTCTAATTTGCTGGATAGCTGATTTTTTGGTCTCCTTGTGATAATAGTTAAACGTTTTTGTAGAGATAGCTTGAAGAACACGTATACATAATCATATGTATAAAATTGAAACAACACCCACTAAACTTAAACAATATGCAATTTGAAAGACTCAGCAGTCACAGTACTATTTCAATATCCATTTGATAGGAAGCTTCACTCCTAATCATAATCATAACCGAACATACCCAAATAATCAGAATTTCTTCGAATTTATGCAAGGTAATTATATCAAACAGTTTGCTGACCCCTTTCTATTTCTGAGAATGGTCACTTGTTTACAGAGCTTGTGGGTTTCATTTGCAAAGTTTACTTCATTCAGTAACATTTCACGACCACTTATGTATTCTCTAAATGTTATCACTGTTAATCGAATTACTTTTATTTCCAGAATTATAATTTGATTCCCAAAGAACAATTTCAGAACAATTCTCTTTTCCAGGAAAGTTTGATAGGGAAACTTTGGTGCACCTGATGAATACACATATCTGCCGCTGGTCTATCTTTCTGAATACAAGACTGAGCGCTACACTCTCCCGTGATTGCCGTATGAACCAAAATATTCACTAGTATCTCCTCCGGTCCCCTGCTGTGGTCTAGAAATATGCATCCCTGTCTTCATAACATCATTCCACAGTAACTAGTCATAGCAATGAAGGCACCACCTCCTGATAACTGGTATAGATCATTCTTTGTTGATGGAGGCAACAAATACAAATAAAGTTTTGTCTGAATCTGACGAGAATCGCTTGTTTGGCAATCACCAAACTTGGATTTTTGACTCTCCAATCAACCTGTAACTAATAAATGTTTATCCAAGCTAAACGTAACTTTAGTCTCAACTCCTTCCTAACCCGTTAATCTTCCTAGATGATTCTTACAGTTCTCATGAAACATCTGCTCGATGTCTCTGTACCAATTTCAATTATTCCACTCTATTGTGCAAACCATCTCCCCTAACACATCCAAACTTCCTTTTTAGCCAACTCGTAACTTCATGAAATCACCATTTCAGATGTATGTTGGTTCTACTCGTATTACAATCTGGAGTCATTGTGAATAGTGTGGTTATGTATCGGCATCAATTACTATGGATACGACCTTTTTGCAACACAAATCTTGTTATAAACTTAAGCTCGGGCCCCTCTTTAGCTTCCCTCAGTCCTTTGAGGAAGCTCAATATTCTTCATTTTCTCTCCAGCAACGCTTTCACATTGTTTGAAGAAGGTATTTCTGGTCACAGTTCTGTCCGCTGATGAAATGAGACCAACATGATGAACCCACACTTTCCGGCCAGATGCAACAAAATGGAATTGAATAGGCATATATTGGTAGTTCACCCAAGCTACTCTCGGCCAAACCTTTCCGACATATTATCGGCTTAACAATATTATTGACTCTCAAAAGTTTAATTAAGAGTCCATGCTAAATACAGTTTCTAACGATGATGTTCGGTAGAGAACACCCAGATGGTGGGTCTGCAAATCTGCCTCCCAGTTAAAGTCTAATGTTCTCAGCCGTTACAAACTCTTACCCAGCCGGCTCCCAACTTGGTGCGGAAATCAGTCGACACTTCACTGCTATTGGTAACGCCCAAATGCACTTCAACGACAGATGCCTTGCATTCTACAATCTGGCATAAATCCAGGAAGGAAATTATAAACGCTCTGAACTATGGGCGTGGTTCAATACGACAATATTAATCAGCGACAACCTTGATTATTTACGACAAATCATATACTCCCGCAACTATAAGGAACCCCAAAAATTTATTTTAAAATATATTTTCAGCTCCATAGTTTTAAAATCTTTCCCACTTTATTTGCCCCAAACATTACTTTAGAGAATATAAAATAATTCCAAATGGTTTAAAACTATTTCAAGTGCAAAACAAAAATATAATTGCTCAAATATTACGACAAATATTAAAGTGCCGTCCAATTCATTAAACCCGCGACAATTCTCAATCAATTATTTGACGCCAACTTAAGGAGCTCTAATGTCTCAATAAAATATTTCGGTCACAATATTTTGCTTGCTCGGAATCTTTGTAAAATAGAGGATATACGAAGTTGCAGATTTTCATTGAAAAGAAGCTGCGAAAACATCTGGAGGCTGGCGTAACATCTCACAGCCTGTACGTACTTCATCTAGAGGTTGTGTTTCTTACACAGCAGGTTGCGTTACAATTTTAGGGGGCTGCGGTTACTCATTGGAGGCTGTGACTCATCAAATGGAGGCTGCATGTTAATTGTTGAGGGCTGCGATTGTCATTGGAGAGTGTTAAACCCCTACCAATAGCAGCGTACATTTGCTAAAGGCTGTGTCCTATCTTTGGCATGCCACAATTTATTAAAAAGGTGCTCATTTAATTTTAATTACATGTTATGTTATTTAAACATTGCCAAATTACTGAGTTTGATTATTTGATGAGATTGAGAGTTATAAATAATTGGTTGTCATTGTTAATTCAAATTCTGGAAAAATTATTAAAAAAAACACATTCAAACATTTCAAGAGGGAAAAAACATTAGCTTCAGCAAAGAGCCAGGCAGGCTCTTTACAGATCTGCATACAAGTTTCCTATAAATGCTCAAGTCAATCTGAATTGAAGCCCAAATACGAATTCTGGGTGAATTCCTCCATCCTGTGAATTGGGGTATTGTCCAATTTCACCTATTCTTCATGGAGTTTTCGTTCCTCAAGGTTGCAAATCTGCTGAATTGAG
Organism: Chamaecyparis obtusa; assembly: GCA_027943335.1. Taxonomy (NCBI): domain Eukaryota; kingdom Viridiplantae; phylum Streptophyta; class Pinopsida; order Cupressales; family Cupressaceae; genus Chamaecyparis; species Chamaecyparis obtusa. The sequence goes on along the minus strand of BSBK01003861.1, from coordinate 449,963 downwards.
TTGCAGAGCTCCATCTCCAAAAGCTGATTGTAAAAATGATTAATGGATGCCCAAAATGGCCTTCAACATGTTGCTTTAGTGGCCTCAAACCCTAATTCGGTTTTAGGATTTCCTTGCATTTTTAAATTAAATTTATGTTTTTTTCCTTATGTCTCCCTCAACCCCCTTAGGCTTCCCTATTAATAAAATTAACTTTGTTTTTAAAAACCACTTAACTCATGTTACCTAGGCATCATGGCACAAAGGGGGCCCCAACTTGTTACTTTATTATAATAATATAAAGTAACATTATTTTAATTTATTTGATATAAAGTGAATATAATACTCATGATAATTTAGATCAGATTTACAGGTATATGTCAATGTCTTTTATCTTGCATTACAAAACAAATGCTGATGGAAATTCTTCTATATCACTTGCAGATTGAATATGAGAAGACTTGCATTCAATGTTGTCTATACTTGTCTTTGATCAATCAACAAATGAATATAAATATAGGAGACATGATAGTATAGAGGCATGTCTCCTTAAGGAGACATGACTCTATATTATCACGTCTCTTCACAACATTATTTGCTGTTAGTAACCGATAATGCTAATCGGCTTTTAGCAACTCAAACAATGCATAGTGAAGGGGCACCCGATAACACAAGGCACCCGATCATAACATACTGCTCGATCATAGTATAATCCCGATCATAGATAGCAGCACTTCATATTATGTAGCAACCGATACTTGATCGTTATGTTAAGCAATAACAAATCGGTATTTTTATGTAACTGATATTAATCAGTCTCATATATATCGATTCTTCTATGAATTGATAATCATGAGTCTATTAGTGATGTCAATTGATCCAAGGCATTATTAGCATTTATCTGATCGAAGCTACAAACATCAACACTCCCTCTTAGCTAGGGAAGATAAAGAGTATCACAATAAACTCTGTGAGTATAGATATCACCTAACTCGTGATGAGAGTTATCACATAACTTGTGACACTAAGTATCACATAACTCGTGATAAGAAGTCTCACATATCTTGTGAAGACAAACATCACATAACACGTGATAATAAGTATCACATTTCACATAACTCGTGATATGAAGTATCACCTAACTTGTGATACGAAGTATCACCTATCTTGTGATACTAAAGGATATAATATACTCGAGAACATTACATTCCCCTCATATATCCTAGTTATGGTATGTGCACAAACACTAAGTCACATAATGTCTACCATAACAAGTCATGGCATTTCCACGGATATTACGTCGCATAATATCCACCATGATTATCTCATAAGAAGCATATTGATACTTAAATGATATCATGTCTCATGATATCTATCAATAAGCCCAAGAGATACTAACTATCATGACATGTCCATAAATATCAAGTCACATGATATTCATCATGATAGTGCACTAATCATTGTAAACTCGTCACCTTACAATGTTAGATACAAGTGTTCATTATATAAAAGATCGTCACCTTTCAATAATGTACACAGGATAGGCCCATAAGCTATAGAGTCACACATATGACAAAAGAGTATACACATTAAACATCTTTATCTATACAAATGAACAATTATGAGACTCAATCTCAATAGCTTACATTTCAACCATACCAATTTTCTTCCTGAAGTGTTCTACTTTCACTCTGGGAGAGGCTTGGTGAGAATGTTTGTTGTTTGATCGCTTGTATTAATATACTTCAACTAGATCACATTCCTTCCTACAATGTCTCTTACATAGTGATAAGGAATCTCTATAAGATACAAAATAATGGATCACTGATGCTGAAACTTCGTCTTATGAATCAAAGTCCTCTAACTACTGATCACTAAGGAACCCATCTTGACATGGTTTGCTCCCTCTGAACCTTGACATAGTTGCTCCCTCTGAAGCTCAAGTTCGTGCATCAACCTCCTGACCTCTTCTTCCAAGGTTGTCTATAATGGATTGTCAGACTCCCTCTGAATCTGATATCAACTCTCAACTCAGTCCCATAACTGCAGGCATTAAGTTCTTTCTCTCTTGAATGCAATCTCTTATGCTTCTAGATTTGTCCTCAAAGCACTTCAAAGAGAGATTACAATTAGTTCATAAAACTAAACTATCCTGAAGGGAAATATCAATGATAGAAGCATAAAAGATTTACTATCCCGATCTTATAGCATGAATTAATGACTCAAAATTCATAAACATTATTCAAGGGTAGAAATACTTATCTCGTATTGTCAAATGTTAATACCCTCTGGCAATTTCTTCCACCAACTCAGTCTCCTTTGTTTGCTCTACAGTGACTTTTAACAAGAATGCTTCTTAGTTTTCCATACTTGCAGTGTGTACTGTCCTTTTCAGGGATTTTTGGCGGATTAGGATAACTGTTTTGTCCACAATTGCAGCATGTTGAGTAGTTTGCAACATTAGTCCACCAATTTGAATCATTATTGCGATCCTCCAAAAGCCAAATTCAACACTCCCTCTTAGCTAGGGAAGAATTCATTTCAAGTTATGTCATCATGTATTACTGTGACTTATTATAATATTTACCACTATGTCTATTCTTAAATATCACTTTAAGTGATATCCACCATTATGAATATCCATAAATATCACCTCACGTGATATCAACTATCATTGTGAGATCGTCACCTCTCAATGATGGTAAGATACACAAGTGTTCATCATTTTGAGTTCGTCACCTCACTCTCCAATTTGAAGACAATCATCCCATTGACATGCCTAACTGCTAGAAAACAATCACCTCATAGATTGCCACCTGCAAGTGTACAGAAGTTGTGATCTCTATCACATCTACCATATCGTAATTTTCACTGCTTGGAATCTACATCATCAAGACAATACTAGAATCTATTTTTGGCTAATCCACTGTCATGAAGGCCCTCTTCATGTCTAGGTGGGAACTCATTTATGTTTACCACCAACAATTCTCGGTACAGACGCCAGAAATCACAACCATGTTATTTTTCCAATTATTTGTGTGTTGCATAAGAACAGAGAAATCTTTACCGATGAATATTTCTGCCAACTCATATCTTTGATATCAAGGAAAACACTAATCTCAACAAACTCACAATGTTTCATGAAGATATTTGAATCCTCTTAGTTACCATAAAAATCACTCCAAGGACCTTCTTTCCAGTAACTTATTTACGATGCTCAAGGACCTTGCACATTATGATAATCTTCAAATGAGTCTCTTTCATTTCTGAAGTCGTTGGTTTTACCTCACCGACACCTCACCAGTGATTGGTTTTACCGCACTTAACAATAGTCCTCCAAATAAACATTGATATCATACATAGGTCTTACTCTCAAAATGGCTCTATATTCAAAGTGCTGAGAAATATATTTACTTCATATGCCAGATGTTTAGAAATATCAATTACCCAAATATTTTCTTTCTCCGACATAGATTTGTTAAAGTTCAAGCTTGCTATATATCTTAGTCGGTATTCAGGTTCCTAATCATACACAAGCTGTGAATTTGTAAGAGCCTGAATGCGATGGACACTGAGCTCTAATGCAGTCAAGAGGCCATCTATCAGAGCCAGGTTATTTAGGTGGTCCCACTTTAGTCTTCTCAATTCACTACCAATGATATGCAGAGGTTGCTATTGATGTTTGCCACTGCCCCATCTGAAGTCTTCTCAAGTACTCCAATTGTTCAAGGTTATGTGGATTGCTCGGAATCACTGTTCAATTGAGTGATACAACTCTCCAAAACTCCAATTAGTAAGAATCCAGCGAGCCTGACAGTTTGTACTTATTCATCTGATGAGGTCATCGATGAATTATGTCTAGGTTCATTCCTTTGATCAAGTCTTGGCAATACCAGACCGAGAGCAAGACCCTATATGAGGGTGACCAATATATAACTTTATATGCTAGTCTATGACGACTATATTGATCTCCAACATGTCTGGCAATATAGTATTTCCTTAGTGTGATCTTCTTATAGAATTCACGATAATTGAATGAAATATCCCTTTTATTCAGTGATGACCAATATAATCTATCAATCCGTAGATTTGAGGCTTCAACTCCTACTATTCACAGTGTGTGATTACTAGATTTCAGAATGTTCACAGTGTGTGACTACCAGTACTTTAGCTACCACGTCAAAAGCAACTTCAATGTCGCTGAAGTGGATTCTCCTGTTAGTGAGATCACAGATTTGAGTCGTTCCGCATGGATTTGTCAATCAATATGATTAGGACAATCGGTTGATATCTCTATTGCCCTGTATCAATGCTTCTAAGCAGATCTCGATGCACAGTTATGTATTTCTCATACTTCGCATATAGAAATTGATCAATCTTTATTATAATGCCGAGCATTTGCCAAACCTTAAGTACTAACTAATTCTCATTTACTCACGCCCAACAATGATACTTTATTCTTATGCATTTGATTCTGGCGAATTCTTTCCTCTCAATGATACCTTGATGCCACCCGTTTGCTGACTAAGCAATGGTGGGTACTTTGATACCACCTGTTTACTGACCAAGGAACTTTGATTGCTGTCTATGATTGACCTCTCCATCTTTAATTCATCTCCTCTTCGTGCCACAACATGGTCAACACATTTGACTGCAAATATAAAATGTCATCGATCCCAATATGTATATTCTGCGATCAGACTCAATACATATTCTGATATATATATACAATATTCTGCAATATATATGTTGTGATCTTAGTATGGATACTCTCTACAACACTAAGATCTCAAACTGTGTGTATTATCCTCCTTGATAATATACTCTGCTGTATCTGCGATATGTATAAACTGAGATCACAATATCCTTTGCTGCGATATATATGTGTGAACTAATCACAATATAATCTTCAATGTTATTGATTTCTCCTGTATCCGACTCCATCGCACCCTGCCTATATAATCTGATCGGATCTACCTTCAATCTGTTAGGCTTCATAGAAGGAACATCGCTCTGATACCATGATAATTTAGATCAGATTTACAGGTATATGTCAATGTCTTTTATCTTGCATTACAAAACAAATGCTGATGGAAATTCTTCTATATCACTTGCAGATTGAATATGAGAAGACTTGCATTCAATGTTGTCTATGCTTGTCTTTGATCAATCAACAAATGAATATAAATATAGGAGACATGATAGTATAGAGGCATGCCTCCTTAAGGAGACATGACTCTATATTATCACGTCTCTTCACAACATTATTTGCTGTTAGTAACTGATAATGCTAATCGGCTTTTAGCAACTCAAACAATGCATAGTGAAGGGGCACCCGATAACACAAGGCACCCGATCATAACATACTGCTCGATCATAGTATAATCCCGATCATAGATAGCAGCACTTCATATTATGTAGCAACTGATACTTGGTTGGTATGTTAAGCAATAACAAATTAGTATTTTTATGTAACTGATATTAATCAGTCTCATATATATCGATTCTTCTATGAATTGATAATCACGAGTCTATTAGTGATGTCAATTGATCCAAGGCATTATTAGCATTTATCTGATCGAAGCTACAAACATCAACAACTCACTTATATTAACTTAGTTAATTCCAGACTTAGGAATTATTTTCTAATTCATAATTTGCCATTCTGGACTTAGAATTGAATTTCAATCGAAGCACTATGAGCATTGATGCTGCATGAGTCTTGCGGGCCAAATATCAGTTCCTTATAAAAAGTAGGGACTCACCCTAAAAAATAGGAACCTCTCTCTAAACGCCTATAATTGCTCACAAGGATCCTTCTTTGCTCCGTTGTCTCCCAAGTGGTCATTCAATCAATTTCCAGTTCTCCATAAAAAATAGGAGCCTGCCCTAAAATGTAGGAACTGTTGACTGAAGGTCCAAAACGGCTCATAGAGCCCTTGCAAAGCTCCATGACCCTTAGAATGAGTCCCCTAACCATATCGTTGACCTACAAGAACTCAAGTGATAGGTCAACCCTCTGCTCATCTGATGTGGCCTAGAAAGGGGACATTACAGTCCTCCCTTCTTGAAGATTGCTTGTCCTTAAACAATCTGCACCCGCACATTAAACACCAATTCTTGGATCCATACCAATCTGAGACACATCGTTTGACTAATCCGCTACACTACTTTGAAATAAAAATGGTACACCCAAAGTGAAGCAACTCATCATGGATCTACTGGAGGAATGTACTACACATGTCAATGTCAGGGTTCCAAACCAATCTTAGAAAGAGCCCACCATGCAAACACAATGCGCCTCTGAATATATATGTACTCTCATACTGCCAATGCATCTCAGTGAGGTCCCAACAACAATCTTGGCACTTGATGCAATCCTGGGTAACTGAAAAGATAACATGCTCAACCATAGCATATAAACCTGGATATCTCTCCTCATGATGACCCTTAGGTGAGGAAGATCAAACCTCGACAAGAAACTAGTATAGAAGATGTCAGCAAGCTCGACCCTGAAGTTACCAATCTTAAAATGCTCCATATAACCCTGACTGAATATTGCCATGGGTAAAAAGTCCCCCAACTCTGTGATGCTGGTATAGCAATGACTGGCACCGAGTAAACTACCAATCGTGTTGCAGAACGTAAGCCTGACCTCTGGCTCTATCCATGCAACCAGCTGCTCCACTCTGATAAAAATTCCCAAACACCACAAACTATGAAGTAGCCTATGGGGATCCATGTAAAATAATGAACCACACAAATCAATACCTGGATCCCACATCAAGATATAGACCTTTCTGTTTGAGATGCAGGAGTATCTCAACCAATCACCATCAAGTAACCATCCATGTATGTAGAACATCAAAACAATGTGAGAATGGTCTCCTATATGCCCAAAAACCAACACAAATAGCCACCCTGCCTCCTTATAACTCTGTCCAGCACAATGGATGATCTCAAACATGTCATCAAACCGATGCCAATCAAAGAATATCCAATAGGAGTAACCTTCCACGTCCTCTTACTGAATCACTGATGTAGTCAATGCCAAATCTGGAAGTGCTGTATGATTCCAGCTTGAGAAGCCACTAGTCTGTAAGGCGTCGAAGACTATGAAGTCACTAATTAACAAGGACATTTCTGCCATATCAAGAGAAATGGGTGACAAACTCACAAATGAAGCATGTATGCCATCACTATTCAACAAAGACATCTCTAGAGTGACTGGCCCACTAAGAGAGACATCAATCAAATCAATATCACTATCATGAGAATGATCAACTACCTCAATTGGAAACTCTGTTTTAGGTAACTCATGTCCCTCAACATCAACTGATTGCATAAACTCAGTCCCCAAACAAGAGACATCATCAAAACTATTATGTACCATACTTGCCTCTTGTAGTCCATCAATAGTAGGAATGGTACCATTACTTTCTTCATAACTATCAGTGGCAATGTTATGAGAACGGTGGATTACATCACAGTTGTTTCCAATCTGAAATTTAGGACTGAATTCAATCTGTCTCCTTACCTATGAGGTTTTCCTTTACTTGCTCATCCTGTATACATTCTTCTCTTGGAAGGAATAAAGATTTGATATATGAAACTTTTTGTCTTCTTGCACTATAAAGCTGATTGTGTCTTTCCTTGACCTCTTGCAAATGTTGTCTTGCTTGGGCAGCAAGCAACTTTGCTTGGGTAGCTCTATACAACCAATTTTCATTCAGTCTTTGACAATGCTCTATATCTGCTGCCCCAAAATACACAAAATCTGATTTATAATGGGGTGTCTTATTCACATCATCTTGATCCATGCTTGCACAATGTGTACCCTCAAATGTAGGATACCAATCATTGTCCTCTTCTTGATCAAAAGTTATCATATCTTGAGAAAGAGAAATTATGTTACTGCTGTTATGAATTTCAGAATTATGGTCATAACTTGGTATCTTGTTTTCCACATCTCCAATGGGCTGATCCATGGTTGTAACCACTTCCACTTTGGGATCAACATGATGAATCAATGGTGTGCTATGAATCTCCACTTGATCTGAAGTTGTTTCTTCATTGGAAGTCCCACCCGATGACTGATTTTTGCATTCATTGTGATTGCTTGTAGACTGCAAGCTACAAACAAGTGATTCTTCTTCCTTTTCTTGTTCTTGCACATAAATCTCTTCACTTTTCCCAATGGTTTCTTTCCCTTTCCACTGCTGGTATGGAATTGAAAACATCAATTCATCTTCATCCTCATCTGGTACATCCAAGAATTGTGTGAAAGAATGCATATCCTGTATCTTTTTAGGAAGAGCAGGATACTTGTAATAGTTGGCCATAGTTGCTTTATATGTTGGTGAGACATGAGGACTCTTACGTGTTCTAAAAGATGGAGATGATTCACCAGAATACCCAAATTTCTTTGAAATTGTATCAATCAATCGCTGCAATTGACAGTTGATCTTATGTTGTGACTGTCCAAACTCATTCCACACGTGTGAATCCTTAAGCAACTTTTCCATAATGACTTGTCACGCTGCCCAACTGAAAACTAAACCAAACAAAAGTACACACAACTCTACATTCACCCAACAGGTTGGCAAGATCCAAGCTCTGATACCACTGAAAGATCCCCTTTCTGCCCTGAGCTGAGATTTTCAGATTTTTCCACTTGCTGATTGGAGTTTTAAGGGATATTTTTTGGTGTTTTGACTTGTGTTTTGTTTCCAGGGATTTGTTTAGGTTTAATGCTTGTTTGGTTTTCAATAAAGGAATGATTTTGAATGCAAATATAAGAAAATAAATGACTGATAAATAATTTCATAATTCTGATTTTATAACAGCACAACATTTATTGCAATTTTGAAAGATTTATTTCATCAGAAGGACAAACATGTAATGTCCCCTTTTTAGCTCACCACGGTTGGTGGTTTGGATTAGCCTATCAGTGGCCCTAGTAGGCTAAGTCAGTTGGTTAGGGTCCTGGTTGGCAGTTCAATGGGCCAATTCCCTTCCTGAGGTCAGAGGTGTTCAGGATTGCTCTTTGTTTGGGTCAGTTTGGTACACTTACTATTTATAGTAAGTCATTTATCCGACATTTCTATATTTGGTAGGGCACTTGGACCAGCCTCAGTTGTAGTGATGACCCTTGGCATCTTTGTTGATCAAGTATTCAGGGATTTGCTAATTATAGCAAATCGGGGGTTGATAGAGGTGGACCCTTACTATTTTTAGTAAGGCGATTGGATGTGGAGTGAGAATAATGGTGGATTTCCTGGTTCTGATAGAATCGAGAAATAATGAGTATTTTTAGAGTTATGACATTCTAATTATTAATAAAATAATACTTTATTAATAATTAATTAAAAGGTGCATATCATTAAATGTCATTTGACTTTATTATTAAAAGGGATTATTTAATGATTATAAAGTCAAAATTATAAAGTGCATATGAGGAATAATGTAAAGTGCCAATTTAAAGGTAAATATAATAAACTATTATATTTCAAACATGGCAACAAAAGAAAATATTTTTAAATGCCTATGTATGCTTAAAGTTATGAAAAGTGTGACCAAGAAGCATCCAGACGATTTGCATTTGAGAATTATAAATGCATTCAACGCAAGGGAAAAAACATTCTATTGTGCATTGTGATGTTTGGTGAATTTGTGAGTTGTGTGAGACAAGGGTTTCAACATTGCTTGGAGAATTGGAAATTCTTCATAGCTACAACACTTTGAGTTGGTGAAAGATCCAATGATATTGTGCAATTGGGAAATGTCTTCATCCTAGGGTCATTATTGAGCTTCAATTCAGAGGGTTTGGTTGATTGTGGGTTCAAATTTTGACAAGATTACCTTTGAAATACTTGGTCTTAGATCATAATTGTGCTTCATTAATAGCAACTGCACCTTTTATTTTGCCAGTCGTAATTCTCTTGTTCCCACACGAGGCTTGTGAGGGTGGTGTTTGGTCATAAGAGGGTTCGAATTAGCAATTGGGGGCTCCCTTCTCATGCAGCCTTATGCGTATGGTGTTATTAATGCAAAGTATGGAGTTATATTGCTGAACGCTGGTAAATTTGGGCAGCTGCGTTGGAATACCAAGTTTTCTATTATATGTTAAATGGTTTTTAGAGTAGATATTTGCAAACACATTTCATTGTAAATAGCTTTGTATGGAATAAGGAAATCTGGATGTTTGGTTTGCCCAAGCGTTTAGTTCTGAGAAGAAGTTTGCCAACTGTTTGACGGAATTACCTAGTAAATGGTTGGATTATCTGACTGCTGCTATAAATGCTATTTCATGCCAATTGTTTGTCTTAATGTCTTTATGAAGTCTGATGTATTTCCAGAATGCTATGACTGCCAAGTGTTTGACATAATTACTTCGCAAAGTTTTTATGTTTTATAACAAGATTTAGCACAAGAAAGATTAGAAAATTTAGTTCAGACTTTGCACACCAACTGTTTGACGAAATGCATTTGATACAAAACTGAAAATCTAGAAGTAGAAATGCAAGGGATATTATAGAGGTGAAGTGAGTATTTTATTGGATGAAATTCTGATTTACTCCAAAATAATGATGTCCAAGTAGAACTAATGCCTCTGATGAGGTTTATTTGCTTCAACTATTATTATCAAAAAAAAATATTGAAAGAATTGACGAATCTACTACTGATTCCTCAAGGTTCCTAGCCAAAATCACTGAATTTGCCTAATTTTCCACCAAGAATTGCTCATATCAATCCCATATGCCTGGATAAGTCTGATAAATCACTTTATTTGGTGATTACTAATGCTGACAATAAATTTCCTTTCTTATTCCAACCCTAATCACTATTGTATGAATTATTTGATATCCAGCTACCTCCAAAGTGGTATGATTGGCTAGGAGAGGCCACGTGATGGCTGGAAAGAGATGTGGTTGCCTTGATTGCCTTTTAGAAACTGATAAACCTCTTCGTTCTGCATACAAGTTCCTTGTAAATACTGAAGTCAATCTGAATTGAAGCCCAAATAGGAATTCTGGGTGAATTCCTCCATCTTGTGAATTGGGGTATCATCCAATTTCACCTATTTTTCAAGGAGTTTTGTTCCTCAAAGTTGCAAAGCTGCTGAATTGAGTTGCAGAGCTTGATCTCCAAAAGCTGATTGTAAAAATAATTAATGAATGCCCAAAATGGCCTTCAACATGTTGCTTTATTGGCCTCAAACCCTAATTCATTTTTAGGGTTGCCTTACAATTTTTTTAATTAAATTTTGTTTTTTCCTTGTCTCCCTCAACCCACTTGGGCTCCCTTATTAATAAAATTTGTTACTTTATTATAATAATATAAAGTAACATTATTATAATTTATTTGATATAAAGTGAATATAATACTCACTTATATTAATTTTTTTTAGTTCCAGACTTAGGAAATATTAAAATTTCAAATAGTTCTTGAATAATTCATAAGTTGCCATTTTGGACTCGGAACTGAATCCTGACTAAAGCATTGTGATCACTGATGCTACTTGAGTCGTGTGGGCAAACTAGCAGTTCATCCTAAAAAGTACGGACTCACCCTAAAAAATAGGAACCTCTCTCTAAACACCTGTAACTTCTCCCAAGGATCTTGTTCTCCTCCATGGTCCCTCGAGTGGTCATCCCATCAACTGTCAGTTCTCCCTTAAAAATAGGAAATTGCCCTAAAATGTAGGAACTGTTGTTTGAAGGTCCAAAATGGCTCACAGAACCCTTGCGAAGCTCCATGATCCTCAAAATGAGTCCCCTAACCATACTGTTGACCTACGGGAACTCAAGTGATAGGTCAACCCTCTGCTCATCTCCTGTGGCCTAGAAAGGGGACATTACATATTAATATATATGCTTTAGTTGTCAAATATTGAGAAAATCCATGATGAGTCTTGGGTCTTGAAATTGCTGCTCTCACGTCTAGAGGGATCTACCCATTAAAGGCCAGGGATATGTTGTTTTTGAAGGTGGATGGACCAATTCATCAACAAGATGTGATTGGTGCCAAGCTATTTGCTGAGTTTGGATAAACTCTTTTTTGGGCTTAGATAGACCTAGGACGATGTTCTGCTAGGTAATCTTAACAAAATTTGATCACAACTAAATATGTTACATGACAAATAAACTACAATAGTATCTATTTGCATGGTTTGTGTGTTAATACTAAACCGGTTACTGAGAGGGGGGGCGTGAATCAGTAAATATTATCTTTCTGCATGTTTAAAACTTGTAAATGGATCATTAAATGTAAAACAAAATATAGTCAATCATTCACAAGCATAAACAGATCACACAGATCAACTCAAGTAGTTATACGTGGAAACCCTCGGTTAGAAGGAAAAAAACCACGGTGAGACAGAGCTCACAACTTCACTGTCGCAGAATGAAGGCGCCCTATTAGGAGCTTACAAAAGCACTGATTAAAGTGCTACTCGGTTAAGGGATTTTACAAAAGATCTGTTAAGATCTGAACTCTGTTAGGAGTTGCCTAGTTACAAGACTTTGAACATCTACAAAGTTGTTACCCTGTTAGGGGATTTTACAAAGAACCAATTAGATTCACCCTGATAGAGGGATTTCAATATGCTTTCATTCCTTATATAAGTAATGATCTTATTTTGACACTATATGTCAGATTAGATCATACCTGTTGATCTTCTTCGGTTTGCCTGGCTGTTGATCTCTCTTTCTTTCTTGACCTCTGTGCCTGTAGCACCTCTCAGAAGATATCTCTCTTCTACTTTGTGCAATCATCAACTATTAACAACACCTTTTCTTTGTGTCTATGACCTATATTTATATTAGATTTCATCGTAATGAAACCCTTAACTCATAGAACCGCCAGGCTGCAAACTCCGCATTAAATCATGCAATCAGCAAAGAGCTATGCGCTTTGACCTGGAGTTTACCTTCCAAAAGCATCCGCAGGAATAAAGCCAACTCCTATTAAAAAGCTAACTCTACTTTTCAGCGGTGGATGTCCCGCATAATCTGGCTTTTGACTTAAACTGTAACTCAAATTGATCCATAAAATCCGGATCAGATCTATCTTGTAGTTAGACCGGTATACCCTTATACCCGGTTTGTCCTTGTATGCTTCATAAGACCGGTTCTACATTCTTGATTCGGTCTACCGGTGAATCTATCAAGATAGTCAACCAGTGCATACATTCTGTTCTTCTTCTACCGGTGTTGTCTAAGTAATGTGAGTGACCGATGCTCCTTTACTGGTGTGATGTTTGTGAAATACACTAATGACAACTCATATTGCTAACAATCTTCCCCTTTGTCATTGGTGGCAAAAGCTTCACAAACTTTACTCACTAAATACCAGTACCTTGTATCGGTAGAACGCTACTTCCCCTGACTGAATGCTTCCTCGGTTCTGTACTTTCCTTCCTCTGTATACTCTTCCATACTAGTACCTTGTATCGGTAGAACGTTACTTCCCCTGACTGAATGCTTCCTCGGTTATGTACTTTCCTTCCTCTGTATACTCTTCCATACCAGTACCTTGTATCGGTAGAACGCTACTTCCCCTGACTGAATGCTTCCTCGGTTCTGTACTTTCTTTCCTCTGTATGCTCTTCCCCTTTTTGCCTCCAGAGGACAAAGGGTAAAGCATATTGTCACAGTTGAAGCTTGGTAAAGATATCCTTGTATAGTGTTCTGCCTGATTGAAGGAATGGTGCCCATTGACCGGTTACATATTCTGAATTCTTTTGGGCTTCTGTCAGAGAAATAATGATATTCTCCATGTCTTCCACAGTTTTATAGGCTGGTTCATTGATTAGATCTTCAAGAGAAGATGCTGTTATATTCATGATGTCAAATGTGGGTGCCAAAAACATTTGGAATCCAATAATATCTTGGATCCGCTTATTTTTCACTTCAGCATTTTTTCTGAGTGCAAGAGTTAAACTTGTCATTTCTCTATTGTAGGATGTTGGAGTCTTGCTCTTAATGTCAAACTAAGAGGACAATGCTTTAATCTCTTCTGTTATCTTGGTAGACTTTTCTGACAGATCTTGCAAAAATACTTCAAAGTTTGATGTTCTGCTCATCAAACTTCCTGCTTCTTGAAGTTGCTGTTGGAGAATTCTTAGGTTTGTTGTCACATTCACCTTAATTTCTTCAACCTGTTTGTGGAGTAACTCCAGTCTTTTCTTCTCGTAATGGTCGATCGCCACTATTTCCAGATTTGTGAGATCCTCACCGATTGCCTGTGCCAATACTTCTAGCTAGTCGATGACTGGTTCATCGCTATCGACGTCAGTATCAGGAACGAAGTTGCACAGAATGTTCTTGACAGTGGTTAGGACCATGTCCTATTTTCTTTTGGTCAGCTCTTTGAGCTGCCTGGTTGACATCTTGCTGATGTCTACCACTGTATCGGTAGTTTTACTCCTTTTTGCTTCCTTCTCCTCATCAAATGACCACTTCCTTTTAGAGGAGGAGCTTGGGATGTCTCCTTGTTCTTGTTGTCTTTGCTCTTGCTCCGGTTTAAGTTGCTCAGTGTGGACTGGGATGTCTTCGTCTTTTCCCTTATTATCTTTTGTTCCTTGATGAGCTCTGTTCTCCGGTTGAGCTTCTCCTTCTGGTAGCTTTTGTTTCTCAGAAGGATTTTCCTTGGTCTGAGCTTCTTCATCTGGTTTCTTGTTAGCATCTTGTTCTTGTTCTCCCATGGGTATATCAGTTTCTGTCCCTTGTTCAACATTTATTTGTGCATTAGTTATGAACTCTTCTGTTTGAGCTTTTTCCTTTTCAGTAGAAGATGCTTCACCAGTTGTGGGTCTGACCAGTGTTGCTTGCATTTGGTCAGTTTGATCCTGAGGACCTAGTTTATCCAATGCACTGAAGTCATACGCCAGTAGTCTAGAGTTGCTTTGTAGACTTGATTCTCATATCCATTTAAAATTTCTGCAACTCTGTCAAATGTCTTTAAGTTCATGGATGCTTCTTCTAATAGAAGCTTTATTCTTTCTTCACTGAATCCAGGTTTGACCTTAAGCAATGTTTCCCTTGTGATTCTGGTGTTTATGCCTAGACCAGTTTTCCATTTTGATTGTAGCCTGTAATTTAGTTTTGGTGGGAACTTGGACCTGTAGTCCCTTGGAGTCCTATTATAATCCATGAAAGTTTCTACTATCCCTACAATTAGCTTTTGTTTGTCCTCTTCGTTTAGTACACTGTACCACTTTACAACATTATCTACTTCTCCAAAGTCCATTACCTCAGTAATTATATCATCAACATACATGGTTTGATGTTACCTTTGCTTGAAGAGATGAGAACTGTTGGATTCGCTGCTTGATCTTTGGTTAAGTCTACTAATGCCGGTGTTTCTTCTCCAAGTACTCCTTTCTCTTTACTGTTGTTAGCTACCGGTTTAGCTGCTGTTCTTTGAGCTGCTTCTTGTTCTGCTTGATGTTGGGTCTAGAGAAGTTTGGTCCATAGTGGTACTTCTTCATTATGTACTTTCTCAATTTCACCAATAAGCATGAGACCTATCCTTTTTATGGTTGTGAAGTTTTTCTGGTGAAGTTCAGCTTGTTCTGTAGCTTCTGCTAGAGTAAGGTGATTCTGGACCTCTAAAAGAGCTTTTATTCTTAGCTCCTTTTCTCTATCTTCCGCGGCTTTCCACCGGGCTTCAATATTCTATAGAAGATGTTTAGGTAGAGTCGTGTGCAGTCCACCGGGATGAAGATTAAATTTATGGAGGCAGAATGCTACGACTTCTTCAAGTTTTCCTTTGTCTTCATCATTGGCTAGTTCATATCTTCTTCTAATAGAACCTAAATGCCCAAATTCTTTCAGTCCTGCTACAATTTCGTCAATTGTGGGTTTGGCTTTTCTAGGTGGGTCCTCCTTTGCCATTTTACCGGTATTCTTCTTTCTAATCAGAGGAACTGTGTCCTCGGTCTCTGTCTCTTCTAGTTCTTCCTCTTGGATGCTGGGTGTCGATTCTACTTTCTTCCTCCGACCCTTGGGCTATTTTGTCACCGGTTTCTTCTTTGGTGCGGGCGACCTTTTGTAGACAATCTTGACTGGTGCCCTTTTTGACAAATTTTGAAGAATCTTAGTATACGTGTCGAACCGAGTGGCACCGAGATCCAAATTTGCATCATTTAGTGCATTGGCATATGCCTTAGCAACCTTGGCAGAGATCTTGTAACCCAGCTCAGGAGCATACACATCTCTTGGTTCCACTGCTTGAATGATGTAGTTGTCGTTGGTGAACATAAAGCATACATCATCCTTGTAAAGGTCAACAATAGTTGATGGTACTCTTTCTCTTTCGTGCATCTTCAATTGAAACTCTTCAAAATAATCAGTCATCGCTTTGCTTAACCGATCTCCTAGTCGGTTAGCCATATCAGTGATTTGATGCATGACCGGTTTATCGGTTATCCAAGTCACTTTACCGATACCTAGGAAGAAATCCAAGTAGAAAAAGTACAGGCACATCAGGAGGGTTCCATACTTCATGGATTTCTTTTTCACAACTCCAAGCCTCTTCATATTTTCAAATATTTGGCTCTGAAGCATTGCACAGATGTCGTATTGGGCATTCTCGTGCATGATGGGGTCCGCAGCATGAATTGCACCACCTAGTATGCTGTTCCAGTTGCTTGACTGATAAACCTTGTATCCGATGACAGCAGACGCAAAGTGTACTCCATCATCTTCAATGTCATTCACCGTCATAAATTGACCATCAGACTTCGACTTGGTCAGCTTGTTGACGATGGTATTGGCGATGGTGCGAAGGGTTAGCGCTCCCCCTTTATCACTATATCCGGTTACTCTGTGGAGATCTTCTTTGGTGATCTCGTGACATGCGCCTCTGGTGAGCTAGAAACCTGGTTCGTGAAGATGACTCAGCACCAGTCTTACTTGATCTTCTCAGAAGATTGTAAGGTAGCATACACCATTTATTAAACCGGATGATACTAGATTGGCGTATTTGTCAGGAAGTTTCCCTTCTTCACATAGTAACAGATATTCTCCTTGAATATAAGTTTCTCCCAGTTCTTATTTGGCGTGAATAAACGTTGTAACATCCTCGGTCAAGAGAACTCCTTTTGGTATAGAAGAGAGCGCTCCAACCATGTTGTTTTCTCTATTCTGATCCGGCAGGATGTTATATGATGGCCTGTCCACCAGATCTCCTTTGATCAATTTTACGGTAGCGAAAGATGAGGCCATACTTGCTAACCGGTAATTTGCTGAGAGTAGCTTAGATTGATATTGTGAACAGTGATTCTCAGTGATCGAGGCGCGAGAAAAATGTTTAGCACAAGAATTCGTAAGTAATACAATAAGCAGAGTGAAAACTTGTGAGTAATTCTCCTTTCTTTTCTAGGGTTAGGTTATAACGGTAATTACCAAACGGTAACTATTTGTTAAACAGCTACAGTAATAAATGTCTTACCTAACTTTACTTTCCGTTTTCCCAACCGGTTAACCATAATTTGTCTTACCGGTTTTTCCTTGTAGACCGAGTGAGTCCGATTCTCACCAGTCATACCAGAAACGGTAGGGAATCTACCGGTTCCCTCTAAGCCTTCACGGATCAGTTTGTTGATGAAATATCGCCATTAGCAGATGGTGATCTTTCCTTTGTCTTCTCTTCAGCGAGGCTCTTTGATTCTTTTACTAACCAAATCTGTTTGACTGATTTCTCAGTCTTTTCTTCCTTGTTGGTTATTTCTTCAGGTTTGACCGATCCCTTCTCCTTATTGAATAACCGGTTCCTGCACTCTTTGACTTTGTGTCCAACTTTGTTGCACTGATACCAGACTACCGTAGTTGTCTTTCCTGGGTATGTTCTTCTTGTGTTGGTTGACTTGTCCCAAGAGGCATTGTAATTGTGTGATCCATGGTTCATACAGTTGACTGTACTCCGGTTCTTGTTTCTCTTGGTGAATACCGGCTTTGGGGATCTAAATGCCGTTGTCTTGGATCTGCATTCTTCTGCCTTGTGTCCAAATTTGTTGCATGCATAGCAGTAGCCCCTGAAGCTTCCCCTGCTAATACTGGACACAGATATGGGACTGGACCAGCACTCACTGGTCTTGTGACCATCTTTAGTGCAGTTCTTGCAATGACCGTTATTGGTCCTTACCAGTGCATTTCTGTAGTTATTAGTTTTATGACCCGGTTTCCCACAATGCTTACAAGATGTGTTAAGGATATTCTTACCTTTTTGTGCTAGTGGTTTCTTCTTATCCTTCTTGATTGCATTTGCCCTAGAAGACTCACCATTTTCATTGGTAACTTCACCGGTGATTCCAAGACTGCTTTGATCTTTATGCCTTCTTTAAGCTTTAAGTTGCTCATAAAGCTTGGTCGAGTTTTTATTGTATTTTTTCAAAATTTCATTTGTTTCTTCAAGTTCGTTCATTTGTTCCCTTAGTTGATACAATTGTAGAGATAGTCTATTGCATGCTTCATTCTTGTTATGCCAGCCTTTCTGCATGTGAGCATTTTCTTGGGTGACACTCTGCATGTCTTCTTGAAGTTGTAGGATGATAAGTTCATTTGCTCCTACCACTTCCACTGCCCGGTCTCTTGCTTTCTCTGAGGTTGTCAAGGACTTGACTGCTGAGTTCCTTTCATCTTCAGCTTTTCTCTTTTTCTAAATTAGTTCAGTCATCCTTAGGGTATTGTCCTCTTGATCTCTCTTAAGATTAGAGATATAATCAGTCAGGATTTGATTCTTGTCCATGAGTTCAGACACTACCTCCTCAGCTTCATCAGATCCACTCTGCCTAGAGAGTTCATCAACGGTTTCATTACTCTCATTTAACTGTAACGCTAGCTCCTTTCTCTTTGCAAGTGATCTCCTCAATCTGTTCTCCAAAGATGTAATGATGTCATTGGCTTCCTCGAGCTGTTTTTTATATCGATAAACTTCCATGATCTTTCTCTCAAGCTATCAGGCTTGGTAGTATAGAGAACTTAGCTCTGATACCAATTGTTAATACTAAACCGGTTACTGAGAGGGGGGGGGGGTGAATTAGTAAATATTATCTTTCTGCATGTTTAAAACTTGTAAACAGATCATTAAATGTAAAACAGAATATAGTCAATCATTCACAAGCATAAACAGATCACACAGATCAACTCAAGTAGTTATATGTGGAAACCCTCGGTTAGAAGGAAAAAAACCACGGTGAGATAGAGCTCACAACTTCACTATCGCAGAATGAAGGCACCCTATTAGGAGCTTACAAAAGCACTGATTGAAGTGCTACCCGGTTAAGGGATTTTACAAAAGATCTGTTAAGATCTGAACTTTGTTAGGAGTTGCCTAGTTATAGGACTTTGAACATCTACAAAGTTGTTACCCTGTTAGGGGATTTTACAAAGAACCAATTAGGTTCACCTTGATAAAGGGATTTCAATATGCTTTCATTCCTTATATAAGTAATGATCTTATTTTGACACTGTATGTCAGATTAGATCATACCTGTTGATCTTCTTCTTTGGTTTGCCTGGCTATTGATCTCTCTTTCTTTCTTCACCTCTGTGCCTGCAACACC
Source organism: Chamaecyparis obtusa (assembly GCA_027943335.1). Classification (NCBI taxonomy): domain Eukaryota; kingdom Viridiplantae; phylum Streptophyta; class Pinopsida; order Cupressales; family Cupressaceae; genus Chamaecyparis; species Chamaecyparis obtusa. The sequence goes on along the minus strand of BSBK01003861.1, from coordinate 430,414 downwards.
TTTCAGAAGATATCTCTCCTCTGCTCTGTGCAATCATCAACTATCAACAACACCTTTTCTTTGTGTCCTATGACCTATATTTATATTAGACTTCATCGTAATGAAACCCTTAACTCATAGAACCGCCAGGCTGCAAACTCCGCATTAAATCATGCAATCAACAAAGAGCTATGCGCTTTGATCTGGAGTTTACCTTCCAAAAGCATCCGCAGGAATAAAGCCAACTCCTGTTAAAAAGCTAACTCTACTTCTCAACGGTGGATGTCCTGCATAATCCGGCTTTTGACTTAAACTGTAACTCAAATTGATCCATAAAGTCCGGATCAGATCTATCTTGTAGTTAGACCGGTATACCCTTATACCCGGTTTGTCCTTGTATGCTTCATAAGACCGGTTCTACGTTCTTGATTCGGTCTACCGGTGAATCTATCGAGATAGTCAACCGGTGCATACATTCTGTTCTTCTTCTACCGGTGTTGTCTAAGTAATGTGAGTGACCAATTCCCCTTTACTGGTGTGAGGTTTGTGAAATACACTAATGACAACTCATATTGCTAACATTGTGTAATGTCCCCGTTTTTCAGACTTTGGGATTAGCTTGTTTTGGCGACCCTCGCAGGCTAATCAGGTGATCAGAGGGGGTCAGATGGCGGAGCCAGTGTTGCGATTCCATTCTGGAGGTTCAATTTACCAAGTCTGCTCTTTGTTCGGGTCAATTTGGTCAACTTACTATTTTTAGTAAGTGGTATTTTGGGTATGGCCAGGATTAGCAGGGTGTCTGCATGGAGTGTTAGATGTGCCAGGATCGAATTTCAGGGAATCTCCAGTTTGAGAGAGTTACTATTTTTAGTAAGTCTATTTTTAGCAGTTGGCCATTTTTGGCAGTGGGTTATTTTCGGCAGGGCAGTTGGCGTTTGAGGCTCTGGTGTCGAAAATGAGTTTGTACAGTCAGCAGGATTCAGTGCCTTTTGGTTTTTAAAGTTATTGTTATTAAATTAAATTATTTTAATTTAATAACTTAATTACTTTATAACTTTAGTGTTATAAAGTGAAGTTATCATTAAAAGCCTTTTTTATGAAAAATGTGAAATTGTGCTTTTTCCAAAAAAGCTATATATACAACTCGAAAAAGCACTTTCATTACCTTATGTCAATATATCAAATTTGTGAACTTTGAAAGTTTTTGGAAGGAGAAATCGGAAATGGAAGAATGAGGGTTTGAACCGAAAATTCATTGAGATATGAGAAATTCTCAAGGATATGCACTTTGAGTTGGTCTGGATACCAATGAATTGTGCCATGGTCTACAGGCAGAGATTCAAGTCTTCTTTTTGTGATTGTCAGAGGCCGTACAGCTCCCTGCTGCAGCCGTACTTAATCAGGTTGGCTGTACACTTCCCTGCCTTGCGTGATTGATTGTGGGAGGTGGATTTTGCAGTATGTAATGCCTGCAATTCTTGGAGGCTGCCAGCATCATTCATATTGTCTTGGCGTAATTAAAGACTCCCTTGCGTGAGGGTTTCAGCATTCATTATTGGCGGTTTGTAGAGACATGCCCAAAATTGTACATTTGCAGCCGAAAGTCATTTAAGGTGCCAGGTTATCTTGTTAGATTTGCAGAAAGAATTTCAGTTTACAATATTTGTTCAAATTCAGTTTTTTGCAAGCAAGTCAGTGGTGTTGTAATTAGTGGTATCATTTTAATAAATGGTGAAAATCTGAAAGAGTTCATTGAATTTCATAGTTATTGTTCTTAAATTCTGGAAGTAATTTAAAGGTGCAATTACATTTGAGAAAAGAGCTAGTTTGTTAATAAGAGCTTGCCAGGGTTGTTTACAGTTGTATCAGAGCCAAGTTCCTGCCATCCTATGTGGTCTGGAATCATTTTTATTCAGAAGTTTTTATAAGTGATCAACACTTCTATTTTCTCTAGCTATGGATAAATATAGGAGGGCCAGTTCCGAAAGTCATTGTAGCAGTAAGGGAAATAGAGAGGAATTAAATGCTTTAGTAGAAAGCATGGAGAGACTTAGACTACATCAGCAAAGATTGGCAGAGAGTTTGTCGGATCCAGTTACAGTAGACAGGGCAGCGAGATATATGGTCTCTGCCTTTAAAAGGCCGACATCGAGTTTGCAGGGGAGAAGGCTGGAGTTTTCTCCGACAGTAGTCCATGATGCTGATGTTCCTACATCTAGTTCAGCACCTACTATTCCCATCCGCAGTGGTGGTGATGGATTTATTGCACAGGAGCTAGTGGATTTTCCAGTGCCATTGGTTGACAGTAGCGCCGAGCATCACCGGGTTGAGGCTCCTAGAGCAGTCACTACGGATTGTATAGAGGCAGCTGATGTTGCAGTTATCACTGAGTGTTTAGACTCTTTCATGGAGGGAGTTATTATTGGAGATGTCTATGTCAGCTGTAGTAGTGTCGTTCCAGTTCAGGAGGCAGTTGCTTCCTCAGTTGGGACCGAGACATGTATAGAGTCTCCCAGTGGTGAGGTTGGTGATCTGGGCATTACAGCGGGGTCAGTTGATGACAGTTTGTGCTCCAACATTATTGGTGCACAGCCTGACGTTGAGTCATGTGTGCAGAGTCACGTGTCAGCAGTTGAGATTTCAGCAGGAGATGTGGGAGATGATAGTATAGACACATTTGATGACACTTTTGAGGATGCTGTGAGTTGCATTAGAGATGACACCCCCTGTGAGTTGTTGGGTGATGACTGCGACGAGCATATGAGCTCTAATAGCTCAGAGGTTTATGATAGCAGTCGTAGTGTGGGATCAGTACAGGAGACAGTGGTTTTTTCTTGTGTTGAGGATGTGAGCATGGAGCTTCTTAGTGATGACACTCAGGATGGGAGTGTTGCAGTTGATTTGGGCGACGTAGTTTCATGCCACAGTATAGTTGATTCACATGACGACATTGAGTCGTGTATGCACCAGAGTTAGTAGAGGAGATGCAGATAGATGATGTGGACACTAGCATCGCAGATATCTCTGATGTTGAGAGCAAGGATGATGAATGCTCTAGTGTTTTTGGCTTTCTATATCTGACTTTGGGTGTAGATTCAGCGTTGTCATATGGTGGTGGTGGGTTCCAGGATTTTGTGTTACAGGGACTCACAGATGAGGATAGGGAAGCTTATGAGTGGCAGGAGTTTGTTACAGCCTGGGCTTCCACTTCTAGAGAGGGGGTTACTTCGTCGGTGACTCATGTGGATGTATTTCAGGATTTGGACTGTCAGATGGTTGCAGAGGATGAGGTAGCTGGAGATTGTGTTGAGTCGGACTCAACAACAGCTTCCCCGGGGTTAGATGAGGATGTGTTCGTTGCCTGTACTCAGTTTGTAGATGTGTACTCAGATGAAAGTATGCAGAGAGACGGTGATCTTGAGGAGAGTTTGTTGGATATAGCTTCCTCTCATATTGTAGACAGTGTGTTTGAGGTCGTTCGTAGGAGGCCTGTTGTGTAGAGTCATCATGTGACTAGCCAGTTGCGAGTTGATGAGAGAGATATTATTTCTACTCTCGAGCATTTTGATGCCGCTTGTCAGTTGTTGGCTGTTTATGGTTGGGGTACTCCTATGACGGATGAGCCCAGTGGTGGTTACCTTTCATTGACAGAGATTCATTCTTTGCATGAGGCTGTCAAAATTTTGAGACAGAACTACTTACAGATGGTAGCCGACCGAGATCACCTAGTTGAGTGGGGGACTACAACTTATGAGGCACTGATGGATAGGGAGGAGAAGGTGAGTGAGCTTACCCAGGAGTTCATAGCGACTACTGAGGTTTTAGAGGATACTTAGCGGGCTCTTCAGGAGTCGCAGATTCAGTTAGAGGTGTCCATGGAGTTGGAGGATTTACGGTCCACACCAGCCCCAGACCCTGTTCGATTGCACATTGAGGTGGTTGGTGGTGAGTTTTCTCTTACGGTTGGTGATGAGGAACATGATGATGTGGCAGACACACATGTTCAGGATATGGGAGCGCTTGGTACAGATGAGGTAGGAGTACCAGTTCAGGTTGATTTGCTTCCTTTAGCTGGGAGTGAATCTATTTTATGATCTCACATAGCTGATAGCATGGGACAGTTGGCTTTGCCACATTTTCAGAGGGATCAGCTGTGGATGGCGAGGGAGCAAGTTGACGCTTCCACGTATAATTTCTATTGCACCAAGTCATTTATGGAGTATTTACTTGAGAGTGCAGATGTGCGACAAGATTCTTATCGAGTGTCTGAGGGTACTCTCATCCGAGGCTGTTGTGCTATTCAGAGGTTGGTAGGGAAGATTGTGGAGACTCTATCAACTATGCTTCCCCACAGGGATTTTGAGGTTGGGTTTGTTGAGAGGGTTGCTCAGGTTCCTACCTAGCCTACAGTTATGCGGAGTCAAAGATTGGAGCCATTTCATGATTCTCAGTTTGGTAATGATGAGCTATTGACAGAGATTGGGGCTTCTTACTAGCATTTTACTGTGGGGTATGCTCATCATTTTTCTTTTGACCTACAGGTGGAAGATTTGATCTCACGCAGGGGTAAATCGGCTCCAGTATCTTACCATCCATTATGGGATGGATTAGCACCATCGTTTGCGGATGGATTTGGTAGTTGCAAGTTAGATTACTTGCAGTATCCACACACTCAGGACTGTTTATCAGAGGACAGAGTTGATAACAGTGATTCGGGTACATTTGGTCACTGTCGTTTTCTCAGTGCAGTTGGGTGTGAGTGTTGGATAGACAGGGACTCAGGTTTTGACAGAGTTATTATTTCAGTTGGGTTGAGTTCCGCTGAGTTGTTTTCTACAGCGACATCTAGAGTTGGTCTTCGGATGTTGTTTTTAGTGGTGTATGTTCTACTGATGTTGGTTTTTTCTTCACAAGAGTATGGTGAGGATAGGGACATTACTTATGACCATCCTTGGGATCCGGATGGTTTGTGATGTTGCTTGTTCTTCTTGATTGCTTGAGGACAAGCAATCTTGGGAAGGGAGGACTGTAATGTCCCCATTTTTTAGACTTTGGGATTAGCTTGTTTTGGCGACCCTCGCAGGCTAATCAGGTGATCAGAGGGGGTCAGATGACGGAGCTAGTGTTGGGATTCCATTATTGAGGTTCAGTTTACCAGGTCTGCTCTTTGTTCGGGTCAATTTGGTCAACTTACTATTTTTAGTAAGTGGTATTTTGGGTATGGCCAGTATTAGCAGGGTGTCTGCACAGAGTGTCAGATGTGCTAGGATTGAGTTTCAGGGAATCTCCAGTTTGAGAGACTTACTATTTTTAGTAAGTCTATTTTTAGCAGTTGGCCATTTTTGGCTGTGGGTTATTTCCGACAGGGTAGTTGGCGTTTGAGGCTCTGGTGTCGGAAATGAGTTTGTACAGTCAGTAGGATTCAGTGGCTTTTGGTTTTTAAAGTTATCATTATTAAATTAAATTATTTTAATATAATAAGTTAATTACTTTATAACTTTAATGTTATAAAGTGAAGTTATCATTAAAAGCCTTTTTTATGAAAGATGTGAAATTGTGCTTTTTCCGAAAAAGCTATATATACAACTCGAAAAAGCACTTTCATTACCTTATGTCAATATATCAAATTTGTGAAGTCTGAAAGTTTTTGGAAGGAGAAATCGGAAATGGAAGAATGAGGGTTTGAACCGAAAATTCATTGAGAGATAAGAAATTCTCAAGGATATTCACTTTGAGTTGGTCTGGATACCAATGAATTGTTCCATGGTCTACACGCATAGATTCAAGTCTGCTTTTTGTGATTGTCAGAGGCCGTACGGCTCCCTGCTGCAGCCGTACTTAATCAGGGTGGCCGTACACTTCCCTGCCTGGCGTGATTGATTGTGGGAGGTGGATTTTGCAGTATGTAATGCCTGCAATTCTTGGAGGCTGCCAGCATCATTCGTATTGTCTTGGCGTAATTAAAGACTCCCTTGCGTGAGGGTTTCAGCATTCATTATTGGCGGTTTGTAGAGACATGCCCAGAATTGTACATTTGCAACCGAAACTCATTTAAGGTGCCAGGTTATCTTGTTAGATTTGTAGAAATAATTTCAGTTTACAATATTTGTTCAAATTCAGTTCTTTGCAAGCAAGTCAGTGGTGTTGTAATTAGTGGTATCATTTTAATAAATGGTGAAAATCTGAAAGAGTTCATTGAATTTCATAGTTATTGTTCTTAAATTCTGGAAGTAATTTAAAGGTGCAATTACATTTGAGAAAAGAGCTAGTTTGTTAATAAGAGCCTGCCAGGGTTCTTTACAGTTTGGCCCCAAATTCTATCAGTAGATCAAAGAGTATCCTACTGCTTAGACAATTTGTTCTCACCATCATGCTCTAGTTCATCCTCATGTATTGGAGGTTTAGGGAGGAAATCCTTGTTACTGTGACTGACTGGCATCCTTCAAGCAACAAATCTGCTCAACGTTTAACAATGCTTCTTGGATATGTTAGGAATATGAATTTGATGGGCAAAAGTAGAAAATGCTTACAATGTTTATGATATCTTGATGATGTCTTTGGAATTCAGATGGAATTTCCTTTGCGTCCCTTTTGTTGGTTTAATACCTACATTATTAAATTCCTAATCTTTGAACTGCTTTGTTGACAACTTGACAGCATCATACATGACGCAGTCAATAATTTTCTCATATATTTTGAATTAGCATTTACTTCCCAGCTTTTAGTCTCTTGAAGTTTTGGTTAGCTATTACACTTAACTAGAACAATTACTTTTTTTAGTATTAAAGGAAAATGTTCCACAAGGAATGAACATTGAAAAGGTTTTGCAGTAATTTCTGTGGCAGATTTTGACATTTGTGATCACTACAACCTTTGGAAACATTTTACATTTTACATCTGAAAGGGCTTTGTGCATGCCTTTGAGAACGGATATTGAACATCTCTGACTGAGACAGGTTAGGTTCATGAACCAGGAAAACCATTAGATAATAGCTCTCAAAAGATAGTTGAGGTGCATAAGAGTAAACAGTAGAGCCCAAGGAGTAGCAAAGTGGTTGAAAAATTGTGAACCAAAGCATTTACTGATTAATGAAAAAATTCCATGATTGGACAGCTGCAAGGTTGTCACAGTATATCCTTAAAAATGTACTAAGATAAAAGATAGAGATTTCTATCTACACAAGGTAAGGAATGCATGTCTAAAATGGAATCTTAAGGTCCTCTTTATAGACAAGTGTGATTCATACAAAGATAGGAACACTAGCATGTGTTTGATGAATACATGATAACATCAGGATTAATACTAACATTTATTTCACAGCATGTATATCCAATCCCTGACTTGTTTCTGTAAAGCTTTCTATAGTCCTACAGCTCCAGGATTCCAGATTAATCTCATATTGTTTTGCAGTTCTATATGTGAAGGTGGAACTGTGGAGATTATAGGACCAATTGCAACAACAGTTGAGGATGTGATGTTGGTGTACGTATGCTTTCCCTGTGAAATAGATAATTGCATCAAATTTAAGTATGCTCAATTCAGTTTATGCTAAATTGTTTTTATGAAAAAGAGTTTAAATTGCTTTTATAAGTGGTTTATTCTGTTATTATGATTGACATTTACATGTTAATTCCTAGAGGATGTTAAAAAAGCTAAATACTGCACAAATCGAAAGATGAAGGTCAGATTGTATATAGGTGGAAACATCTCTAGTCAAGTATGTAGTTGAAGAACTAAACAAAGATTTGTACATTTGTAAAAGATGTTTCACAAGCCTCAGATTGAGGGATAAAAAACAGAAGAGATATTACTGCCGTCCCATCGTAATGACCAGGCTTCCCATTTGTAGACACTAAGATCCATTTTCCATTTTATTCTAATAAAATCTTTAACAAGCCAAGCCAGGGTGAAATAAATTTTCTTTTTAATTCTTAAGATTAAAAGGTCAAGTAAAACCGTAAAAATATTTTGAGAAGATTAAGATTGTATTGCTTCCTATCGTATGAAATAGAGAGGCACACACAAGGGATCTCTGGATTTACTTTAAATGTAGGAGCAATGGCAGCTGATATAAAAAAAATCAAATTATGACATACAAGGTATATTGGAAATCATACTTTGGTAACAGATGATCATTGTCGTTTTTGGCTGCCATCAAGGCTGAGCTACAGTATGTATAGCTGTGTAATATCCCCATTCAATCTCTAAGAAAAACAAGCAAGTAACCTTGTATGGTCCAGGTGTGGCAGGGCAGGACACCTTCAAATCAGTTTCTAGCAGAAACCATGAATACATAAAGGATGATAAAAAGACTTCGTTAATTATTGTATTGATATTTAGTATTGTGTTGATGATATGAGAAAGCTCCTTGTATTATTTTTACAAAGGATGAAAGTCTACATTACATGAACAAAGCCAATACAAAGAATGACAAATGACTAAGTTATACAGTTGACATCATCACTGGTGTTTAACAATTAACAAGGATAGGCAAGTTAGTCAACTATATGAATAAGATTGATAAATATACTTTATGGACAATGACTTGAAGAGAGACCAAGCGATGTTCAGCATCAACTAAATGTATCAAAGACAATTTAACAAGTTTTGCCTATGCCGAGCTTTCAGTCAATATAGAGATCAGACGAGTTCGATTATACTATCAAGGAAACTGCCATGAAGTTGAAGGTGATACCATTATTCAAGAAAATCATCTTATCAATAAGATCTCATGATTTTCTATCAGACATTGTCATGAGGCAGGAATGGGAAGATAATAACTTCATTACATCGAATGTGAATTGCATCGATACATAACTTCACAAAGGCAGCAATCCATACATTAAAATAAGAATAATACATTTCATGATCGCTCCCCAAAAGTAGTTAGTTAATTTAATTACTAATGACATTAGTTAAGAAAGAGGCATGATGGCAAGAGTTGTGAAGAAAAGACACAACTTATCCCCTTGGTAAATATTTAAGGGAGATCATAAGTCTGGAGAATGGCGTGGAAGAAGTTATTGATTCCAAACTGCAGTAGAAGATCTTTTTCATAACCAAGTAATACGGGGGTAACAAGCCTCCCAATTACAAGGTAATAATTGCATGACTACAAGGTTGAAGATTTTAGATACAGAAATCATTATAGCAACAGTGTAAAGACTAAATCAGACACAGCTTCCAATTTGAGGCATAGGTCCTCAAGCATCCATTGCATGAACACCTAGGTCAATTCTGAAACAGCGATAAGCATATCAATTGCATGTTCATAAAGAGATCACTATAAGGTAGCAATTGCATTTGTAACACTTTCAATCCATTAAGGATTGAATCTTAGTTATATCAGATTCCTCTGCATTTTCAGATTGATCTTCTTATCAGATTTATAATTTGGATCAAAATTTCCAGAATTAGTAAATAATTTGATCTTGCTTTCCTAAGTACATTTGTCAATTGAATTATTGTCCATATTAATATGATCGATACAATCTCCACCAAAACAGCATTTATATCATAATCAACTTGGTCCATCAAATTCATATCAGAAAATTATATCAGATTATTGCTTGACAATAGAATCTCTGCGATTAGTCTTCATTGATATAAAGACAGTGGACAATTGCATTGATTGATTTCTCCAATCACTTCCAAAGACAATTGCCTGATTCTGTGTGATAGCCCTTGTATGTACTAAATACTTAATAAATATATATTAATTGAATTAAACATTAATAATTGATTAATTGAATATATTATTAATTGAATAATAATTTACATATAATTATCAATTAATAAGTATATAATTATAATAAATATTAATTAACCAAGTTAACAAAGTTACTTATCATTCTTAATTAATAAAGTTAATTACTACTCTTATTACCATCCTTATTATTATTAATTACCAAATTAATTCCTAATTATAATTGAGTAGTAAGTAAATTGATTAATAAAAGCTATGGACTTTCGCAGACTACACAACCCACATAGGCAAGACAATAGGCTGGGATACAGTCGATGTGTCTGCAGGAAAAACTGAATAAGGCTCCCGTCGACAGCTTCCCCCTCCACATAAGACCCCGCTCTGCCCAGAACAAACAACGGAACAAAGACTTAAAGCACGTGTTGTCTCTGCTAAACGGTTCAAGTAATATTGATTAGTCAACGTCAATAACAGTGGATTGTTAAAACAAATATTTTAATCGGTATCGTTATGAAGAGGGATGATAGGTAAAGATGTGTCCCTCAAAGCACGAAGAGATACAACCCCTTCAGGTTGCAAGGGTATATTATGAAGATTGAACCTACTATTGGAGGGGGGAAGCATATGAAAGAACATAATTAGATATACAACGGAAGAATCATGAATTGAACAAGCAGAATTGTCTTACAGTTACTAATCTCTGACATCAATCTGGAAAACAGAAAATACAGGGATTATAACATATAAGGGATCAGACTGTAAGTCTGAAACTAAGAAATGATTGAATCATAAACTTCAGAATTCACTCTGTCGACAGGTATGTTTGCCTGTCACTATTTTTGTAAGGTGGAGATACTACCAAGTAATACATATATTCTAATTATGCTCAAATCTGATATATTAGTTGCTGAGAATAGTTTTATATATATATATATATATATATGTGAGTAGATATATGTGTTCACATAAGTAAATTATATATAGGAGTAATGCTAAGGTTTTCATTATTACTTTAGTAATAAAGAAGGAAGGTTGGAGCAGTTCAAGGAATGGCAGTCTAAATCCCATAAGGATAGTTCCCAAGATAGGGTGGGGATCGGCGACCCTCTAATCCTTGTGGGAAAAAGTCCCAATGGAGGGTTGGATCTGTAAACTTTGAGGGAATCTATCAAGTGGTCTCTAAGTGCCTTGGATTGTATTCAGACCTCTCTCTTTTCTTATAACAAAGTAATAGGGGAATCAAGCTTAGCAAAGATAGCATATGAAATATGAATGGATGATTGTCCCTCCTTGTCTCATATATGTATGAAAATCAATATATTTTCTTCTCATTAGACTTAAGTACTGCCTTGTTCTTTGATGAATAAACCTGCACGTGTTAGAAGATTCCATACAAAATATACATATATATCCATAAATGAAAGTAAAGTATATCTAAGTATTATGCTAATTCCCACCTAATTCTTAGGGAGAGTTTGTAATCAGGTTCCTAGCTCTTTGGAAAGACCTCAAGGGGCTCTAGTTGCCACATGGCCAATCTAGAACGGTCTTCAAGCTATTCTACGATCTTACTACGACTCTACTCTCCTAAGACCTTATGGATAACTCTCATTTGGTATATCCATCCTTATAAGCCTTGGGGAGAGACTCCATTTCTTCCCAAGTCTTATGGATACCCACCAAGGCGTATCCCTCTTCACATATGCATATGTTAACATCTATCAGTATATACTACCCCTCAGAGAAATTGAAATTCTGCCTTAATTCCTTTCTAGGAATCTCAACATTCACCAAGAATGTTCTTGATCAGCATTCACCAAGAATGGACACTTGATCTTATTCTTAATCTCTAGCAAACATAAACAATTATTATCCAATGAAAATACCTCTACTTAGTTGCCAAGAACTAAGTTTTGACTCTGATCTGATGTATTGTATTTGCTGTTTATCTCCAAGAATGAAGAGGGATCAGATCCCTTCTAATCTTTATTCTTCCTCTAAGATGATTGGATCTTCTATTTGTTGAGGCTCGTAGTCCTCCTTTACTGATTCGAAGAAAATGTTTGTTGATCACTGATTTTACTGAAGATGCTATCGAAGAATTGTCTTTATATTCAATGGAATGATTAATTTCTGAGATTGTTCGAATGCTGAAATTAATGATTTAAATTCTATTTGTGGTGGTATATCTTTATTTCATGCTGATTTTTCTTACTGGATCCTAATTGTACTGATGCTTGATTGTTCTTATTTGATGCTTGATGCCATATATCTCTTTCCTCTGCCCCTGCTCAATGGATTGATGTATTGCTAAGTACATATATTTATTTCTTCTGCTGTTACTTATAAATTTATTAATATCTGAATCTCAAGGTTCTTTCCCTATCCCCCTCTTTTCTTATTTTCAAATAATATTTTTATCTTCCTATTTATTTCAAGGAATGTGACTTCTTTAAGAGGCACACCTTCCTCAAGAAAGGCGACTCTTACTAACAAATACTCTTTATAATCTCAACCTTTTAATTGTTAAGGGAATCTGTTCTTTTGCCTTCATAAATTGCAGCCTTTGGTATTTATCTCAATTGCTGATTTTGAACCATTGCATTCATTTGTTATATCTTAACGATATATTTCCTTAGTAAGAATATAAGTAGTTTGTTGCTTATATTAATTACTTGTAAACTTTCATCTGTGCAATCATTTATTAAAATGTAATCTTAGTTGCTGCATAGCTCTTGTTTGAGATAATCTTAAAAAAACTGCTTCTTTCCTTTATATGCATCTTCTATAATTTGTGTATTACCTTGGAGAAACGGCCTGCATAATTTGTCTTTAGTATTGCTGCCTTTACTTATCAGTTCGCTGCTTTATAGTTTATGAGTGAACTCATCTAGTCGCTGATTTTGATTAAGTTCCTACAATCTCCCCCCTTGCTGTACCATTTCTTCCCTGCTGTTTGTGATGACCCTTTGTTTCTTCTTATTCCCTTTATCCAAGTTGACATTCTTCCTGCCGGTGGTTGCTAATAAATAGTGACCAGATATAATGTCTTTAAATTCTACTTGCTGTGATTGAATGTTTTTCTCAAACCCTGATTCCGAATCTACCTATCCTCTCCTTCTGTCCATGATCCCTTGAGTGCATTTTGATGGCGGGTCTCCTTTGTAGAGACACATCTATTCATTCTCTGTCTTCCTTAGCCAATCACACTCCAATGAGAATCCACGATTTGTTAATCAAGGAAGCTGGCAAATTATCCTGACACGGTATATCATGTCTCCAAAGTTCCTCTTGTTCAAATTGTCTTTGTTAACCCATAATCTTCCACTTGTATATTGATTTTAATGTATTTGTTTTGACTTTAGTCAATACTATCCTAAACCCATTGTTATAGTCAATACCTTTGTATGTTGCCATTTCTTAATTTGATTTTATTATTTATTATCATTTATTTATTATTCATTTAATTATTATTTATTATTTTATTATTATTATTTGATTTATTTTTATATTTTAAATTTTAATATTATTATTTATTAATTAAATTCCCTTCCAGAAAGGGGACATGACAAATTCATTAAGCTAAGGGCAGTGATATTTTATGTTGAAGAACTGAAATATATCTTTTGCAAATCATATTCAATACATGATTAGTATTTGCATCAAATAAAAGATTTCATTCTTACATTCCCAAGACCACAGCATTGTAAAGAAATCCATTAGACCCTTCTTTCATAACCCTAAGTCCATAAGTGTTGAAATGCTAGCTTCAGTCAGATAACCATGGATGATAATCATCAATAGAATGATCTATGATTATATGCATGTATATATATCAATATACATTGTGTATATTGATATACATAGATACATATTAAATGCTTAATCATATATCATTATATTGATGATAGTTGTAAAACCAATTATCATCCATAATGATCTGATTATCATTAATATTGTTCCAAGTATAATCTGAATTTTTCGATCTGCATTTTTGGTCGATATTGATTAACATTATCATTGCCATTTATATGTATTGATATTAAATCGATAGCATTGATCATGAATCAGATACGAATCTGATAAAGAGTAATTTATATTACCGTTGATGATGATATCGGTTCATATAATCTGCATTAAGTACAAGTTGCTATTGCCGATAATTATCGGCTTGTATTAAGGTAACTAAAGGGCACCAAAAATGAAGTGACATGTCAATGAAGAGACATGTCTCCTCTTATGTGGAGGCATGTCTATTCATTGACATGTCCTCCCTAGATTATATACATATCAAGTCTGATCGGTCAAAGATGTAAGTACAAAAAACACATAGTGCAAAGCATCTTAGAGACCGATCTCTCTCTATTGTTCATATTCAGATCTGCGACACAATAATCAGAATTAAACATTAGTGTTTCAGAATCATATACAATACTTGTGAAGTATTATTATCTCATCACTCTTATATCAACCTGCAAGACCTTATAAGATAAATAAGAGCACTATTCAAGAGATAAAGAAAATCAAAGGATATCTATATTCTAATCTGAAATAGATCTAATCTACTTTAACATGGTATTAGAGCCTTGCTAAGGAAGATCCGATTAGATTTGAGAATTTAGATTACTCAAAAACATAAATATTTATTCTCTCTTGAAATTGCAATCACATTCCACTCTTCATAATGTTGAGTGTAATCAGATTTGAGGATCGACTTGAGGGTGCAACCAGCTTTGTATCATGGAAATTTAGAATCATGATGATATTGAAAGAAAATAAATTAGACTTATTTGTAAAGGAAAACAAAATAGAACCTAAAAATGATCTTAAGAAAACTCAATGGATCGAGAACAATGAAAAAGATATGAAACTTATAGTAGATGCAGTTAGGGATCATATAGTACCTATCTTATCAAAACATGATATTGCATACCTAATGTTTAAATCTCTTGAAAGCACATTTGAAATAAACAACACTAGTAGAATCCTTGCTATAAAAGGCAACTTCATCATGCCAAAATGAATAAGGGAGAATCCATCACCGCATATTTCATGAGAATCACTGAACTAAGAGATCAACTCTCAACAGTTGGAAATCAAACTGATAGAAAAGAGTTAACATTAATAGCTCTAGGTGGCCTACCAACTTCATGGGAGTCATTTATTCAAGGAATAAGTGCAAGGTCAAAACTCCCTAAATTTGATAGGTTGAAAACAAATTGCTTACAAGAAGAATCCAGACTGATGACAAGAGTAAACAATCAAAATGCCATAGATGAGGATATTCATGTATTAAATACAAATTCTCATAAGAAAGGAAAGAAGAATACTTATGGAAAGAGATTGTCCAAGAAGAGGAAGGACATATCTCAAATACAATGTTTTAGATGTGATCAATATGGACATTAAGCAATCGAGTGCCCTAATAGAACAAAACAACAAGCATCCTTTGCTAAAGTTGAAAGGGTAATATAGAACATGATTTTGAGAAATTTGTTTTCTACTCAGCCTTATCAAGCCAAGTTTCAAACAAACTCAACACTTGGGTAATTGATAGTGGATCATCAAGACACATCACAGGATTCAAAGAACTCTTAGACACTATGTTAGAAGAATCTGATGAAGAAGTAACTATTGGAGATGATTCAGCTTATCCAGTAAAGGGGGTTGGAACTTGCACTATAAATTTGAAGTCATGCATCTCCCTTCAACTCACTGAAGTATTGTATGTACCAGGATTAAATTGGAACCTAGTATCCATTTCTTCTCTAGAAGACAAAGGATATAGGGTTACCTTTATGGATGGAAAAGTTCTAGCATGGTCAACGAACTCCACAATAAAGAAAGCACAAACTATTGGAATAAGACAAGGATGTCTTTACAAACTCTGCATTGATTTAAATCAAGCCCTAATCCATGAGACTTCTGACTCAAATGAAATTTGCCACTGAAGATTAGGACATTCATTTTCGTGCCCTACCCTCAATGAAAAAAAATGGTGATAGGGTTGCCCAAATTAAAACAATTCCATGAAGGAGCATGCAAAGGGTGTGCTCTAGGAAAGAATAAAAAGGAGACTTTCCTAAATAGCTTTAGTAAAACTAAAATGTATTAGAATTAGTTCACTCTAATTGATGTGGGCCCATGTTTGTACCCTCCATGGGAGGATTCTTATATTATGTAATCTTTGTAGATGATTTTTCTAGAAAGACCTGGATATATTTTCTTAAATGTAAAGAGTCGGAGGAAATCCTTAAAAGGTTTAAGGAGTTCAAAGCTATTACAAAAAATTTGACCGGGAAGAAAATCAAAGTACTGAGTGTTGTGGAAACTGGATCGTCCTATAGAGATAATATATATATTAGTGTGATATTGTAGAATACAATTGCCTTCGTTATTGATTGATTCTACAATAACAATAGGGTATATGTATATATTGAATAGTCATGTAATGAATAGACATGACCGTATATACTTATGGTCATGTCACTTCATTATATAACTATTAGTTAACATATCTTAACCAATAGTTTATTCATACTTTGTATAATATATATATATATATATATATATATATATATATATATATATATATATATATATATATATAAGTATACACATGCATATTAAAATATACTTACTTTTCAATTATATTATATAGTATATATATATATAAATATATCTATATTTATATGCATATCATGATTTCTCGTCGTTTATTAAACACGAACGAACAATACTTTAACACTCCCTCTTGAGAGAGAGTTTAATAGAATTTGTAGAATCTTTTCATATCATGATATCCGGCACATCCGGGATAGACCCTTTCGGGAGTCGATCATGATAGGCGTCAAGATATCCGACACATCGGGGACAGACCCTTTTGGGAGTCGATCTTGACAAGTTATTACACACCAAGTAATAACATAAGCAACAAGATATCCGGCACATCTGGGACAGTCCCTTTCGGGAGTCAATCTTGAAGCTTGGTTAACTATTTTCAAGATCGTCACCTTGAAATAGTAACCCAACACGTGAAAGATCGTCACCTTTCATAACACAAAATGAATGGGCCCATAAATTCTACCATGACTTCCGACACTTCGGGACACACAATTTAATGTAGTCTCGTCATGAAAATAGACTTGAATATCATGATCTCCACACAGTCGGGAGACACAATTAAGTAGTCTATCTTGACACTTTGGTTCACTATTATCAAGTGAGGAAGGCTTCCACCTTAAACTTGTCTATCAAAGACAAGAATCATTTAAGATACAAAGTGATAGATCACTAAGGCTGAAAATCAACATCAGGAATACTTCCTCTAAATTAATATGACCACGATCCTGGGTTGCCATCTTAATTTGATCTTCTAGCTTCTCCCACTAACATGAAAGTATAGCCTTCTCACATGGTAATTCATCATAATTCTCTGCTACAGTTTCTTGATCACTAGGTAACCAACAAAACATGGTCTACTCCCTCTGAATCAAGATTTTTGAATGTCCACTGATGCAGATCCTTTCGCTTCCTCTTCTGTCACGGAGGCATACCCTGTTTATGTACTCAGCTCAGTGTCATTGCAGGAAGTGACTTCATACTTTGAGAGAATCAATATCTCGTACACGAATAATCTGAATAGTCATAAGGTTGCCGACTCACTTTGACTAGCATAGGATGCATTTTGATCTTTTTCAAGGCCACAACATTAACACTCCCTCTTGGACTTGAGGGAAGATAATAAAGACCTCTAGTATGATGTTCATCTCAATGAATTGTAGTCTTGAGATGTATGAATTACTTCAATCAGAGATTCTATCCATGTGTATCTCATCTGTGATTCTATCCATGTGTTTCCATTTCTATAACCTCAGAATTGTATCACCTTCAGCAGTGATCTCCCTCTCAATCAATATGATCGAGTAAGTTGACTGAATCATATGTTCCCTTTGAAGCTCAAGCTCATCAAATTCTTGACCTTCCTGAAGATGTCAGTCTCCCTCTGAATCTCGAATTCACATGTTTTTATCCTGAGAAATATGTCAGAGATAGACTACGAATAGTTCATAAGGCTAAACTATCTCAAACATAAAAATGATAGAAGCATACAACATTTATTATTTAATGAATTACAAACTGCAAATTTAAATACAACATGAATTACTTATCTTTTATAAAATTTCAAGTGTTTCCTTTCGTAAGGTGAGCCCATTAACTCGTACCCATCATCCTTCTTCATAGCATATTGGTTTCATTCTGATTCTTACATTAATTTCCTCCTTTCCTAATCACATCTTTTTGTGATGACTAGTGATTAGATGTTGGCTTCATACATTATTGATATCTTGATATCCTCGGTTTGGAAGCACTATCTTCGAGCGATACTTGTGCCTTAGGGCATTAACATAATTTACCTTCGAATCACAATCCTTCATAGTCTTATCAACTCTATCCCTTTTATCTCTGGAGATAATTCATCCTCAACTACTATGCCCTCAGGTTGATATTCTGTCCTCTTATATAGGTAAACAGAATCTTCAAAACAGATTACTGCTCTAGAGTTCTGTTCCCAGCGAATGACTAGATATCCAAGATGTATCTATGATTGCAGATCAAGGGATAATGCTGCCAGGTATTAATCGCTGTCAAGAAGGACCAGATCACTGTCAAGAAAAACCAGATTACTGCCAAGTCAAGGTCAGATTGCTTGTATATACGATCACTGTTTTGCTCACTGCTTTTTCTGAAATGATTATGACCACTGTGTATAATAAGTCGCCAATGATAAGAGATTGCAGTTAAGGCATTTCGCTGTTTGAATCTTTGACATGACCACCATATTGCAGGTATAAATTTATCTTTTCACTCCAAATTTAACACCATTATTAATTTTATTCTCACTCTCTCTCTATCCCGTTGATAAACTTCAATTCATCAAACAACACGTTCCAAATTATTTTTATATCTCCACCAACCAAGTAATCCCTAGCTTTGTATTCACAACGATTATCTTTAGAATTCGCCTTTTATAGTGCAAGGATCTGCTGTAGCAATTCGAGTATTTCTGCCTTTGAATATGTTTCTCAAACTTCTTTCAATGCTATGATAATTCGCATGTTATACTTGATGTAATTCGCACCAATATTCTGCTATTGAATTCACAATTAGCAGACTTGATAGTATTCCCTTAGAAGCTGATCTAACTTACTTGTTAGTGGCAGACCTAGGTCTGATCCAAAAATTGCAGTCTAAATATGAATTCGCAATATAAACTATTGCTGCTATAAATCGCAAATAGCAGATTGAATTCAAGGAGGAGACACTATGTTATGTATTTGATATCCTGATATTGGTGTTGGAACCTGTTCATTTCTTCTAATGCTGAGTTAGTTTTCTGTCCACTTGGATCCACGTTGCTTGCTCCGTTTCCTTATTCGATGTTTTTCGGTGCTTTTATTCCTTTTTTTTTTTTTTTTTTGATGTTCCCGTGACACTAGCGGCAGAGCGATATTGATGTTTGTTGTTATATATTATTATTATTATTGTTATTCAACACAGAGTGTTCACAGACGGATGTTTATTGAGGGTGATGATATGATGAATGTATATATATGCTGAAATTGTATTTCTTTTATCTTTTCCTAAATCCTTCAATGGGTCTGAACCGACTTCCATTAAGTGGTTCGGTTAATCCAAAATATTATGTATTCTCTCTGAGTCCATGCCCAATTATCTTCGATATGTATATATCTTAATCTACACTTGTATGAGATCGTTGTAATATAAGTCACTGTATATATCTCAGATGGCTGCGGGTATATAACATTCTGCGATGTATTTATCAATCTCCAATATGTGTATCTTCGGTGTCATTGTTTAGACCAAGAACATATATAGAATTTTGTCACCAATATCACTGCCAATTTATCACTCTTTGTTTGTAAATATATATTATTTTCTTATAGGTTAGGCTCTGATACCATGTTGTGGAAACTGGATCGTCCTATAGAGATAATATATATATTAGTGTGATATTGTAGAATACAATTGCCTTCGTTATTGATTGATTCTACAATAACAATAGGGTATATGTATATATTGAATAGTCATGTAATGAATAGACATGACCGTATATACTTATGGTCATGTCACTTCATTACATAACTATTAGTTAACATATCTTAACCAATAGTTTATTCATACTTTGTATAATATATATATATATATATATATATATATATATATATATAAGTATACACATATGCATATTAATATATACTTACTTTTCAATTATATTATATAGTATATATATATATATATATATATATATAAATATATCTATATTTATATGCATATCATGATTTCTCGTCGTTTATTAAACACGAACGAACAATACTTTAACACTGAGAACAGATAATGGGAAGGAATACACTTAAATTTTTTTTAAAGAGTTTTGTGTAAACGCTGGGATTAAGAGGGAGTTTACTGTACTTTACAATCCACAACAAAATGGTATTGCTGAGAGAAAGATTAGAACTATTGTAGAAGCTGCTAGAGCAATGTTGTACGACCAAAACATAGAAACTTCATTTTGGGTAGATGCCTCTAGGACAAGTGTCTACATTCAAAATAGATGTCCTCACTCACATCTAGATAACAAAACTCCTGAAGAAGCATTCACCGGTGTAAAACCAGACATAAGTCACTTACATTTTTTTGGCTGTCCTGTCTACATTCATGTGCCTAAAGAAAAGAGGTCTAAGTTAGAACCCACTGGCAAGAAAGGGATATTTGTGGGCTATAGTGAAACATC
This sequence comes from Chamaecyparis obtusa, assembly GCA_027943335.1. Taxonomy (NCBI): domain Eukaryota; kingdom Viridiplantae; phylum Streptophyta; class Pinopsida; order Cupressales; family Cupressaceae; genus Chamaecyparis; species Chamaecyparis obtusa. The sequence continues at coordinate 409,912 of BSBK01003861.1, read as the reverse complement.
GAAAGCCTACAGAATATACATACCTGGATAGAAACAAATTGAACTCAACAGAGATGTCATCTTTGAGGAAGACATTGCTTTCAAGAGATCCAAGAGTTCTCATGAGATAGAAATTCAAGACTCTCCTAAAGACATGGACGAGGATCATTCTCCTGAGATTCAGAGGGAGTCTCCTGAAGAAACTATAAATGAAAATTAGACTACTCCAGTAAAAGAACCCAACAACAACAAAAGGAGACCACTTTGGGTCAGAAAGATGATTGAGGAAGTTGAGAATTATGCAGCTCCCAAAGGAACTTTTAGAGAAAGTAAGAGACTTCACAAATTTTCCAGCTATGTTGCCTTAATGAGTGAGATCATTAATTCAGAACCAACTAGTGTTCTAGATGCTCTCAAACATCAAGTATGGAAAGACGCCATGACAAAAGAGTATTAGTCCATTGTAAAAAATGATGTGTGGGATATAGTACCAAGACCAGAAGAGAAATCTGTTGTCTCTTCCAAATGGGCTCTTCAAAATCAAACATGCTGCAGATGACAGTATAGAGAAACACAAAGCGCGTTTTGTTGCCAGAGGTTTCTCACAGAAAGAGGGCATTGATTATCAAGAGCAAGGTTGAAAATCTCGGACTCGGCAATAACTCGGCCAACCCAAAAAATTTGAAAAACTCGGAATCGCCAAAAACTCGGCGGAAAAATCGGCAATAAATCGACACTTTTATCGAACATTTTGAAAATATATAATTTCTTAAAATATTCTTAAAAACACACACATATACACCAAATTTGTAGAACATATACTGATTTGAGATATCCACCATATATGAATCAAAGTTTTGAGTTAAATACATAGCAATTAGTAAATTACTATTAGAACTTAGCAGATTAACATAGAATCATATACCAAAAAACAAGTGCGGCATCTAAATAAAAATAAGTTCAAATTTCAATACATATCAAAGTCAAACTCCATGAAACTACAACTTTTGAATACATAGTAGGTTCAAGTTTTAGTATCAATGAAAACTAGAAGTAGAAATCATAAATTGCGTCTACGACTAAAGCTCAAAAGAGATCGCTGCTGCTGGGTGGGTGGTGCTGAAGTAGTTGCGCCATCCCCAACAGGGGGCTGAATAGGCGCCTCAATAGAAGCCCCTGATGGATCATGACTGAGCTCATGTTCCTCCTCACGTGCTGCCACTTCTGCAGCCCAATCATCTTCCTCCTGCTCCATATCAAAGTCAGCTAGTTGATCATCAGTCAAGAAAGGATCCACATGCACATCCACATCCACATCATCACCATCAGGAGGAGCAACCCAATCTGCTCCATATGGATCAATCTCATCAAGGTCAAGTGCTTCATATGAAGCCTGTCCTCGCACCTTCTTTTCATGCAATCGAAGGTTGTACCGCACATAAACCAAGTCATTCAAGCGCTTCTGAGTCAACCTATTGCGCTTCTTTGTATGTATGTTCTCAAACACACTCCAATTTCGCTCACAACCAGAAGCACTACATGGCTGCGATAATATTCGGATGGCAAGCTTTTGAAGATTAGGTGTTGTGGCACCATAATCTTCCCACCACAGATCTGCAAGGATTAAAAAAAAGTTAAACCATTTATAACGTGGTGAAGATTCTAATAAACTTAATGAGCAAAATAAATGGTATGATAAAAGTAAACACATGTTCTTGTTTACCTGGCTGCAGAGTGTATCTCCTACGTTTGCAATCAGGTGAAGAAAACAATGGCCCTTCTTCCCTCTTGTAGCTCTGTAACTCATCAAGTACAAGGTCTCGTTGGTCCAAATCAGCAACCAATCTCCGAATACATGTGTCTATGCCAACTTGAACCTCTGCATCTGCTTTGAAAGTGTTGGAGAAGTAATACTTGGGGTTCAAGTAGTAGGCAGCAGCATGAATATGTTGGTGGAGTTGTCGGTTCCACCTACGATCAATTATGTTCCATATGGGTCTATATTTGGTCTCATTTGACCTATACAAGTGTTGAATGGCCTCTTTGGCCCTATCCATGGCCTCATATAGATACCCCATGGGGCTTTTATCCCCATCCACTATTCGAAGAACCTTCACCAACGGTTCTGACACCTGGACATAAAAAATTTAACCAAAATCAGCGAGTTGCATAATCCGAAAATTAAATAACAAACTTATAAATCATCAATCAAGGTTCAAAAACTTACCTTGATGATCTCCTCTATTAGCTTGCTAAATGTAACATCAAACACAGCTTTTGCAACCTTTTCTGCTTCAGGCTTCTTGGCATAAGGACTCTCCAACCATTCCACACTCACAAACATCCGCCTTAGGTCGGGCAATGCGTCTAATACGCTTTGCAAGTTGAGAAAATTAGTAGCAAAGCGTGTGACCCCAGATCGCACGAGCTCCTTACCAGTAGTGTATTTTCTCATAAGACTCAGGACCCATGTGTGATTGTAGATGTACTTTGTGATATTTCTTCCATCTTCGACCACCTTCTCCACCCAACTCAGTTTACCTAGGTCCTCAAGGAGCAAGTCAAGACAATGGGCAGCACAAGGGCTCCAAAATAATGTGGGATGCCTATCCATGAGAAGTCTACCGGCTGCCACATATGCAGCTGCATTATCAGTCACAATCTGGATGACATTACTCACTCCCACTTCCACCACCACCTCATCCAACATGTTGCACAAAGTCTCTGCATTTTTCACTTGATCAGAGGCATCAACTGATTTTAGAAATACTAACTGCCCTCCTGAAGCAACAAGAAAGTTGATGAGCGTCCTATTCCTACCATCTGTCCACCCATCGGATATAATAGTGCAACCTCTCTGTTCCCAAATTCTTCTTTGCTCTTCCACAAGTTGATGAATGCTTCGGACCTCATCCTGTAACAATGGTCCACTCACCCTATAACGAGATGGGGGCTTGAACCCTTTACCAGACACGGAGATTGCAGTGACCACTTGATCCCAATATGGACTACATAAAGCATTGAAGGGAAGATCGTTGTAGAACCAAAATCTTGCAACTGCCACCCTTGTCTTTGCATGCATTTCTTTGTTCCATGCAGTGCCTTGCAATTCGGGCTGAGCACCAGGAGTGTTACGTGGAACCCAAAAATCTGATATAAACCCGCCCACATTTCCCGATCCTCGTACCCGTGGCCCAATGGAAGAAGAAGCTTCTGTACCTGTTTGTGACCCTGTAGAACTAAAACTCCCCACTGGGGCTGCCATGGCCTCTGCTGTCCTCTTTTTAGTTACCTTATTTTGTGCATATGCTTCAAGGCTTGCCAAAGCCTCCCTCGTAACCTCTTCCAGACACTTCTCACACGGTGTAATATCATTTCCAGGAATCTTTGCAAGATGATATTTCAGTCGGCTTATGCCCCCACCCATTTGCTTAAGGCAATGGATACATTGGACATCTCCTCGGTTTGGACCTGGTATCCCATGTTTCCATAAATCGTCCCTCTTTCTGCCACCACCCATTTTCTACACTGGAAATCTGTAAGTACAAGGATAAATAATTAGATGTTAGATCAAAATGAATTATGAATTAACTAAAGTCTGCAAGTTTAAAATTTAAATTATTATGCTTAAAATGAATATTTATTAATAGCATAAATTTGTTTAATTTTCTTTTATTCATTTTTTATTTTAATAGTATTGGACAGACTCAGTTTTTAAAATTTTAGTGTTTATTGGAAGAAATAAGACTTATTAATAGATAAAAATTAAAATAATTTATTTAAATTTTAAAATCTTATTTATAATTATACTATAAGTATATATATAAATATATTATAAAATATATATAAATCCCTGAAATTATGAATAAATATATAATATAAATATACTATAAAAATCCCTATATATACGGTATATATATAATATACTGTTATACCATAAAAATATATATTATGAAAAAATATATATATACTGAAAAAATCCCTGAAATCCTCTAATATTAATATCTTATAAATTTTTTCACTAATATCAATATCCTGATTCCTAATATTAATTTTCTATAATATTATGAAGTTATACAGATACTTTTGATTCTATGAAGTATGAACATTACAACTTTTACTATGAACATCAAATTTTTTTAGCAAATACTTAAGGTTTATTTAAAATTTTAGTCAAATGATAAATACCTCCTTAAGCTCGGGTCTGGTGCTCGCGTTTGCAGACTGTGGCTCGCGTCTGGTGCTCACGTCTGCTCGCGACTGGTGCTTGCGACTGGTGCTCGCGTCTGCAAACTGAGAAATGGTGTTCGCGTCAGAGAAATGGTGCTCGCGTCTCCAATCTGTATGTGCTCGCGACTGTGGCGGGAGAAGACAATGATGCTCGCGGCGGGAGAAATGATGCTTGCGGCGGGAGAAGACAAAATGAAATCGTGGGCCACAAAAACCCTAAATAAAAACCATTTTTTAATCTTTGTAAAGCATTGACAAAGTCACCGGTTTTTACTGGTATTTAACACGCGATTTTTCGGCGATTTTTTTGGTTTAACGCGCCGCGATTTTTTGGATAACTCGGCAACGGTTTTTTCAGCGATTATATCGGCGGCCATTTTCACCTGCGATATATCGCGATATCTGCGATATATCGCAGGTATTTTCAACTATGATCAAGAGATCCAACCAAAAATTAGTAGGGATCCAAACTTACATGTATTAGACTTCGCCGACCAGATTGTCTTCATGTTCTCTTCAATCTGCTTCAAAAGAAGCTCGGCGAGGTCCAATTGAAAACCTTTCTTGACCACTTTAAACGCTATGTCAACGGCTCCACATGGCACACTATTCAGTCTGCTTGATTGATAAATCTTATAACTGATGACATGAGGTGCAAATTTTACCTCTGGGTCATTGATTGTGTTAATCTTCATAGCTCGGCCGTCCCACTCGGCTCCCGTGTTCTTCTCAATTTCTACCCTAGATGCACTGCAAAATGCTTTTTCCTTATCAGTGGTAGGATACCTAGTGACAACATGAATCATTTCTTAGTTATTTTGACGGGCTCATCCAACCAAAAATTTCCATCATGAAACCGAATGAGAACAACCCTAATCCTTTCGCTCTCGAAGTCTTTTGGAAAATTTAGGGCATTCACCAGACCTAGTACTTCCAGTTGCTTATAATCGGATTTCAGTTTTCCATCTTCTCCACATAGCTTCTGATAAGTGACATACATATCAAAATCGCCAATTTCTCCTATCTTGCAGTGAATGTACGACCGCACCTCCTCGACCAGTAGAACCCTAGGGGGTATGCTTGAGAAAGCTCCCGTTTGATCAATTTGTGACTTCAGGATGAAGTTTGTATCAGGGTTCATTACATGTTGCAGATACAATAAGATTGACTTCTTCCTCCTCTGCAAACTTAGACTTGTTCACTTTTGACGCGGACGCCATAATTTCTTAATTTAGGGTTTCAGTAAGTACGAGTATGAACAGCTTGGTAATAATAGTACTTACACGAAAATGTTGACGAAATCACTCAGAAGACTTTGAAACTGTGCTCAAATACTGTGAAAATCCTTTGCTTGAAATCACTCTGGAAACTCTTTGCTCTTTGTAAATGCTGGTGAAAAATGAACTAAGTTCATCGCATATTTATAACTTTTTCAAATTCCCACTCAAAACTTTTTGCAATAAATGGTCGACCTACTCACATCTTGACGACAAATATCAAACTCGGTGAGTACCACAAAATACCAAGAACTCGGTTAACATATTACTTTTCACTTGGTTATTATTGATACTCGATTAACCTTGCATAATAGTCACCGACGGGTAACTTCTTACTCAGTCTAGCATATACCGACTGTAAACTCTTTAAAGTCCAAAACTTGTAAAACCATAATGCATCTCAATTCATGCAGATTTGGTATGTGCACATCTAATATAAGGAAATGTATGTAAAATAAAAATATTATCAACTTCAAATATCAGTTCCATACATACCTTACATGTATGCAAATTAAAGAAAGCTTTATATGGACTTAAACAGGCCCCCAAAGCCTCGTATGAGAGGATTGATCTCTATCTTGTGGGACTAGGATTTTTCAAGAATGATGCAGATCCAAACTTCTATTTTAAAGTAATTAATGATGATATATTAATACTTATTTTATTTATTGATGACCTGCTAATCACAGGAGAAGATCACCTTATCACACAATGTAAGAAGGACCTTGCTTCAGAATTTGACATGAAGAACTTAGGCATTCTACATTACTTCCTTGGATTGGAAGTTTGGTAGAAATCAAATGGTATCTCTCTCAATCAAGGAAAGTATACTATTGATATTCTGAAGAGGTTTGGAATGTTGGACTGTAGACCCAGGTCTACCACCTAAGGAAACCAATTTACACAAATTGAAGGAAGTAGCAACAAAATCAAAATTTGTAGATCCCACTCTCTATAGACAGATAATTGGATCATTGATGTACTTGGTTAACACAAGACCGGATATATGTTATGCAGTGAATGCTCTAAGCCAGTTTATGTGTGAACCAAAGGAGATACACCTTGTTGCTGCAAAGCATATTTTGAGATACCTTCAATGTAAAGAGCCTAGCTGGCTCTAACATTGAAATTCAACTGCAAATGCTTTCCTTGTCTTGGAAGAAAATGATTTTTTTTGTTTTGCAAATATATGTTTTTTTTTTGTATTTTCAGAAAATAAAATTGATAAATTGAAGCTATTAATCCACTCACGTAGCAACCAAAATTGTACCGAATCACTGAATATTATATTTGAATCACAAGTGTAACCAAACAATGCAACTTTTAAATCCAATGTTAATTTATTTTGAATAAGAGGAAAACCTGTTTGTTTCGATCCTTCCAATACCAGTCACGGCTAATGTAAGAGGGAAGAGGCGGCTTCAAATACTGTCCGCAGATGTACAGAGACTAGCCACAACTCTCTAGATGGGTGTCGTTTGCAACTTGCTCACCCTTAGCACAATTTGTAGCAATTTAATCACTTCCCCTTCAATGCCGTCAACCCTTCTTACCATACGAATTCCCACAACAATGTTGAATTCGAACTTCTTCACACAATTCGCAGGCACGTGCCAACTCAAAGTGCAGCGCATGAGAATGAACCTCCAATTCTTCATCCAGATAAACCCTCGGTTTTAAGAGAACTTCAACCAAATTTGTAAATGTTCAAAGATGTCCGTTAAGAGTTTCAATAGCCTCATATAATGCAAACTAGCTTCTTCTAGAAGCCACGAAAATTTCTTCATAACTAAACTCTCATGCTCCCTTTTAAAAGTTTTGATATTCAAAATATATCATTCAAATATATTTATTTCTCCCTTTCTCATAAAGTTCCAACATAAATCAAATATAAAATCATTAATAATTTAATGATTTGACTTTAATATAAGCCCACACATGATAATTAATTAAGATAATTAATTAATTATATCCACTTCAAGCCAAATCTAGACAAACTTCACTGACATATCAAATTCTTGGACACCCTACCAAAAATGACAATTGACAAAAGAAAGACTTACTATATGATAGTTGCAACCGATGCTGAGAGGGGAGGGGTGAATCAAAACCCAATAAAACTTGGAGACACTCTTAGATCCACTAACTATTATTGCATGCAAAACATATCCTATAAAAGAAATGAACAACACAAAATCACAGCAGCATAGAACATCAGATATATCATGTGGAAACCCAAAATGGGAGAAATCCACGGTGTGAGTAGGAACTCACAAATTTTGCACTCTTCTGAAGTGCGCCCTATGAAAAACCTTCCCTGTTAAGAGATTACAAACGAACTGTTAGGTGCGACCCGGTTAAAGGATTTAGAATAAGGCCTGTTAAAGCCTGCCTTGTCAGAGGACTTTAAAACATCAACTAGATGTCACCCGGTTAAGGGATTTAATACAAGGGACCTATTAATGTCCACCCAGATACTGAGATTTGGCTATTGAAATTGTTAGAGAGCAATAGAAGGGTTGATCCTTTGAAATGGATTTGCAGAGCCTGATAAGATCACTGTTTCATTCACTGAGAGTCATCACCGGGCACCACTAGTATGCTCTCCTCAGGTTACTGTGCTTCGTTGCACACTCTCCTCTTTTTCTTATTCTCTTCTTTTCCCTTTCTTTTGCAGTAGCTTTGATCAACGTGCATTTTCACTCTTTCTTCTTTTCAGAATGAAGGCAAATGATTATCTTTGCTAACTGAAGAATAAATACGCTTCGTGTAGAGCGTAGGACAACTGTACAGTTGAGAGAAGGATGTGCAGATCACTCAAATCAAATTTCGAAAGATCTTCCCGCTCTTTTCCATTGTGATCTTGTAATGTCCCTTGTCGGGACCTTACGTAAATTTCTCATTTAAGCTTTTTGCAAACTAATTTTCTATATCTCTTTTCTTAATCATAGATGAATTAATAATAGATTTGTTTATTTGTGATTAATTTTCTTGTTAATTTATATCTTGATATATCATATGTATATTTCGGTTATCATTTATCTTTAATATTCCCTAGTATTTCTAAATTTGCTTCCTTAAGAATTAACCTGCAAGAAAGACTTTAGTAACAATCATATGGAAACATGAGTATGAACAGAAAGCTAACTAATTAATTATCTACCCCAACTAATTAAAACCCTCCAAAAGAAAGTCTACCAGGTCGGGCGCATTAACCTTAATAAGAACCCTTGTGTCCTTGATTAAATCTTGCCGTCTTCCTCTGGAGCGCATCCTTAGGGACTTCCCGAGCAAAGTCTACCAGGTCGGACGCATTAACCTTAATAAGGACCCTTTTGTCCTTGATCAAATCTTGCCGTCATCCTCTAGAGCGCATCACTCGGGGCTTATAGGCTGACCATAGGTCCATTCCTCTTCTTGGAAGAGCTTTCCTCTATCCAAGGCTTAGTGCATATGCATATGTGGGTCATTAGTGTACACTAGCTTAGTGGAGGTCTTAATCCCCCTTGAGAGCTCTCTTTTATTATTTATTATTACTTTTGATAAGAAATTATATTGTCAATTAATGAATTAACATTTACAAACTTGAAATAACATTATTTATGAAATCATCCTCTATTGAACATTATTAATTTGGTCATATATATATATTATATTAAAATCCAAATTATATTACTGATATATATTAAACCTGAATCAACCTTAAGAGAATCTGATATATATATATATATATATATATATATATATATACCCAAATTATTAAATAATAAAAGAATCTGAATTATATTAATTATGTATTAAATCTGAATCCATACAGAATCTGAAATAACAGAAATAAATAAACACTAACTATATATATATATATATATATACGATACTTACAAAATGATTATAGTGCTGTGGAAATTCTTCTTATTTATTCTTCCTTACTCCCGTGTTTCGCTGTTTTTAAGTCTATCTATATATATATCTTGCTGTAAACGGGATACCTGTAAGAGACACGTTCCATATCTCTTCTTAAACAAACCGTTGTATCCCTTAATAATCAATTGAGTGCGATTGCTTCCGATTTAATTTGTTGTTGATAATTTCTTAACAAAAGACATTGGTTATCGTGACTGATTATTTCCTTACTAATAATCAAAGATTATTAAACTTGCTGAGTCATCAATCAACATCGTTAACATTATTAATATGACTGCTACACACTGCTTTGCTTGGATCTTGTTTAATCATAGGATAGCAGCGTCTTAGTCCCGTGAATATTCTTAGAAAAGGATTGGTTCCTCTCTGCAATACGATACCCCTTGGTCCTAAATTAGATAATGCAATGTTTATGGACTGACCACCATGGAACATCGTGTATGGTAAGGTATTTATATATGAATCGCTGTTCATTGTCTTATTCTTACCTGCCGCCTTTGGTATGGTTTCATCGCTTATCTCCTTGGATTCGATCAATGCCCAACTAAATACTTTAGCACCACAAATCGTTTCTATGGGAACCCCCTGTTACGTTAGACTGCAATCATAATAATCATTGATATGTAGTTAAAGATTACTTGTCTTCTCGTCACTGTCCATATCGAGTTTGTCCTTTTATTATTATAATCATAATTATATATTTATTAATATTTTAATATTATTTAATCATATCATTAATATATTATTTATTAGTAATATGTTAACTATATATTATTATTATTATTATTATATGTCATTAATTATTATTATATTAATATATTATTAATATGCATCGTTAATAATAGGTTATTATTATTTCAGTAAATAATATATTATAATATAATGATATTAATGTTCGATATATCAACTTTTATATTTTGACTATTATATATTTAATATTAATATTGTATTATAACTTAAACTATTTCAATATTATATTAATTAATATATTATTATTTTAATAATATATTATAAATTATATAATGCATTAATTATATCATCCTCATCCTTTTTCTTAAAGTTCTAATTGAATTTTATTATTGTCATTTCGTCTTTAGAGATTCTATAAAACAAGATGAGGATATCGCCCAAAGCTCTTCAAATAGAGGGACATGACAGATCTCCATGACGATCTCTTGCTGATCCACCTTCCAGTTGTGTTTCAGTCATGAAAGGAAACATCAGATGTGTGTCACAAACTTTCCCTCAATAGAAAATCCATCATGAATCCGTCATTCAGTCGTGTTTCATTCTTTAAAGGAAACATTAGATGCGTGTCACAAACTTTCCCTTAATAGAGGATCCTCCATGATTTGTGCAACAAATCATGGTAAAAGAATCTCCTCAGTATCCGTCAACTGTGCCTTTCACCGGTCTCAACAAATTGTAGACATACATCGGTCTCAATGATATCTTAACAATCACTGTAGACCTGTTTACACCTTTCCTTATGCAGTGTTTTGGTCTCTGTCTTCACGAGTCACTTCTCTGTTCTTTGTCTACATTGGTCATTGCTCCGATCATTGTCTTTGTTGGAGCTCTAAATTTTGGGCAAAATTTAGAGTCCTATATAGTGATAAAACCCTAAAAATGGCCTCTTAAACTCCATGCCCAATAATTAATGGAGTGCATGAAATGGGATACAAAATTATATTACTTTTCAATTAAAAGTTGAGGGATTAAGAAAGGAAGCTTTGTGACAGGAACAATCAAAATTTTGTGAGCAAAGGTTTCGGAAAATGCTGGAAATTTGATCTGCTGCAAAGATGACGCCGACAGAGGCTGAAGATGGTTGAATTTTAAAAATCTGAAAACGACCCAGTTCAGAAAATTAAATTTCCTATCTCCAGTCCAAATCTTAGCTTTCCACAAGGTGTTTTGGGTTTTCGGCCAAGTCTAAATCCGAAAGATAGGTAGTTATTAGTTAATTTTTTGATTAGTTTTTTCAAAAGAAGTTTTTAAATTTTAGGATAGGGTGGTGTCTCTTCACCCTAAAGGCGGGTGAAAACCATTCATCCACATATATATGTGTTGTAAAATGTAAAGGTAGAGAAGAATCATCAACAATGTAAAAAACTTATTATTTTCTACTGCACTTTCTGCAAGTGATCTATTGCACACAAGACTTTATGGAACATTAATATAAATTAGTTATTTTCTCTAATTTGGAGTTCTGGATTTGATCGTTCCCGATTGATTAGTCCTTTGTGATTTTATCTCCAGAAGATAAAGTTGCTTTAAAACTTTATGTTTGGAAATTATTCCCATTATTTTTGAATTTGATAATTAGAATTATTAGGCTCTATTAATTCTATCTTATTGGGCTCATTAAGCTTGGGTTAAATTCAATAAGACTGATTGTAGCATAATAAAATAATCAAAGACATTAAAGAGCAGCAGTTGATAGGAGCATTTAGGTGGTGTTCTCTGTCTCACTTAGTTGTACATAGGATTAAAAAGGAACTATCTCTATTGCCCAATAGAAGAAAGGCACTGATCTATTATCCTTAAGTTGAAGTCTGTGTTCAAAAAAAATAACAAGCACAAAGTAGTCATCTGTATTTATTTCAAACCAAATAATACATTATTTTAAAACATTCTTTCAAAAGCATTTCTATTATAACATTTAAACAACTTTCAATAACTATGATACTCACAATTTGATTCCTCTCAAGTTCATTTTCTAGTTTGAGAGAATCCAAAAGTTTTATATTTAGTTCTTTGCTATAAAAAGCCTTTGAACCAATAGATTTGGTTAAGGTATAGGCCCACCAACCTTGGTCTTGCAGAGCCAGAATTGCAGAAGTTCAAACCCCTATTGTGGTTGAACTTGTTCATTGGCAAAAACAATTGGATTTCTCAGCATTGGATTGGCAAATCCATAGGAAATCCAATCCTTCATTTTTGGGCACCAACAGTCTTCACCGGTCACTGTCTTCACCGGCCACCAACTCATCACTATGTCACCGGTTTCCTAGCATTTGGACATTGTTAGCATAGACATCAATGACAACACCACTGATTATTACCGGTGGTCTCTTTACCTGTTGCGTCCTTACCGATAATGCCAATACTATAAATAGTAAATTTCACAACCAGAGACCCTCAAAACAAGCCATTAGCCTATGAGGTTCGCAATGATGGGCTAACAAAGGCATGCCCCAAGCACTTGCTAAAACAAGGACATCACATTCAAGGTACTATTTGATATGGTCTTAAATACAAAAATGTAGACCTAGATCTACATGGATACTCTGATTCAGATTGGATTGGAAGTATAACTGATTGGAAAAACACATTAGGATGTTGCTTCAGTTTAGGATCGGCAATGATCTCATGGATCAACAGAAAAAAGTCATCAATGGCACAACGCTCAACAGAAACCTAATACATTGTAGCCTCTATGGGAGCAAGAGAAGCACTATGACTCCTGAAATTACTTGTAGGATTATTTGGTGAGCCCCTGAATCCTACTATTATCCACTGTGATAATCAGAGTTGTATAAAACTTTTAGTGAATCCAGTGTTCCATGATAGATCAAAGCACATCGAGATTCTTTATCACTATGTGAGAGACATGGTAGAAAGGAATGTGATTCAGTTGGAGTAGACTAGTACAAGTGACCAGATAGAAGACATTCTCACCAAGCCTCTCCCTAGAGTAAAAGTTGAACACTTTAGGAAGAAACTAGGTATGGTTGAAAATGTAAGTCATTATTGAGATTGAGTCTAAAATTATTTATTTGTACTAATATATATATATATATATATATATATATATATATATATATATATATATATATGTGTGTGAAATATGTTTAATGTGTAAACTCTTTTTGTTATGTGTGTGACTCCATGACTTTATGGGCCCCCCTGTGTACATTATTGAAAGGTGACGATCTTTCAGATAATGAACACTTGTATTTGACATTGTAAGGTGATGACTTTACAATGATTAGCTTCACTATCATGATGGATATCATGTGATTTGATATCCATGGACATGTCATGATAGTTAGTATCTCTTGGACATTCTAATAGATATCAATTGAAGATCATTATGATCCTTTTGAGATATTCATGGTGGATAGTGTATCCGTGGATATACCATGATTTGTTATGGTAGACATCATGAGACTTGATGTCACTACACATACCATAATATGGATATTTTATGAAGAATGTCACGTGACTTGATATTCTTGAGCATATCATATCTTTTGATATCATGAGTAAGGTGATATCTCTTCTCAAAATAGATGAGCTTATTGTGATATATGCTTGGATAAATTTTATCTTCCCTAGCTAAGAGGGAGTGTTGAAATGATAGCTTCAGTCAGATAACCATGGATGATAATCATCAATAGAATGATCTATGATTATATGCATGTATATATATCAATATACATTGTGTATATTGATATACGTATATACATATTAAATGCTTAACCATATATCACTATATTGATGATATTTGTAAAACCAATTATCATCCATAATGATCTGATTATCATTAATATTGTTCCAAGTATAATCTGAATTTTTCGATCTGCATTTTTGGTCGATATTGATTAACATTACCATTGCCATTTATAAGTATCGATATTAAATCGATAGCATTGATCATGAATCAGATATGAATCTGATAAAGAGTAATTTATATTACCGTTGATGATGATATCGGTTCATATAATCTGCATTAGTTACGAGTTGATATTAATAGAATATTAAATTGTGTTAAATTTAGTATTAATGCTCAATCAGTGTACATTCTATTTTAGTCAAGATCGTCTTCGATCTTCATAGCAGTTTCTTATTAGAAACTTGCTATTCTTGTAAATACTCTTGTATTATTTATGAGCGTCTTGCTCATTCTGTAAATGAATGAATTCTTTGAAATCCATTGCGTGTTTCGCACTGTTTTATGGTATCAGAGCCATATATTCATCATTTCGAAGAATTAATAATTTCACTTGCGAAATTATCTGCTCTTTAATCTTTTCGAAATCAGTCTTGGTGAATCTTTCTCTGGGCTCCTTGGTTTTTTTAAGAAAATCACGATTTGCTGTGTTGCGACATTTCTCTGCACAAAATCGCGTTTTTTCCTCTGCTGGGCGACGTTCTTCTTGCTGGCCGACGTCCTTCTGTATTTTCCAACGCTGGAAACCGTACAGCTGCCATCGACTGTCATTTTTTTTGAAGAAAACTGTTGTTTTCTGCATTTTTCTTCATTAATGGCCGCCGACTAGGGTTTTGTTCGAAAACCATAGTTTTTGAATTCGAAAAAATTTTCTGATTTCAGATTCTTTCTGGGTTTTTCGAAATCTCAACTGGGTTGGTGTCCGAATTTTCTGGGTGCCTCGATTTTCGTGCCTCAATTTTCGAGCCCGCGAATTCAAATTCTGACAGGAGATTCCTTCTGGGTTTTTTGCACGCTTTTCTGGGTTGTCTTTGGATTTTTCTGGGTCAGCCAGGAATTTTTCTTGGAAAACGTGCAAATGGCTTCTCTCACCAATCTGATGTTAGAAGGCAGTCAACACTTTAATGGTCACAACTACAACATCTGGAAACAGCGTATGTTGACCATTTTTGAATATAGGCGTCTTGACCAGCTTGTTTTGGAAAAAGAGCTCAGTCCTGGTACACCTGGTGCAGATCAAGATAAGTTTGATGAACGCAATCGGGAGGCCGTCATGCTTCTCAAACTCTCAGTAACTGATGATCAGTTACCGCAGATTCCTTCCGGCAAGACAGCTTCTGACATCTGGAAGCATCTGAAGGAATTGCATGAGACATCCGACAAGAGCCGAGCATTCTTTCTGAAGAATCAGTTGTTCTCCAGTATGATGGACGAACGTATGTCCTTACAAGAGCACCTCACGAGGATTAAGGACATTCGAGATCAACTCGAAGCTATTGGTCGGACTATGGAGGAAGAAGATATGGTTGTAATCACTTTAAAAAGTCTTCCGAAATCGTATGAACACTTCATTGAAACTCTCAATATTACTTCCACTAATGTTGATCTGAAGTTTTCAGAATTGTGCACCAAACTTCTACAGCAGGATCGCTGGAAACAGCAATTGGTAGTGGTACTACATCAGCCTCCTCGGAAAATGCCTTCACAGCTCAATCCTTTCAGAAGGATAAAGGCAAATTTCAGTCCTCTCAGTCTTCTCAGCCGAAAGGTTCTTCTCAGACACAAGATGGTGCTAAGAAGAAAAATGTGCAGTGCAATTACTGTCACAAGTACGGCCATATGAAGAAAGATTGCCGTCAGAGGCTCGCTTCTGAACAAAAGAAGCAGGGAGGGTCACACCAGAAGGCGCATGTTGCGGAACATTCCGAGCAGAAGGAGTCTGCCTTTTATGCTTTTATGGCTAAGAGGTCTTCAGATCATGCCAGGTCCTCTGCTTGGTACATCGACTCTGGTGCATCACGTCACTTTTCTCATCGGCATGACTGGTTTACAGACTTCTCACCTTTCAGTGATTCCGTTGTATTTGGCGGAGGTGAGGAGTATACAGTTGTTGGCAAAGGCACTGTTCAGATACAGTCTGGTGGCAGGACTCTTCTTTTTCTGAATGTGTATTATGTCCTTGGAATGGCACTTAATCTGCTTTCTGTCAGCCAGATTATGAGGAATTCTCCTCAACTAGATGTGGTGTTCAGTGCTCACAAGTGCTCCATCATTGATCGGGAGACTCGTCTTACTGTTGCTGTTGGTCTAGAGGATCATGGCCTATATAGGCTTCTTGACACTGGTGATTCTCCTGAAGTGGCTCTGGCAGCTCGTGTTTCTCCTCTCAGCACTCTGTGGCATCAGAGATATGGACATCTCAACATTCAGTATCTCTCTCAGCTGTCTCGGGAGGGACTTGTATCAGGGTTACCTGATATTCAGACTCAGCATATTGGAGTATGTGGCGCCTGTCAAGCTGGCAAACAGCATCGGACTTCATTCCCACATGGACAGTCTTGGCGTGCATCTAAGGTACTTCAATTACTTCATGCTGATATTTGTGGTCCTATGAATACATCTTCTATTACTGGTTGCAAATATTTTTTGCTCATTGTAGATGATTTTAGTAGAAAGATGTGGGTGTACTTTCTTAAACATAAATCAGATGTATTTAGTGTCTTTCAGAAGTTTAAGTCCTTTGTTGAAAAAGAGTCTGGACATAGTATCATTACTCTTAGGACAGATAACGGGGGGGAATTTTGTTCTTCTGCATTCTCCAACTTCTGTGATACCCATGGCATCAAACGCCAGTTGACTACACCCCACACTCCTCAGCAAAACAGTGTTGTCGAGCGTCGCAATCGTACGGTTGTTGAGATGGCTCGCTCTATGTTACAACACAGGAGTGTTCCGAACAAGTATTGGGCTGAAGCAGTATTTACTGCTGTCTACCTTCTTAACCGCTCTCCTACTCAGGCTGTTAAGGGGAAGACTCCAGAAGAGGTTTGGTCTGGTCGGAAGCCTCAGATCAGTCACCTGAAGGTTTTTGGCTCTGTTGCCTATGTTTGGGTTCCAGATGCTAAGCGCTTTAAGTTGGATTCCAAAAGTCAGAAACTCATGATGACAGGATACAGTGATCACCATAAGGCCTACAGACTGATAGATATAGACACTGATCGTCTTATCTTCAGTCGCGATGTTGTATTTGATGAAGACAGAGGATTCTTTCAGTCTCCTCCTTCTGAGCAGAGTTCTGAGGATCAGCCTCACAGTGTTCTTATTCCATTAGGTTCGCCTGATGGGAGGGATGATGCAGAATCCATTTTCGATGATGCACTACCTGAGTTCCCTCCGGAGAACAATCCTCCTCTTGCTGCTCCTGTTCCTGATCCTGAGACTCTTTCAGCTCCTCCAGATGTTCGTACTTCTACTCTCCGGCCTAATGGTGGGCCAAGACCATTAGTGATCTCAGGGATACTAAGCTCATTGAGGGTAGAACCTCCCGTAATAAGAGCAAACAACAGCATACAGTCAATTTTGCTCTCATGGCTAACATACACAATGTTTTTGAGCCTCAGACATACTCAGAGGCTAAAGGTATACCTGAGTGGGAACAGGCTATGGAAGCTGAGTTCCAGAGTCTTCAGAAGAATCACACTTGGGCCCTTTCTGACCTTCCTTCAGGGAAGAAGCCCATTAGCTGCAAATGGGTGTACAAAGTAAAATACAAAGCTGATGGAACCCTAGACAAGTATAAGGCTCGTCTTGTTGCTCGTGGGTTCTCACAGAAAGAAGGCATTGACTACGAGGAGACCTTTGCTCCTACAGCCAAAATGAGTACCATACGGCTCATTCTTGCCTTAGCAGCCCAGTTCGGTTGGAAAGTCCATCAGATGGACGTCAAGAGTGCCTTTTTGAATGGTGACTTACAGGAAGAAGTCTACATGACGCAACCCCCAGGATTCAAGGTTGCTGGTCAAGAACAGAAGGTTTGTAGATTAGTCAAAGCACTCTATGGTCTGAAACAAGCTCCTCGGGCTTGGTACATGAAAATTGATAAGTACCTGACAGATCATGGCTTTCAGCGGAGTCCATCTGATGCAAACCTGTATATCAAGTATACTAGTAATGATATTCTGTTTGTGGTTGTCTATGTGGATGACTTAATCATTACTGGCAGTTCAGCACATTTGATCACTGGAATCAAACAGGATTTGTGCCGCACTTTTGATATGACAGATTTGGGACTTCTACATTACTGCTTAGGAGTTGAAGTCTGGCAGACTGAGACCAGTATCTTTCTCTCTCAGTCCAAGTATGCCAGAAGTCTTGTGGACAGGTTCAGAATGCAGGATTGCAAACCTGCCTCTACTCCTATGGAACCCGGGCTCAAACTTTCAGCTCGGTCATCCTCACCAGTTGTGGATGAAACTCTGTTCAAGCAACTAGTGGGCAGCCTCATCTATCTTACTGCCACTAGACCTGACATCAGTTTTGCAGTGAGCTACATTTCACGCTTCATGACAGCTCCCAAGGCTGATCATTGGTTAGCAGCGAAGCGTGTGCTGCGTTATGTGAGTGGCACTTCTGATTATGGACTTCTGTACACTCGGAGTTCTGATCCTATACTCAGTGGTTACACAGATTCTGACTGGGCAGGTTCGGTTGATGATCGTAAGTCTACAGCAGGGTATGTGTTTAGTTTGGGATCTGGTGCTGTCACATGGACTAGTAAGAAGCAGCAGGCAGTAGCTCTCTCCTCGACAGAAGCAGAGTATCGGGGAGCAGTTAAGGCATCTTGTGAGGCGGTTTGGCTTCGACGAATGCTTGCGGATATGCATGTCCCCCAGGCAGGTCCTACTCCCTTGTTCTGTGATAATCAGGGAGTGCTCAAACTCGCCAAGAATCCAGTCTTCCATGAAAGAACCAAGCATGTGGAAACACAGTGTCACTATATTCGACAGCTGGTTGAAGACGGATCCATCCAGTTGCTGTATGTTCCTACTTCGGAGCAGCGAGCAGACATCTTCACCAAGCTCCTTGGTCCTGATAAATTTGTACAATTCAGGGGGTCTATAGGTGTAGTTAATAGATTGAGCATTAAGGGAGGGTAATAGAATATTAAATTGTGTTAAATTTAGTATTAATGCTCAATCAGTGTACATTCTATTTTAGTCAAGATCGTCTTCGATCTTCATAGCAGTTTCTTATTAGAAACTTGCTATTCTTGTAAATACTCTTGTATTATTTATGAGCGTCTTGCTCATTCTGTAAATGAATGAATTCTTTGAAATCCATTGCGTGTTTCGCACTGTTTTAGATATTGCCGATAATTATCGGCTTGTATTAAGGTAACTAAAGGGCACCGAAAATGAAGTGACATGTCAATGAAGAGACAAGTCTTCACTTACGTGGAGGCATGTCTATTCATTGACATGTCCTCCCTAGATTATATACATATCAAGTCTGATCGGTCAAAGATGCAAGTACAGAAAACACATAGTGCAAAGCATCTTAGAAATCAATCTCTCTCTATTATTCATATTCAGATCTGCTACACAATAATCAGAATTAAACATTAGTGTTTCAGAATCATATACAAAACTTGTGAAGTATTATTATCTCATCACTCTTATATCAACCTGAAAGACATTATAACATAAATAAGAGCACTATTCAAGAGATAAAGAAAATCAAAGGATATCTATATTCTAATCTGAAATAGATCTAATCTACTTTAACAACAATAAGCATAATCATTAGATTGTAGAAATAGAAGAAATCTTAGAAGGGGACATTACAAGCTGGCACCTGAAGAATTCACCAGTACATGAAATTTTGTATAAATATTGAAGTTTCAAAGCTAAATAGGATGACTTGACGGCATGCTCTTTTTTGGATGCCATGGATATGATAGTCCATGAGTTTTGTACACCAAAAATATCCATATGCTGAAATAATAAATCTGTAAATCCCGTTTCCTCTAGCTCAAGTCCACATTTGTTTTCCTTTTCTCAATGTACACTTGTGTATGTGATCAAAGTAGTTTGTAATTGACTTGGCTTTTATGTCTTTAAAGTTGATTTAGAAAATAGTGCATAGAAACTTTTTGATTCCTTAAAAAAAAAAATATTTCATGATCTTTTTATTAAGCCAAGTTTGGTTGTTGAGTTCTTGTCCAAGTCCAAAAATTATCTTGCTGAATCTCTACCAAGTCGGATTCCGGTAATTATGATTTAGATCACTCTATGAACCTCTATTTCTATGGTGCCTTGATAATCTGATCCCTAGAGTTCTATCCGGTTACGTTTCTTGCTGGAATAAGTCATTAAAAATGTAATGTTCAGAGAAAATCTTCAAGTGAACAACATTAAGTGACCAAGTCAGCTAATATCAGTAACTTGATCTGTTTTCAAATCAGTGATGAGCCTGAGAACTATTCTATATCTTGATTTCTTGAAGCAGTGAGTTTTATACCAAAATCCCTGCACATCTAGGTGTTAATGGGAGGGATCCAAAAGACTTCTGTTTGAGTGCTTTATGATTTTTGGCCATCATTTTCATAGGTAACTGCATGAAAAGATCTATTTGCTGCTGGGCTGAAAGATTGGACATGATTGTAAAAATTACTGTCCAATCAATTCTTTGAGCTGAAATTTAAGCCTCTATTTAGCTCATTCACTCTGGCTACAATGCTTTGATTTGACAAGGCCCTGTTAAGTGTTGGGCATAGTAGATTTGACTTAAAAACAGGTTGTAATATGGTGCACTTAATTTTCTGATCAAGTGAATGTCCACTGCTCCAGGTATGCTGCAATATTGGGATTGTCGACAGTTAATTTGGCTCGCCTAAGACCGGTAGATATTCTGTTATTTTATTAAGATGATTTGGATTTATGATTTGTAGCTGATAATTACAATCTACAGACACATGCATATACATATCTACATGTATAAATTCATAAATTATTATTAAAAACACCGAGATATATGCATATATGTGATATTTGGTTTTACTGACAATTCAATTAGAAGGTTTAATATAATGGTCCTTTGCATATACATTTTAGTGACAAGAAATATAGATGTGTAACCATCTATCTCCAAACTTCTATATTTCCTTTGTGCCTTCTTCCTTGCTTCCTTTGCTATGCGCTCATTCATAGGTATCGTAACTAGAATGCTTGAAAACAACTAAAAGTTGCAGATGCAAATATATGGATTTCTATTTTTTTAACAAATTATGTCATATGCTTGTATTTATATATGTATGCACATTGGTATGGACATAGGTAAAAATTTGAAACAATGTGATGGAAGCAAATCGTTACAATAACTTATGTGGGCACCTTGGGCTTTGGCAGCAGACCGCCTATTATATGTTTGATTTTCAAATCCTTTCAATTGGTTGGTCAGTTGAACAACCAAATACGCCTTTATTCAGCTACCTGTCCTACCCCTGTATCTCTAGTGATCAATCTCTTATCTTTTCCTTCCACTTCGACTCTTATGCGCCTTGCTTCTTTTTCCATCTCTTCTTGGTCAATTGTTTAGATGTGTGGAAGATGACAAACTTTGGGTGGTATCGCTACTATTCCTTATAACATGAACCTGATGGACCTAATTATTTGTAACTTCTTGTGGTGCCATCTTGAAGTTATTCCTCTTAATTTCTTTTTGTTCCTTTTCAATTGAGAGTACGAAAAAAGTTTGGATCCTCTATGTACATGACGTGTCTTCTCACCTTGATCACAAAATTTAGAAAATTTAACAAAATATTCTTTTAGCTTATTCCAGTCCTTTGTTTGTCCTTTTTTTTCTTGATGTATATGCCAAGAACGAGATAGTAACTCTAAAGTCCAATAAAAGAAGTGGACCCATACTAATTTGTTTGTTGCTTCCCTTTTAGTCAAGAACTTTGCAAAATATATAATATGTTTTCTTGGATTGGAAGCTCCTTTATAATTAGGCATCTTCCTGCATTCTTTGTCAAAGTAACATCTAGGGCTACCATGCTAATCTCATAGAATTCTTCTTTCTCATCTTCTCTAGATAATTCTCAACATTCCTGATTCCAACATATTTGGGATCTCTTGTGATTTTGCAACACAAATATTTAAATTTTCATAAGTATTCTCTACACTATTTCATCATTGGTTTCAATATAGGCACACCTATTTATATCCATATTTTATGTTCATTTCTTTTTGGTTATCTTATCAACTATTTATCAATATGTTCTTATATGTATTCTTTAATATAAGTGGCACTAAGGGTGGATTGAGGAGGGTCATTTCCTCATGGGATCTCAGGATGTGGGGGGAAACATATCCTTCAGGATTTCTTTCTATTTAAATTTTTTTCTCTCCCTTATGTTTGTTTCTTTCAACTTGTTATAACCCACCCTGTTCTAGAAATGCAATTTCTGCAACTTTTTTTGTTTTCTGATTTTTCTAATTTTTGAGTTTGGTAATTTTTTATTTTTTCAGGTTTCTGATTTTGGATGTTTTTGCTTGTTTTTTGAATTTTGAAGGGAAACAACAAGAGAATAATGCTAGAAATAAATAGTACAGCAAGCAATGCAATAAAGGATGAAATTCTGAATTTAATTTAGATAAATTGCCAATACATACCAAATCTTTTTAGTACAGATCTGATTATGCTTATTATATGCCAAATCATCACATGAAACCAGATTTTTCACCAGCTGAGGATTTGCTTATAATCTGATCTGTCTTTTCAGATTTGTACAGTCCCCTCCAAGTCTGATCTGCCACTTAACAACTCAAAAAACCCTCAGAATCTCAAGTTGAATTGGCTCCAAGAAATGTACAGCTGGCTGTAGGTGTGGGGGAGTGCTGATAAATGGTGTCTAATGATCCAGATCTGCTCCTTAATCTGAAATAACATGAAACTCTGTCAATCCCCTTCTGCTGCAATCTGAAAATGGATTTATTCTACAGATAAATTAATCTTCAAATTGCTCAAATCTGCAATCACACAATTACTTTCAATTTGCTCTCAAACTCTGTCAAACTAATTATTGAAGCACAATGTGAAGTTTGAAATAATTTCACCAATATCTTCAACTGCAAGCTGATATGTGGCCTCTGCCTATATATTATGCCCTTGGGTGATCTTTCACACCTGCAGACATTCAGACCTATGAAGGTTTTCATCTTCACAAATACTTCCTACAAAACCCTAGTTCTAAGAGCTCTGGAAATTTCAATCTTCACCTATAAAAATAATTTCAAAGATGATCCAAATATAGGCCAAATGTCTTTTAATTACTTCTCAAACTCTAACACTCTCTTTAGGGTTTTCTCATGATTTAATAAACTTAAATAACTTAAATTTATTCCTCCCCTAGGCTGCCGTACCTCCTCATGGGCCCTTCAAATTTATTTTAAATAAACATTACAATATTTTAGTTTTTTCCACTTTATTTCTCCATAAAGGGCGTCCACTTTATTGCAATATTTTATGACTTAAATAAGTCACCTTTTTAATAAAATATTAGTTACTTTATATATATATATATTCTAAAGCCACTTTATCAAATAACTTCAATTTATTAAATTAAAACATTAAAGTCAACTATAGAATAACTTTAATATTTTAATTTTTATTCTAAAATCTTCACCTGACCTCTCCAACTGAAAATTGATGCTGCACCAAGTCCCGGGGTGATGTCTAAACATAGTAGACCAATTACGAGTCTCCTAAAAAATAAGAACCTTTCCTAAAAAAATAGGAAACTGTCTCAGACCATCTGAAATGGCTCATAATGTGTAATGTACCCTTTATGGGACATTCAAAATTAATTAATTGTTCAAAATAGTAGCTTCGGTCAGAGAATTGTGAATAACTATAAGATCGATAAAATGATATAATTACATGTATGTATATATATTAATATACTTTGTATATTGATATATATACATACACATTTAATATTAAAAAATTATATCATCATATTAATCTTATTGCTAAATCGAATTACCATTCACAAATCAGATTGAAACAATTATGTTTTTGTTCAAGTATATCGATCTGCATTACCAAAATCAATTAGTGCAAAGCAATCTGGAAATCGATCTCTATCATTCATATTTAGAAATCAGTATTAAAAATATGAAACATTATATATCTCCCACTATATTTGAGAGAGATTATTGTCTTGTTCATGTTACAACCTGCAAGTAAGATACAAAGATTAGTGAGAATTATATTCTGAAATTAAAAGGACATATACTGTCCAGATCTGAGATAAATCTAATCTTCATCAACATGGTATCAGAGCCTTGCTAAGGAAGATCCAATTAGATTTGAGGATTCAGATTACTCAAAAACACAAATATTATTCTCTTGAAATTGCAATCACATTCCATTCTTCATAATGTTGAGTGTAATCAGATTTGAGGATCGAATTGAAGGTGCAACCAACTTCGTATCATGGAAATCTAGAATCATGATGATATTGAAAGTGTTAAAGTAAATTAAATTTATAGCAGACTTATGCAATTCTTTCAATATGCAGATTTCAATGTAGTAATTTTCTTCTTTCTTGATTGCAGGATAAATTCAGAATTAAATCTTTAACAAATATGAATATCAATAATGATATAGTATTAACACTTATTTCTTTCAAGTCTGAAATCACTGATCAAAGGGAGAGAGAGCATTTATCAATTTCAATGCTTCTCTATTTGAAATCGGCACACACACACACACACACACACACACACACACATATATATGTTAATGGAGGGACATGCCATGAAGGGACGTGTCTCCACAATGTGAAACCATGTCCATTCATGGCATGGCCCATGGCCAAACAACAAAATTAATTACCAAAGGGTGCTTCCAAGAGACCCGATTCATAATCGATTAGTTAACACTAACCAAATGATATCATGAAAGCTGCTGATCTGCTACATTACATTTTAATCATTACATACTATAATGCTGTGCATAGTATCGAATCATTGCTCGATCCTTAGTATAAATGATATACGATCATTACCTGATCTGTTGTATGTAAAGGAATGCAGCCGCCAATGTTCATTGCACGATACATGGCAATAGAAGATGAAAGGAATCTGATTAGATAGATTATTATACTTGTATAGTATTTCGATCATATACAAGGATGATGGTAAAACATTTAGAATGATTATTCTTATAAGCACAAGCAATGAGTATGTGTGTATGTATGTCAGTTCACATAGTGAACTAACATACATACATACGTACTCATAGTTAAATAGTCAAAACAATCATCCTTATATTTGAATGAAGCTACTATGCATCAACACTTCCTCTCAGCTAGGGAAGATAATCAAGTATATATCAGTGGAGATATCACCTAACTCATGATATCAAAGGATGCTTTAAGAACATCAAGTCACATGACATTCTTCACATATACATCCAAGTTATAGTATGTGCACTAACATCATGTCTCATGATGTTTACCATAACAAGTCATGGCATTTCCACGAATATCACATCGCATAATATCCACCATGATTATCTCATAAGGAGCATATTGATACTTGTTGTCCTCAATTTTGAGATCACAAAATTGTGGCAACCCTACAGAATTTTCTTGTGAATTTGTAGGTGTATCCTCTACGATTTGAATGTTTTGGATAATGCATTATAAAGACAATTCATCATCCCTGAAATGCTCTTTGTAACACACATTTCATGCATTCTTTAAGTCCTTTTCTTCATTTTTCACTTTCTTGTTAGCAATTTTTAATCTTGATTTTCCCTTGAGTCAATAGCCCTTTGAAATACACTTGTTTCAAGCTATCTTAGACATCAAACAGAGTTGTATAACTCAAGTTATGATGCAAAAGGTGGAGTTTTCTAGGCTGATTGCATATTCTTTAAAAATCCTTAAAAGGTGGGTTTTTCAAAGTCAATTGTACGAGTTCAAATTATATTTAATATATTAAATGGATTTTGAAGTCCATTTTCAAATTTCAACTCATTTCGAGTTGATTTAGTTATAGTTTTTAATGTTTTGGTAAAATTAGCTTTAAAATAATCTAATTTCATGTTACTTTATTAACACAATAGTTATATATTAAATTAATTTAAAATTAAAACACTTAAGTTCAAAAAGGTGTGGTTTTTATTCTTCATTGCATATCATCAACATGTAAAACACTTTTTAAAACCCACCTCTTGAAATTAAGTCTTTTGTACATTAGATACTGCATATATATAACATGTAAAAGTGGCTTTTTCTAGGTCAAAAACATGTTTTATAAGAATGTGCAGTTGAACCTCAAAAGAACGTATTTAATCTTCTATCAAGTGTTGTTTTTATATGCGACTGCATATAGAAAATAACGTATTTAAAAACTCTTCAAGTGTCTTTTTCCTCATGAAAGACATTCTAATCAATTTGTAATTGCACTTGAAAAGTACATTTGTAATGGAAAACCACTAAGGTGTTGTTTTTAAATTCAAATACATATCGTTTTATGTATTTTTACATGTGCAAACACCCTATTAAAATAGCATTTTTAATATTCCTCCTAGGGCGTCGATTTTAGGGAGGATTGCATATGTTTAAAACTCATGAAAACATCTCCCAAAACTGCGCCCAGCCTTTGGACGTTGTTTAACAAGTCTTTTACATACTTCCCTTTGTATGTTTTTTATTCTCCCAAAGTGCGTTTCCTCCTAGGGCGTCGAATTTGGGAAGGATTGCATATTTTGTTATGTGCAAAGTCTTGTTTAAAACAACATTTTTAATATGCCCTTCTTGACGTCTTTTCTCATAGCATTTGCACATCGATTTTATAAGTGTTTGCATTCAAACAAAATGCGTTTTTAGCTTTGTAAGACCTAGGCGTCGAATTTGACAAGGATTACATGCTTCCTTGCATGTGTTTTTACATGCCCAAAACGCGTTCTTCCTTTACTTGGCTGCATTTCCTTTAGGGCGTCGATTTTTGAAGGGATTGCATATGCTGTTTGAAACTAAGGCATGTGCATTTTAATGAAAACAGTTCACCTTTGATCATTCTTCTTCAAAAATGTTTCATGGAAGAAGGATTTGAGCATCTCCAATCAATTTCTCAGCTCTAGAATTGATTTTGGTGATTTATTTCTTTCTTTCATTGTTTGATATCCTCATTTTGATTGAAATTTATGCTCTAGATGCCGTTTTTCATCCTCATTGCATATACATTAGAAATAGTCAAAATGGTTGCTATTTCTTTGCATTTAATCTCTCATTCCTTCCCACTTGGTTGTATATGCATGTTGACTATCCAAAATTGAAGGAAAAAAACTAGGAATGTGATCTATATATACTTTTTCAATCCAATCTTTCCTAAATTTGAAAATCTATTGAATTCATTTAAGATTTTGCTCAAGATTTTGAAAGATTTCATTTTGAGGATTGAGGTAATTTCTTCCTTAGGTCTTTTTCCTATTTTTTTTCCCAAAGCATTTAACTAACATGTAAACTTTCATTTTTGATTTACATGTGTTTAAATTCATGTTTCTTCTACTTCTATCTTTTATTCTTAAGATGCATATGCAAGAGTCTCATCTTGCTTGCATATGCAATCGGGATTAAAAACCCCATTCTATGATGAAGAAGAGAACAAGTCCAATGCAAGTCCATACATGTATTATCCTTCAAAAAGTCCACTTGCGTAAATCGCTGTCCCTACCACTGCCATATGACGTAAAACTCATGATGGTGGTTAGTTCAAACTCCATTATAAGAATAAATGATATGCATCCATTCACTTAGCTTCTTATCTTTCATGATTCTCGTTGTCTCCATATGCAATTACCCACAAGAAACTCGTCCACAAGAAACTCGTTCTTGAGTTCTCTTTGAGCTGAAACCAATTCATTTCCCAAAAATCAGTCATCTCCATACACCATTCATCATTCTAAGAAATTCTATGATGGATCCTTCTCAAGAAGACGTTCTCACTTTGTGGAGTTTTTATGTAACAGCTGCTCGATCTCATAGAGTTGCTATGTTTGAAGGGATTACGCTTGCCAAAGAAAAAGAGAAGAAGATGAAATACAAATATGATTCATATCATAATTCTGTCCCGCCTTCACAAGTTATTTCCTATTGTGAAGAGGTTAAAGACACCGATATCTCACACATGAACTTTGCAGATTTCCTTCAAAGGGTTGATGCTGCGGTTACAGAAGACATGGTTTCCATTAAACAGAGTAGTATCCATCTTGTTTCCACTTTTCCATTGGCTGCCCTTGAGCCAAAATTCGTGCTTGCATATGCAAGGAACTTTGATCCGTCATCCAAGACCATCAAAGATCAAGATGGTAAGACTATTATTAGTCTTGACCCAAAGACCATTGACATAATCTTTCACGTGCCACCAGTTCCTGTGGTTATTAATATTACCAAATAGAAAGCTCTTGAGAGGTGGAATGAAGACACTTCTTCTTGTACAAAGTTTATCAGTGACAATTGGTTGCTCAACAAAAGGCCTAATATTGCAAGGTGGCCAAAGGGAATCCGTCGCACCAAGTTCAAGGAGGAGATTAGTGACCTCGTCACATTATTCAATCGCCTTGCAGGGTTAAAGGCATCAAACACCTTTGAACCTTGGATGTACAAATACATCTCTCGTTGTCCGACCAAAGAAGAAGATATTCTGGGAGAAATGATCAGTGATATGCTATGTGAGCAGCTGTCTCAAGTTGTCAACACTTGTACTTTTTATATGAACTCATACCTAGTGTACATTGCTGCCTCACTTGGTCTTTTTTCTGGTTTATCTACCAAAGGAGACAGATCATTAGTTCTTGTATGGGAATACTTCCCTCAGCTTGTGTTGAAGATTAGCCGGTCTCATTACTGCAGAGTGTAGGATGCTTTCTATGGGCATTTTATGTGCTTATTTGATAAAAGTCTTCCAAACAAGCGTGTATTTGATGAGGCGTGGGTCAAGATGAATGAGTATGGCTGTTTGTTTCCACAGTTTCCTAATTACACTTACATGCGAGTTGGCTACTTCAAAGGTGAACCTCATACATGATGAAAATTGTCATTGATGTCATGATGTCAAAAGCCTAGAAGAAGAACAATATAAAGAAGATATATAATATCACAGCATATAGATGATTATAGCATGATGAAGATTATATGTAATGAAGATGTATGAATATAATAAAGAATATATAAGCTATAATACAGAACATACAGAAAGTTACTGATAATAAAGAAAACTAATGCAAAGTTAGAAGTATGCAGCTATGAGAATATGTACAGCAAAACAGAGTATAACATTATGAAATATGAAACAGCATGTTTACAGAGACACATATATACTTAATATGCACAGTAGCGTTGAAGACTAATATCACAGTATGCAATACGTATGTGCATTGAAGACTGTTAACGTATGTTGAATACGTATATGAACCTTTAGGCAGAGCATATGATATGCAGCGGCAGGTTGAAGTTTTTTTTATACTATCAAAGGTTGGAATAAACACATTTTGTGTTTATCGAATAAGTCAAAAAGAATACTCAAAACAGCGGTCAATCTATTTTTTCGAAGACTATTATACAGCTGTTTGCAATATGAAGTAATGGATTAATTCGAAAGTTTTTCTATATACGAAGACATCAAACACAGTGGTTTAATATTTACAAAGACAGCATGTAATAGTATCGAAGGTATCTACAGCGGCAGTAATAGTTTATGCAGATGTTAATAATGCAGCGATCAAACTTTATACAAAAATGGTAATCGAAGGTAGACAGTGAAGGATACAAGCAGAGACGGAATTTTAAAATATAGATATGCAAACAGAAACAGATCGAAAATAATTCGAGGGTCAAAGGATTAAAAGACATATATGCAATGTCAACAGCTATATTAAAAGGTTGCCGTAAAGATAAACAGCCGAAGGAGTAATATGTTTTAAAGTTTTAAAAAACTTTAATATGATAAAAGGTTTGAATACTTTCATATACGCTTTGGAGCAGATTAAAAATGGCAAACATTAATGTCAAAAGTTTAAACATCATCGAAGGTTTAAAATACTTTGTCGGCAATAAGAAGGATATTAAAAGTCTTGATTAATATGATTAAAAAGGGATATTAACTTATTTTTTTTAAGTTAATAATATTTTAAGAAAAGGTACCTTTTGATTTGAAAAGTTATAACTCTTAAGAGACATTGTTTCTTAAGAAGTGAACATATATATATACTCAATTCTTTTTGAAAATAAAAATAAGTTAGTCAGCATGTGAAAAAGAGAAAAGAAGAGCAGTGGAGAATAAAAAAAGAGAAATTAAATGCTTATATATTCAGATTTTTATCTGATATATATATATTGAGTATACAGTAGTAAAAGCATATTTTTGAGAGTAAGAGGAAAGCTATTGGCTGACTTAGAGAGAGCAGATTGTGTCCATCATCAGTTGAATAAAGCAACAGCGTTTAGGTGGAAGAAATTTTTTTTGAAAGCAGTGAGTTGGTGCTCAGAATCCGGACAGCAGGAGTTGGTGCTCAGAATCCGGACAGGGGGAGTTGGTGCTTCCAGTAGGTGGGTGCCTGCGAAGTGTGGGAGTTGGTGCTTCCAGTGAGTTGGTGCTCATAAACATAGGGGTTGGAGCCTCTAGTAGGTTGGTGCCTACAAAACATTGTAAAAGAATATTATATATAAAAGCAAAGTATTTTGTGGTTTTCTCCCATATTGGATTTCCACATAAAATTTGTGTTCATGTGCATAATTGTTTGTTTGAGAATTTAAAGTTATCTTTGAATAAAGTTTTTAAAAGTTAAAATTGTTATTAAACTGATTCACCCCCCCCCTCTCAGTATAATCATGTGCTCTTCAATACACTCCCAAAGTATCCAACAGATAAGATTATTCTCATGGAGTTGGCTAGGCAACTCATGGCTGTCCAGATGCATCAAAACACATTACATAGGCCAGGTTTGGGGATTTCTACACGAAACCCACTAAAAATCGGAGGATACTCCATTGATACAGTGCCAAAGGCCAAGAACATGGAATATGAACTTTAGAGGATTACTTTGAAGAAATTCATGGCCAAGAGTCTTTGATTGATGAGGGCTTAATGATAAGATGAGGAGGCAGTTTGTTCATGTCTATTGACTTGAAGATATATGGATTGATCTTTGCACCGAGGCAGATGTAGGAAGGATGGATTACTGTCGCTTGACTACTAAACAGATTGTTGATTTCAACCTTGCAGAAATTCTTCCTGGGGTTGAAGATGATGGTGACATTCTTGATCCTAATTACACTAGCAATCATGTTGAGAGTTTGCCTGTTTTGTCTCCATCTGGGTCAGGTAAAGAGAGTGTTTCTGTATGGGACTGTTTTCAGTCCATCCTTGCGAATACCAACATCTGGCTAAAAAGAAGGGGTTTGAAAAGCATCAAAATTAGATCAGGAAAAGATTTTGATCATGGTGGCCCGGTTGGTAGGAGATCAGAGATTAAAGGTAGAACTAAAGATGGCGCATCCTCTTCAGCAGTTGATCCTATCATTCCTATCATTTCTACCATTCCTAAGCTTACTATCAAGGGAGGTAAAGACACTGGGAGAGTTCTTCAAATTAAAGCACAAAAACTGAGAAGGTTCCAGTGGTATCCAGTGATGATGAGATGCCTGATTCACCTAAGGTATCTTCAGCTGTTGTATCTCCTCCTGTGGATACTTCAGTTACCACAACAATTCTTGATTTAGCGCTTGTGTCGGATGAGTCTCCTGATTCAACTTTGAGTACAGTTGCAGATGTATTTTCCATGGAGCTGATTCCTACTATGGACTCAGTCATGGTGACACCTGCCTTAACTATTTCATCAGTTGGTCCTATTGGTATATCTGAGGACTCTTATGACAACTTTGAGAGTGTGTTTGATGCATACTCCGTGACTATTCCTTCTATGGCCATCTCTTCTATGACGGTGCTTGATACTACTTCAGTGCAGTTGGAGCAGTTCATGTCTGAGGTTACTCATAGCAGCCCTACTCCTATGGCAATCTTACCAGAGGCTCCTCTTGTGGCTACAGTTGCACAGGCGGATCCGGTTACCACTTTAGCCATTACATCTGCACCAATGACATCTTCATTTTCTTTGCCTTCTTGGCTAAGTGCCATAACTCAAAAAAGGAAGAAGGAACAGATTCCATTGGAGGGTTTTGATCTCAGACAAGTTTCAAAGCCAAAAGCTCCAAAGAACAAGAAGGCCAAAACAGTGTCAAGGATCGTGGTTGAAGATAATGCCAAGTATTTTGAAATTGTTGAGTCTTTGATTGATAGGTCTACAGAAGAGGGGCAGCTTTTTGATTATAAATTCACAAGGGTTGAACTTGGTAAGCAGACACGTTTGAGTTGTCAACAAGATGCTCAGGATGCCGTTGCACAACTCACGTAGAGGAATGATAAGCTATGGGAAAAGAAAAACAAGGTGAAGGAAGAAAATGCATGCCTCCTTGAAACCATAGAAATGATGAACAATTCCTAGAATGCTGGTCCTATTTCAGTATCAAGCCCTGGGGATTATGAGAAGTGTCAAAAGAAGGCGAAAGCGGTTGATGAATGGTGTGATCAAATAGAAACACAAGGAAAGCAGGTGATTAAGGAATCATACAATGTTTTGAGGCATATATGCATGACTGTCAAGGAAATAAGGAAAATTATTTCATCCTTTCATCAGCAGCTGAAAGTTCTGAACGAAGATTTAAATGTCTGGAGGACCATGCAAGAGTTCAATCTCAAAAAGTTGTGTCAGTTTGAAATCGTTTCTTTTGTTGACACATATTTTGAGTCTCTTGATTTAATGGTCAATAGGGAAAGAGTTAAGTAAATTGGTCACAGATTTGCAATCAGCATTGAACTCATGGAATGAACAGGAATGTCAGATGACAAAAGAGTTCAATAAATTGTCTTGTGAAGTTTTCTCAGAAGATGGTAAGCTGATTGAAGGAGTTGTGATGACAAGGTTTTCAGAAATGATTCGCCTTCAGCTTGATTCAGATGATTTCAGTCTCACCATTCTTGACCGATTCATGGAATATAAAATGTCCTTGAATCAGCTCCAAAGCCAAGTAACCAGCTATACTAAGTCACATGTTCTACGCAAGGCTACTGCGATTGCTCAGCATACAGGTGCACCAGCTGTTATACATGAGTCTCTTCGTAAGTTCGAGGCTTATGTAAATACTCTCTGATGTTGATTCCTAAGTGTCTGGGACACTTTTCCTTTGTTTTATTAGCATATGATTACAGATTGCATGTAGTACATGTGATGATTGTAATTACAGGAAAACATATTTCTGTATACCAGTATTATGTAATCATGTTGCAAGTGCTTTAAGCTTTGTAACATTGAATAAGTCAAAAGTAGTTAGTAGGTTGTTGAATAAATCAAAGTGGTTGAGGGTTTCCACTTTTCTCTCTCCTATTTTCCTATATAAAGGAGAGCTCATTGTAAATATTTTTATCTTTTGTTTGAAGCAAGAAAGCTATATTCGAGAACTTGTGTGGTGAAAACTTTGTGTTTCATTGTACGAATTTTCTAAGGTGAATAAAAGTAACATGATTTTCCAAACTGTGTTGCAAATCTTGTGATTGAATGATGTTTTCTTATGTTACATTGTTTAGTCGATCTTGAATTCATTTCATAGCTTAACTTGTATAAATCCACCATTTGAGAGACTTTGAGCTATAGGAGGAGGATTGCTATAGTTAATAGTGACTGTAAATACTGAGAGTTGAAGACTTTGAGCTTCAATTTTGAGTGTTTTTCTTTTAATTTCAGAATCATTAGTGAGAGACTTTGAGCCTCACTATTAGTTCTTGTTTTCTTTAAATAGGATTAATTGCAAGAGACTTTGGGCCCTTGTCTTAATCCACCAAATCCGTTTATAACTGCTGCCTTAGGAGTTGTTCTTATGTCAATTGCTAAGTCACTGATATTATCGTAGCAGTAGGAAATCCTTGTAGAATTAATAAGTTGTTTTTACTTGTGAATCTTTTCTTGAAAAAAGAGGAAAAGGTTGAAAGAATCACGCTTTATTCGATTTTAGTCGAAATCCTATTGAAGCCACCTACGGTAAGAAGGGAGCCTCTTCTATAGCTGAGAGGAGAGATTTATCTCATTACACCGTTGCCTAAAGTTACAATTTTGTAAGCTGTAGTCTTAGTAGCTTACAAATTTTTTAGCCAACAATACTTCAATGATATCAAGTCTCATGATATCTATCAATAAGCCCAAGAGATACTAACTATCATGACATGTCCATGATTATCAAGTCACATGATAAACGTCATGATATTGCACTAATCATTGTAAAGTCGTCACCTTACAATGTTAGATACAAGTGTTCATTATATAAAAGATCGTCACCTTTCAATAATGTACACAGGGTAGGCCCATAAGTCATAGAGTCACACATATGACAAAAGAGTTTACACATTAAACATCTTTATTTATATTAATACAAATAAAAAAATTTGAGACTCTCAATAACTTACATTTCAACCATACCAAGTTTCTTTTTGAAGTGTTCAACTTTCACTCTAGGGAGAGGCTTGGTGAGCATGTCTGTTGTTTTATCGCTTGTAATAATATACTCCGACTGGATCACATTCCTTTCTACCATGTCTCTCACATAGTGATAAGGAATCTCTATATGTTTAGATCTATCATGGAATACTGAATTTACTAACAGTTTGATGCAGCTCTGATTGTCACAATGGATGATAGTAGGTTTTAGAGGCTCACCAAATAATCCCACAAGTAGTTTCCTGAGCCATACTGCTTCTTTTGATCACAAAGATGCTGCAATATATTCGGCTTTTGTTGAGATTTGAGCCACATAAGACTATTTCCTGCATATCCAAGAAATCATAGCTGATCCCAAATTGAAGCAACATCCTGATGTGCTTTTCCAATCAGTCACACTTCCAGCCCAATTAGAATCAGAGTATCCATGTAGATCTAGGTCAACATTTTTATATTTGAGACCATATCCAATAGTACCTTGAAGGTACCTCAATATATGCTTCGCAGCAACAAGATGTATATCTCAAGGTTAACATATAAACTATCTCAAAGCATTTATTGCATAGAAAATATCCGGTCAAGTGTTAACCAGGTACATAAGTGATCCAATTATCTGTTTGTAAAGGGTAGGATCCGCAAATCTAGATTCTGTTGTTGCTTCTTTTAGTTTATGGAAGTTGGTTTCCACGGGTGTTGACATTTGTCTACAGTTCGACATCCATAGTGTATTTCCCTTGATTTAAGAAAATACCATCTGATTTATGCTAGACTTCCAATCCAAGGAAGTAATGTAAACTGCCCAAGTCCTTCATGTCAAATTCTGATGTCAGGTCCTTACATTGAACAATAGGGTGATCTTCTCTTGTAATTAACATGTCATCAACATATAGGATTAGTATCAACATATTACCATTAATTACCTTAAAGTAAAGATTAGGG
The DNA here is from genome assembly GCA_027943335.1 of Chamaecyparis obtusa. NCBI lineage: Eukaryota > Viridiplantae > Streptophyta > Pinopsida > Cupressales > Cupressaceae > Chamaecyparis > Chamaecyparis obtusa. Next base: position 374,482 of record BSBK01003861.1, on the reverse strand, counting down.
TGTGCATCATTCTTGGAGAACCCAAGACCCAATAGATAGTTGTCGATCCTTTCGTACCAGGCTCGGGGAGCCTGTTTAAGTCCATATAGGGCTTTCTTTAATTTGCACACATGTGAAGCTGCATTATGAATCACAAAACCTATAGGTTGTTCTAAATAGACTTCTTCAATAGTCCCATTCAAGAATGCAGTTTTCACATCCATCTGGTGGATCTTCCAGCCTTTAGCAGCTGCAATAGCTATGACTGCTCTAACGGAGGTATATTTGGCAACAGGTGCAAATGTCTCTTCATTCTCAATACCTTCCTTCCGAGAGAATCCCTTGGCTACAAAACGTGCTTTATGTTACTCTATACTGCCATCTGCAACATGTTTAATTTTGAAGAGCCACTTGGACGAGACAACAAATTTCTCTTTTGGTCTAGGAACTGTGTCCCAAACATCATTTTTTAGAATGGATTGATACTCTTTTGTCATAGCATCTTTCCAAACTTGATGTTACCCAAACTGATGCTGATAATGAACAAGGTTAACTGAGCAATGAAAGTTAAGTAGAAGTATTGGGTCAGTTGTTATGTTGTCATTGATGTCAAGCCTATTGACTTACTGATTTATGCAAGATGCCATATCAATCTGAAATATGTGGTGCTGAGTAAAGAAATGGTTGGTAAAGATAGAAGATGAAATAAAGAAGTGATGTTAAGCGTGTGAGCTTAAATAGGCAATTGATGAATCAGTCTATGACAAGGTAATATTGATTTGATTGTTTTACATGATTTGATGAAGTGTTAGAATGATGCACAAGGATTGAAGTTGTCAAATGAAAAGACAAGGAATCAATGTGTGCTATCGAGTTGGAAATGGTTGTCTGTAAGTAAAGATATTGGTCGGATATAGTTAACCGAGAAGTTGATAACCGAGGAAGATGTTAATGTCATGAGCCATAATCAATGTATTTACAAATATATTATTTTCTAATGTGTATGTATAATTGACGCAAATGTCATCTTAAATAGGTGCCATATATATTAATTCATATACAATTAATATAATTGTTAGAAATAATGATATAATGTATTATTAGACTAATTAAATAAATTAATCAATAATCTATATGTATTAAAATAATGATAATTATTTAATATTAAATTAATAATTAAATATTTCTCTTATATTATCTCCTATTAATATTAAGTATATTAATAAATGATTAGATTCCCTGTATTAATTATTGATATAGTTTCCATCATTATTTAATATTAAATTAATAATTAAATATGTTTCTTATATTATCTCCAATTAATATTCACTATATTAATAAATGATTAGATTCCCTGTATTAATTATTGATATAGTTTCCTAATTAATAAATAATTAATATTAAAGTCTCCTACATTGTAAATAAGGGGAGAGTTATAATTTACAAATATCACCGATGAAGAATTATAATTAATACTAATACCACCGATAAAGAGTTTTATAATAATTAAATGCAAATTATTAATACTAATACTATAATCCAAACGATGTGACTGGTCATCTTTGTATATATATTGAGTGGGCAAAGACATTATATCAGAGGGAGGGCGGAAGAAGAAACATTAAGAAATAATATGGAAAACTTGGGAGAAAATAATATAGGAGAAAATGAAGGAGAAAAGATAGCAGAAAATAAAGGAGGAAATATAGGAGGAACTCAAGGGAAGAAAATAAATATATATATTCCGATCAGAAAAGATGAATAGTCATGGAATGAAAGATAAAATAATATTATATTATAAAATGGATATCTTCAAAAGACTAAGAAATATATATTATATCAAGGAGGGAATATTATATATAAGAAATGAACCAGAGAAACTTATATACTTTGATTAGTGATGAAATGATATGGAGGACATAGATTTATATACATAGATATTAAAATGATACAATTATATATGTTGTATGATAAATATATTTAAAGTAAAGTATTATACACATATATATTGAATATGTTTAATTATTAATAATCGGAATTCTATATATATTATTATTGATAATCAGATTTATATATACGATTTATATATTTCAATAAGAATGAAATTATATATGGGTTGTGTTATATATATTTATTTATATTTTTGTAATATAAACTATTAATATATACTTTGTCAATTCCTTAATAACTCACTAATCACTATTAAAGGGATAGGGAGTGTGTGTAGGAAGAGGCGGGTAAATCGGTCACATGATGGAAAGATCCCAAGATAGGTAGAACCTTGAGGGAATCCACTTGTAGACTGTGCATGCGTCCTAGCACAATAAATCTACCATCTTTCTTAAGATCCGTGGTTAGGTGTGAAGTAAGGAATTAGAGCTTAAGCATATATTGTGAATTAGTGACTATTCTTAATATAATATAATTTATATGCATAATGACGTATGATAATTACTGGAAACTAGCATCCTCCTAGTATGAAACATTACGATTTGTCATTCCTAAACATAAGCCAAACCCTAATAAGGGATTTTAGAAGAAATCAAGTAAGAGTATAAAAAAGGGATCATTACAGTTAACCAAGTACATGATAACCAAGAAAGTAGACTTAACCGAGAAGATAAGGTTGGTTGGTTAAACAAGAAATTGATTAAAAGACAACATCGAGTGAGGATTTGGATTGATCTAGAAGATTCTAAGGAAGGAACAAAGTCAGTTAATGAAATCAACGGATCAAAAATGTTACGTACAGATAAATGGTGAAGATTTAATGATTAGTTTGAAGATCCAAGAAAAGTTCAAGTCCAAGGTGAAGATACAGCTGGCAAGATTCATAAAACGTGTTACCGAGCTACACATACATTGAATTTGGATTGAGAGATTGAATGGATGAGATTAATTCATGGAAACCTTAATGAATAGGATTAAGTGGCAAAACTTGTTTATATAAAGGACAATCAAGATGGTAATATTGCTGATTTGCTGATAGCCAGTGTAGATAGCCAAATAAGTACAGAAGGGTACACCGAGCATAACTGAGTTGAAGAAAAGTGTGAATCAAGTGAAGGAAAGTGATGAGATGAAGAGTAAGTGTTAATCAGCTAGAAAAGAAGAGTTTGAAGAAGATAAATGAGTAGAAAGGAGATTTGAACAAGCAGGAAGTTGCATATTCTATCAAGTCATTTCACTGTTACTTTGTAACCATTGTATTAGAAAATCTCTTAATCAAGTGGATTTAATAGTCCTATTTCTAAATCCTTTGTAAGGTGGCATTCTAACGAATGTTCTATGTCCTCTAATAAGGTCACTCATTATAGGGTGACAGATCTAGTTGATCTTTGGTGAAAATCCCCTAACAAGGTCACATCTAGCAAACGTGTTTTGTAATCTTTAATAGGATTGGCTCTTAACCGAGCTCACTTCAGAAGAGTGAATTATTTTGTGGGTGATAATTCCCTCATTGGTTTTTACCCAATTTGGGTTTCCACGTTGAAAACTGGTGTTAATGTGTGATTGATCGTTTTGCATGTTTTTTTTTGATTTTCATATGCATACTGCTGTGATCGGTTGAATACCTAAATCTTTTGATTGAGATTAGTTGCTGAAAAGGTTTTAAGGTTGAAAAGTGTTAAGGGACTTGAGATAACTGATTCACCCCCCTTTTAGTTATCCAACAATTGGTATCAGAGAATTTGGTGCTTATAGGAAGACTTAAGCTAAAGATATGAAGATGTATAGGAGAGAAGTACCGAAGTTGAACAAAGAGAACTTCCCTACATGGCAAAGCAGGATGAAGTTACATCTATCTGAAATTGGAGATTCTGCACTCTACTATTTGGAAAATGACTATACTCGACTGCCTACTGGACCTATGACAATTGATCAAATGAGAGATAAGATGGAACACAACTCGGTAATGTTTGAGATTGCTTCTTCCCTAACTGATGCTGAGTTTAATGACATAAAGGACTACACTACATCGAAAGAAATGTGGGCTAAACTTGCACTTGTTTATGGAGGTGATATGCATGTACAAAAGGCAAAGGTTGATAGTCTCAAAGGAAAATTTGATGAGATGAGAATGCAAGAAGGTGAAAACATTGCACAATACTGTTTCAGAATCAAGGAAGTGGTTAGTGCTATCAAAGGAGCTGGTGGAACCATAAATGAAGAAGATGTGGTAAGCAAAATTCTTAGAACTCTCTTACCTAAATATGCTATTCGAGTCTCTGATATTCAGGAATTGAGATCCATACTTGGTAATGTTACTCTTGATGCTTTGATTGGTAAGCTGACTACATTTGAGCTTAGTAACTTTGATAAGAGTTTCCGAAGATAGAAACTGCTTTCAATTCATCTCTAACCATTGGTAGTTCAAGAAGAGAAAGAGACAATCACTATAGTTTAGGTGGAAGTGACTATGACAGTATCCTATCCGAGGAAAAATAACAAGAACTGGAAGCACTGTTGGAAAAGAGGTTACCGAGAGGAAAAGGAAAATATAAAAGTAAATTGATTCTAAAATGTTTTAACTGCAACAAGATAGGTCATATTGCATCTAAGTGTCCTAATAATGACAGGAATGATAAGAAGGACAAGAAGGAGAACCGATACTGAAGGTTTAGAGACTAAAAGGATAAAGGAAAGAAATTATGCTACCTAGCTGAGGAAAGATTAACCGACGATGAATCTGATGACACAGATGAAGGTGAGGAAGTGGTTTATGTTGCAATGAAGGATGATTCAGAAGAAGAAAGGTATGAAGATGAAAAAGCCCTTATTTCTCAAATTAGTAAAACTGACCCATGGATTATTGACAATGTTTGTTCACATCATATGACTGGTGATATTGATAAGTTTGAAAACTTAGAAGAATATGATAGAGGATTTGTTAGATTTGGAAATGATGCTCCATATTCTGTAACATGAAAGGGATCCATTATGCTGAATGAAAAGATTAAGTATGATAATGCTTATTGGGTTCAAGGACTAAAGTACAACTTGTTGAGTGTAGCACAACTGAATAACACAGGTCACCGACTGGAATTTCAGAACCGAAAGGTGAAAATCTATAATGCTGCTGGAGATTTGATTGGCATCGGTGAACAATCCAAAGGTAACTTATTTTATCTGAATTCTAATGGAAATATGTGTCTGATTGCAAGAAGTGAAGATGCTTGGTTATGGCATAAAAGATTCTATCATGTGAATTTTGATAACATGATCAAGGTTAGTAAGAAGAAAAGAGTCAGAAGTTTACTGAGATTGAGCAAGCCAGATAAAGTTATGTGTAAGGAATGTCAGATCGGTAAGATGACAAAATCAAGTTTTTCAAGCAAGTCTTACTCATCTAATGGTATATTAGAGTTAGTTCATACTGATCTCTCTGGCTCTATGAGAGTACAAAGTTATTGTGGTAATCGGTATTTCATTTTGTTTGTTGATGACTACTCAAGGATGATGTTTGTAATGTTTCTAAAAGAAAAGTTTGATGCATTCCAAATGTTTAAATCGTACAAGGCAAGAGTTGAGAAGGAAACAAGTAAGCAACTGAAGTGTTTAAGATCAGATAGAGGAGGTGAATTTATCTCTGATGAATTTACTATCTTCTGCAATGAAAATGGAATTAAAAGACAAGTCTTTACACCAAGAATTCCAAAACAGAATGACATAGCTGAAAGAAGGAACATATGAATAGTTGATTGTGCAAGAACATTGTTGATTGAGAAGGAGGTTGCACAAACATTCTGGAGAGAAGCCATTAGCACTGTTGTTTACACCTTCAACCGAGTGCAACTTAAGAAAGGTATAGATAAAACTCCCTATGAACTTTGGTATGTGCATACACCTAATGTTACCTACTTTAAAATCTTTGAAAGTAGGTGTTACATTCTGAAAGATGCTAGGAATGGAAAGTTTGATTGTAAAGGAGATGAAGGTATATTCCTAGGATACTCCACAAATAGAAAAGCTTATAAATGTCTGAATAAGGCTACTAACAAAATTGTGGAAAGGGCAAATGTAAGGATTGATGAATTTGTAGATAAAAATGAAGGAGATAGCAAAAAGGAACCAGAATATTATCAAAGATTTATATATGTACAGGAAGGAGTTTCTGGTACTTTACCCGAGCTGCAAGAAGAAACCAAGGAACTAGTTCAACCCCCACCGAGAGAAGAAAATGCTGAAGAACAGAGAATTGAGCCAGTACTAGCAAAGTATGTCAGAAGGAACCACTCACTGACTCAAATAATTGGAGATAAGAATGCAGGAGTCATGACAAGAAGTAAGTTGAGAGACAATACATGTTTGATTTTTGAATTTGAGCCTAGATTAGTCAAGGATGCACTTGAAAATGAAGATTGGGTTAATGCAATGAAAGAAGAGATTGATCAGATTGTAAAGAGAAATACTTGGTTACTAGTATCGAGACTTAAGGATAAGAATGTTATTGGTACAAAGTGGATTTTCAGAAATAAACTAAATGAAAATGGAGATGTGATAAAGAATAAAGCTAGACTTGTATGCAAAGGATATGCTTAGGAGGAAGGTTTTGACTATGGTTTTACGTTTTCCCCTGTCGCTAGATTAGAAGGTGTGAGAATTCTACTTGCATACGCAACTTATAATGGTTTCAAGGTTTATCAAATGGATGTAAAGTTTGCATTTTTGAATGAAATATTGGAAGAAGTGTACATTAGTAAACCAGAAGGATTTGTTGACAAAAGTCAGAAAAACATGGTATGTAAACTACACAAGGCACTGTATGGTTTGAAAAATGCACCCCGAGCATGGTATGAAAGACTCCACTCATATCTAATGAGAATAGGTTTCATTAGAACTAGTGATAACAGTAATGTGTACTTGAAAAATGAATCTGAAGGTAAGGTGTTAATAGCTGAAATATTTGTTGATGATATCATATTTGGAAGAAATGAGTCAATGTGTAGATCATTTGCTGATGAAATGAGAAAGGAATTTGAAATTTCAATAATTGGAGAGATCAAATTCTTCATTGGATTGCAAATTCAATAGATCAAGGATGGCATATACATAACACAGTCAAAATACATCAAAGAGATCCTAAAACCTTTTGGGATGGAAGATTCAAGACCGGTTGGTACACCGATAATTACTGGATGCAAATTGTCAAAAGAAGATCACTCTACCAAGGTGAATGAAACTCTGTATAGATCCATGATTGGTAAGCTACAATATGTTGTTCATAGTAGGCTAGATATTGCTCATGATGTTGGTATTGTAGCAAGATTTTCTTCTAATCCTAAAGTGACACATGATTGTTGTGAAGAGAACTTTAGATATCTAAAAGGAATTGAGGACTATGGATTATGGTACAAAAAGGATGAAGATTTTGAATTGAAAGTGTATACTGATGTCGATTGGGCAGGTAATGTGGATGATAGGAAAAATACAAGTGGAGGAGCTTTCTTTCTAGGAGAAAGATTAGTGACATGGATAAGCAAAAAGCAAAGTTGCATTTCACAGTCAACTGCTGAGGTAGAATATGTTGTTGCTGCAATCAATTGTTCTAACATTGTTTGGATAAAACAACTACTTGAAGGGACACAAGAGGAAATAGATGGTCCTGTGACAATCTATTGTGATAATACAAGCGCTATATACATTTCAAAGAATCCGGTGATGCACTCAAAGACAAAGCGTATATCAATCAAGTATCATTATTTGAGAGAACAGGTACACGAGAAACAAGTAAAGTTGGAATATGTAAAATCCAAGGAACAGATTGCTGATATATTCACAAAGCCATTACCTAAGGATACTTTTGAGTACCTAAGAGGTAAACTAGGGATCATTCTACTATCTAATGTTCATTAGAGAAAGATGCAAGTTGCATCAATTCATGCTTTATCAGATTATCTATTTGTGAGTTGATGCAGATGTTCACTCTTAAGGAGCAGCGTAAAGTTGTGTGAAAGATATGAGGAAACATAAGTAATTGGTACAAGCAAGGTACAAGGTACAACTACAAGGACAACTAAGTTTCAAGGTTTTGCGGGTACCTGTGGCATTGCTGTCAAGGGGGAGTGATACTAACAAAAAGAGATAGATATTAATGGAGGAGAGATGACTATGTAAGAAGTAAGGGGGAGAAATAAAGAGAATGAAGACAATGAAGAAAGAATACCATCCAATACCATCAAGAGGTATATTTCAGATGTGAGATATATAAATTGTGTTGCCATCAATGCCAAAGGGGGAGATTGTTACCCCAACTGATATTGATACCCAAACTGATGCTGATAATGAACAAGGTTAACCGAGCAATGAAAGGTATGTAGAAGTAGTTGTTATCTTGTCATTGATGTCAAGCCTATTGACTTACCGATTTATGCAAGTTGCCATATCAACCTGAAATATGCGGTGTTGAGTAAAGAAATGGTTGGTAAAGATAAAGATGAAATAGAGAAGTGATGTTAAGTGTGTGAGCTTAAATGGGCAATTGATGAATCAATCTATGACAAGGTAATATTGATTTGATTGTTTTACATGATTTGATGAAGTGTTAGAATGATGCACAAGTCAGTTATAATTGTTGGTAATAAAGGATTGAAGTTGTGGAATGAAAAGACAGGGAATCAATGTGTGCTACTGAGCTAGAAATGGTTGTCAGTAAGTAAAGATATTGGTTGGATACAGTTAACTGAGAAGTTGATAACCTAGTAAATGATAACCAAGAAGGTACACTTAACCAAGAAGATGAAGTTGGTTGGTTAAACAAGAAATTGATTAAAAGATGACATCGAGTGAGGATCTGGATTGATCTAGAAGATTCTAAGGAAGGAACAAAGTTAGTTAATGAAATAAATGGATCAAAAACGTTAGGTACAAATAACTGGTGAAGATTTAATGATTGGTTTGAAGATCCAAGAAAAGTTCAAGTTCCAAGGTGAAGATATAGTTGGCAAGATTCATAAAACATGTTACCAAGCTATAGATACATTGAATTTGGATTGAAATTTGATCAAATGGATGAGATTAATTCATGGAAACCCTGATGAATAGGATTAAGTGGCAAAAATTGTCTATATGCAGGATGATCAAGATGGTAATATTGCTGCTTTGCTAATAGCCAGTGCAGATAGCCGAATAAGTACAAAAGGGTACACTGAGTAGAACAAAGTTGAAGAAAAGTGTGAATCAGGTGAAGGAAAGAGATGAGATGAAGAGTAAGTGTTGATCAGCCAGAAAAGAAGAGTTTGAAGAAGACAAATGAGCAGAAAGGAGATTTGAACAAGGAAAGGAAGTTGCATATTCTATCAGGTCATTTCACTATTACTTTTTAAACATTGTAGTAGAAAATCTCTTAACCGAATGGATTTAACAGTCCTATTTCTAAATCCTTTGTAAGGTGGCATTCTAATGAATGTTCTAAGTCCTCTAATAAGGCCACTCATTATAGGGTGACAGATCTAGTTGATCTTTGGTGAAAATTCCCTAATAGGGTCACATCTAGCAAATGTGTTTTGTAATCTTTAACAGGATTGGCTCTTAGCTAAGCTCACTTCAAAAGAGTGAATTATTTTATGGGTGATAATTCTCATAGTGGGTTTTACCCAAATTGGGTTTCCACGTTAATAATTGGTGTTAATGTGTGATTGAATGTTTTGCATGTTATTTTCTTATTTTCATATGCATACTGCTGTGATCGGTTGAATGCTTAAATCTGATTATTGAGATTAGTTGCTGAAAAGGTTTTAAGGTTGAAAAGTGTTAAGGGACCTATGATAACTGATTCATAATTGATTCACGCCCCCCCCTCTCAGTTATCCAACAAATGCTTGAGAGCTTCAGTAACTCCGGTAGGTTTAGAATCAACGATCTCACTCATTAATGCATCATAAGTTAACTTGCGAGTTCTTTTGCTCTCTCTGAATGTCCCTTTAGGTGCTACATGCATTTCTATTTCCTGTATCATCTTTCTTTTCCAAAGTCGTCTCTTGTGATTATTGTTCTATTCCTCTTCTTGAATCTCAGGAGGAATATGACTTTCACTTGTGGTTTCATCTGAATACTCCCTCTGAAACTCAGGAGCTAGATCCTCTTCCATACTTTTAAGTGAATCTAGTATTTCTATCTCATTTGAACTCTTTGCTTTCTTGAAGGCAATGTCTTCTTCAAAGATGACATCTTTACTTAGTTCAATTTGTCTCTTTACAGATATGTATATTCTGTAAGCTTTTGAAGTTTCACTATAGCCTACAAAAATTCCTTTTCTTCCAGAAGGATCTAGTTTTAACCTCTTTTCTTTCGGCACATGGATGTAGACTAGGAAACCAAATATCCTTAAGTGACTGATATCAAGTTTTACATCAGTAAAAGCTTCTTTAGGAGTTTTGTTATCCAAGTGTGAGTGAGGGTATCTATTTTGAATGTACATAGCTGTATTAGATGCTTCGGCCAAAAATGAGGTTTCAAGGTTTTGATCATAAAGCATTGCCCTAGTTGCTTCTACACTAGTTCTGTTTTTCCTCTCAACAACTCCACTGTTGAGGATTATAGGGTATGGTGAACTCCCTCTTGATCCTAGCACTTACACAAAATTCTTTGAAGATTTGAGAAGTATACTCTTTCCCATTGTTTGTTCTAAGTATTTTGATTTTCTTCATTGGAAGAGTTTTCAGTGAGAGCTTTGGATTCCTTAAACCTTTCAAGGATCTCTTCCGATTCTTTGCACTTGAGGAAGTATATCTAGGTCTTCTTGGAGAAGTCATCAACAAAAATTACATAAGACAAAATCCCTCCTATGGAGGGTATAGACATGGGTCCACATAAATCAAAGTGGACTATTTCTAATACAACTTTAGTTCTACTCAAACTATTAGGAAAAGTACCCTTAGTGTTTTTCCCCAAGGCACACCCTTTACATGACCCATTATGAGTTTGATTTAGTTTAGGTAGTCCAGTTACAAATTTATCCATAGAAGTTAGGGCACGAAAGTGAATATGGCCTAATCTTCAATGCCAGATCTCATTTGAGTCAGAGGTCTCATTAATAAGAGCTTGATTTGTCTTAGTGCAAAGTTTGTATAGGTGCCCTTGTCTTATGCCTACGGCTAAATAGTTCATTAAATAATTTCACACAATTGGTTCTAATGTGGAGACTCAATATTTTGGCTTAGAAATAAAATTGAAGTTCATTAAATAATTTCACACAATTGGTTCTAATGTGGAGACTCAATATTTTGGCTCAGAAATAAAATTAAATCCCTCAAATATTTTGCTTAAAATAACTCTCATATATTAAAATCTTCCAAAATTTATATTGTTCACACAACCATACTTTGAGAGAATAGCCGACCAATATGAACCGGGCAAGCAAATGTTAAATATTATAGCCTCACGATAATAAGGAGATTTCCTCTCCACATTAAAATATTAATATTTGTGAACTCTATTTCTCTCGTTAAGTCCATATGCTGCCCAACAAATTACTAGCTAATGACTCATATGAGATGAGATATAGTTTTCCACAGAATATACAATCATCAGAATAAAATATCTTGGCATTTCTCCAAATCAGATAAAAATTTCAGAATTGTAAATACCTTATTCTCTGTTTCTCATGAAATTTCATAGGCTGATAGGAAAACCAGCTCTGATATTGCTAAAATATCCCTGTAGGATATTATCCTGAGATTTTAACACAAAAGAAACAAATATTTTTGCCTGCAATTGATTTCAATTTATCCAATTGAAATAGAGTTTCAGAAATGAATATTGCAATTAAATCTTTAGTAAGAAATAACAAAGATTCAATCGTAGTTATAGAACTTACAACAAGATTGGATACCAGAAATATGAATTTTTAACACTAAGTGAGATACTTGCATGATATCTCCAACCGACAATGGGTTTCCGTCAACTGCCTCCAAGCTTGAGGGTTTCCATCCTCAAACCTGCTGAAAGCTGAAGCTTCCAAATTCTCCAAGAGAACAATAATTAAATCATAAACCAAGCATGGAGAGAATGAGCCTTTGAAAGTTCTTTTATAACACATCCCTGTGACCCTTCGTTTTCCAAATGCTCGTCTTTTCGTCTTCTTTCTTTTTGTCCCTTTTCAAACCTCTTTTTAATATTAAAATGACTTTTATTAATTTCAATTAAGCTCTAGTAAAGTCATTTTTAATATTTGTTAAGTTGTCAATCAATTTCCAATGTCCCCAAAAAAGGGACATTACATCCACTGTTCAGAGACTATGAACTGAAATCAATATTCCTGTATTTCTAATAAATTTACCTCATTCAGCAAGTTTACATTTATCTTTGAAAGTTCTATATAAATTTTCTTCACTTAACCGGAACATCATTTCCAATTTGTTATTTGGAGATCTTTTGTTTAGACTCCTATAGCAGAGATCGTCTGATGCTATTTTTATCTTTGCAATTCTTTGAATATTCTGCAGCTATGATTAAATTAATGAAGTGCCACTTGATTATGCAAACATAATTTAAAGATTCATTCTCTTTGATTTTTCTCTCATTAAATTACTTGCTTCATCATATAATGCAGTTAAATTCTCATGATAATTTTTTTGTTTAATAGGTCTATTCAAAACTTAACTACAATTTTCTGTATGATCCTCTTTGCAGATGCCTCCTTGCTTCCCTATGCTGGGGACAACCGATAATTTGAATGTTTTGGAATCACTCAAACTTGGGAAATATTCAAGTGTAAAATAAGATCCTCCCTTTTCCTCTTAAAACTATGAATTCAATGAGTTTATAATTAAGTGTCATACCAAAGAAATTTTAAGTGCATTATCTTCCAACAAAATTGCTGTTTTTGTAGTGGTTTGCTGATGTGTATTCTAATGAAGTTTCGGACACTTGTGAACGGATTCTTACTGAACTTGCTAACAGTTTTGGAATTGAAGTAAGATTTCCTAGCCTCTTGCAAATGCATGTTTTTGAAAGAATATTGTCAGATGGTATATTATTTTTCTTACCTTTTAGTATTCCCTAAACAACAAGCTAATTAGTATTATGACTTTCTAAACAAATTGAGAACATGTTTTTGTTTGAAAAATTTTCAATGGAAGACAAGGGAGATAATACTACCAGAACTTGAGGAAATGCGTACGGCTCACCTTGTTACCATTGGATCAGAGGCACTCAATCATTTATATCCACACTTCGAGAATGGGTATATTGCTTATCAATACTTTTATTCTGTTGTATATCTACGTTTTTCTTTCTATTTTTTATTATCTTTTGAATCTATGAAAATTGAAAAAGATTTTTTTGTATCTGAGAATCTAATCATTGATAACAGACAACGGATGGCATTGTCCTATGATGTTCGCCTTAATATGGCCCTTTTTGAGTCCTTTTTGGCTGCAGATTATGTAGTTGCTCAATCTCTCAGGTATGAAAACCCCATCAGTTCTATCCGCTCCAAGACAGAAGATGTTAATATGTGGAAAACTTACTGTTTATACATGATCTTATTATAGAAGCTGTGCATGGCTTGCTAATCCTTGGGAGATCAGTCATGTTTCATGGGCGTCGTGATTTTTGTTTATATTCACTTTTCATTGAGCATGTAAATGATTTTTATATTGTAGTTGTAAGTAATTTATTAGCTTCAAGATGATTGATTTTATTAATTTTATGGACTAAATTGTTTAGCCTCAATTTTGTATAAATAACCCAGCAAGGCAGACCTAAGATTTCTGTTAATCCTTGTTGATATCTCCCTTGTAATCAGTTTATAGCTGGAATTCTAATAATTGTATCTGTTCTGCAGGAGACGTATCATGCATTACCATATGGAAGCATTCAAACATGTTGACGTCATAGTGACCCCTACAACAGGGTATGTGGCCTAGCACGCACTCAATGTTTTATATACAATCACCCAGAATGAATAAATACCTTTTGCATAATGGAAGATGACACAGTTTGTACACATTACAGTATGACGGCACCAAAAATACCATCATCATCTCTGAAAATTGGAGAGACTGATTATGAAACATCAGGTGAGCATTGTCTTTTCAAATTCCAAAATTGTAACAGTGTTTCATGCTTGCCACCACTGAAATTTTATACAAAGCTTTATGTTTTCAGGATGATACTTTTTGCATAAGCATATAAAACCTAGCACACCAACTATAACTTCTGCCAATTATGACATTTTTGTAGGCATTGCTAGTTATTAAAATTACCCTAAAAATGTTAAATTATAAATACAAGGCACACTGACTCATTAGACTAGGGACATGATGGTACCATCCTCACCGTCATGATTGTTAGGAATAGAGTGTTGTACATCTTGCACAAGAAAGAATTATTTTAATTATGTAGAATAAAAGGTTATTTGTGGTGCATATTTAGATCTATATAGTCACATTAAATATTTATTTGGGTCCAGTTGCAAAGTAGAATGTAACATTGGTAAGATATTTTATGTCTAGGTTGCACATGGGAAAAATATTTAATATCGGGAAACTTTGAACTAAAACGTATATGTTGGAGCCAATGGTTTGTGTACTCGTGGTTTTAACCTATCATTTGATTGTTTTCTATGAGCTTGATTCTATAAAAAAAAACATATGTTTAGTGGTTGATCTTGTTTAGTTGGCTAGTTGGTTGTCTAGGTTGGTTGTCATCATATCAAGCTCTTTTCCGGAGTGTGTACATGTCAAGTATAACATGAAATGTGTGGCTACATGGTTACCCATTATGTTTGAACACATAGAGGATGAATCAAAGGGTTTGATGTTTTAGAAGTATTCATGAAGATTTTGCAAGTGTATTGTAATGTTTTCATTTTTGAATAATATGTTGAGTGTGGATGCTTTGGAGGCTAGGTTTTTCCAAGATATGTCTTGTGATATGTTTTTTGTCTTTGTATTATGGTTATTTTGTAATCTTAAATTCATGTTTTTCTCTCGTAGGGTTATGTAGGAAATGGTTTGATCAATATGGTATAATTTTCCTAACAAGTAGTATTCTCTCTAATTTTTCTTTTGTATGAGTAGGTTTGATGCAAAGTTGAACCTATGATAGTGTTGGAGAGATTTTAGGCATTTCAAAGTATGAGATTTTTGGTGCAGGTTGAGAGTTATATATTTGAAGAAAATATAAAAAAATTAAAATAAAATTTGTGTAGAATATTTATTTAAATTTTTAAAAAATAATAGGAGGTTTATAGGCGTCCCATGTATCTTTTGGTACTCTTGGTAGTCAATTGGCAAGGTATTATGTAAGAACCCCAATAGTTCTAACCAATGCAATTGATGTTGTTTCCTTGAATTTTGAAAGTTTTTGCAATGTGAAAGTTATACAAATGAAGCAAATTGCAAGTACGATGAAATATAACTAATTAATGATGATGTCACTGTTGTTACAAATGTAATTTATTTATTTTTTTACCCAGCAGTTCAAAATATACAACCATATGACAAGTACAACAATACTTTGCAAAGATTCATACCGGAATGAAGAATACACCATTTATTTGTAAATCTTGGCACGGATGGTGACTGCTATAGCTTTTTTTCAGATTATTGAATGTTTATTCAGATCTGAAAATGTATAATTTCTGCCCAGAATTAGTGAACAGTGATAAAAGATGTCAAATACCTCTAAAATGGGCACCAAACAGCCTTCTAAAGAGATCAATTCTTCCCATAATGAGCACGTGGGGTCATTGATGGCTGGAACATGGCTATGAATGTCTGGTATAGTGTTTCAACTTTCAGAAAACAACAATAATCTGATCATCCAAACTCTTTCAATCTGAAAATAAATGTCTTCAAATTGATCCCCAAATGATCAGATAAGACCCTTGTAAATGCACAAACCTCTGAAAGGCTGATGTAGAACAATGGCTAGCACAACCAACAATCTCAGTGCAATATTTCAGCACCTCAAAGCTGAGTAATAATGGCTTCCAAACTTGCAATGGCTCCTTGAAACCCTTGCTGGAGAAACTCATAAAATTCACCAAGTATCAAAGCACAAAAATGATCAATTCCATATATGAGAATGAACTCTTAAGTCCCTTTTTATTCTTTCATGTGAGAGCTCAAACACATTCCTTACCAATGTGGGATAAAAGATATACTTTTTTCCTTTTAATAATTCATTTACTCCAATACTTTTATTAATACCTTGGCTTAAACTTCCATGAATTAATTGAATAAATGACCCCTTCCAATGATGACTCAACCCTCAACTTAAGTGAAATTATAAAGTTAAATTATAACTTTATAATAAGCCATTTAATGATTTAATAATATTTTGGTCACTAAAATAATAATAACTCCCAACATACGTATCCTTTAAATATGTTGTCTGAAATAGGAGTCACGCCTATTATTTCCCCATGTGACTAAATGCACTTTCCAAAAATAGAAAGGGTCCTTCTTGAACAACATTTGGCTTACTATAAATAGTAAATGTGGCAAAAATATAGCAAATGAAGTCCAAATGATGCCAAGCAAAAGCCAAACCAAGCATACTGAATCCTAAAGTAGATGCCCATTGAAAGAAACCTTTTGTCCATCCCCATTAGCCTATGAGGGTCACATGATAGGCTAATCAATCTAGTCTCCTCTCCTTGGAAATGCTTGCCCACAAGCATTTTTATACCTTGTAGGTGAAGCATTGTCTAATGCTTCCATTTGTCTTCTTTACAAGTTCCACATGAAAAGTAGTTGATTTAGTCCCTTCATATATCTTTTTGATCACACCATTGATTATATGTTGGATGCCTTCCTTGAACCTTTTGTTGTAGTGAATGTGGATGCTTCTTTGTTTTGTGAGGGCCTCGCTACTTCATGTGAGGGAGATGTGGTCTTTTTTTGAACTAATCCTTCTTTGAAGTGCTTAAGGGAGTTCGAACTCTCTTTAGGAGAGACTATTTGAGAGTCTTTACTTGGTAACCCATGTAGAGTGTATTTGTGGCCATCCTTCTTGAATTTAAAGAAGAGATTTTCAGACTTACAATGTTTTAAGATACCTTTATTTTCAATAGAAGTTCGGATTTGTCTTCAATATGGGTTGTTTTACTGTGTGATAATGAATTGATGTATGTATTTTGTTGTGTTTTATTTCGAAACTTTTAAAATGTCTCAAATATTCACCTTATAGGCAAAACAATACATCTATATGTATGTTGTGTTGGTATTAGGAGACTAACCGTTAAGGAAAGTAACTGTACATGGAAAAAGAGGTATTGTCATTGATTGGCAAAGAGGTGTTGTCATTTATGACTAAGGATACCAGTGTTCGATCTGTGAAGCAAGGACAAACACAGCTGACAACAATAAGTGCGAGGAGAGACTGGTTTGGAAACCGGAGACACTGTGTAAGTAAGAAGAGACTATATCTGTTACTAATAATGCTCTAATTGATCATCAGAGCAACCGGTAACCGGTAACAGGAATTGAGGAAAGGATGCAACCGGTACAACCAGTGAAAGGGATGATGACAGGTTAAAGTCCTACCTTGTGCACAACCTAAGGATATTAACCGATCAAGTGAAGATTTCATCATGACTGATGAACCAGGGAAAGTCATAGTTGTCTGACTCTTTGACAGAGATTTGTTGCACAAAATCTGGTAGACTTTGAGTTATCAAGACGATCAGTGCAAGGCATGATTGAAGGTTTTAATGCCGGAGTTTGTGGAATTAAAACTTGAAGATATCTCTTGTGAAGGAAAGCTTTTGACACGCATCTGTTGTTTCTTTCATAAAGCAGATAAAGCATAGCATGCATTGGATGTTCCCTCAGTGAATTGATACTCCACTGGGTGATGGATCCGAAGGTGATCTTTACACAAGTCATGCATGTAAAAAGAAAATAGGGCAAGAAGTCTATATATTCCTCTACTTGACAAGAATATAGTTTTCCCTCATTCTGCCAAAGAAAAGAGTGAACCTGTATGCTGAAGAAGCTACTAAGGTAAAGAGAGGAGAAGAAAGTAGAGTGTGCAAAGAAGCACAACAGCCAAGGAGAACATACTTGTAGTGACTGGTGATGATTTTCAGTTGAATAGAACATCGATCTTATCAGGCTCAGCAAAGCCATCATCAAAAGATCAAACCCTCTATTGCTCTCTGATAATTGCAATAGCGAAATCCCAGTATTTTGGGTGGACATTAACAGGTTCCTTGTATTAAATCCTAAGTTGTCGGTTCGGATTTGGGGACGGATTCGGGTTCGAGAATCTGGTTCGTGGATTCTTGAATTTTGTTTTCCAATTGTGGATTCGTATGGATTTGTGTGTATATATATATACATTATATATCCAAAAATACAAGAGAAATATACATAATTTTAAAACTAAATCATTTCATATTATGAATCTATGAAGCTTGATCATTGATCAATGCCAAATGTCAAAGTCTTCATAACTAGGTCTTAGGTAGTCTTTTTTGGTGGCTGTTTTCAAGTCCCTAGGTCCGACAAATGAGGTTTGAGTGATTTTGGCCTATTGAGAAGTCATGTCTGACTGGGATTTGGGCGAGAGCTAAGCTAAGTCTGTCATAGAGATGGGGTCGAAACCAAGTGATTTGTGATAAAACGAGTTAAAACCCTTTGAGAATCCTTTTCCAGCTTCAGTTTGACCTTAGAAAGCCATGATGGATTGTGGGAGGTAACCCTGCTGAAGGCTTGTTGAATCCTGAAATTTGGTTGTATGGAATTTTTCGAAAACCCCCAAAATCTAGAATTTGCATCTTAACTCCTATGAAGTTGGAACCTATCTCAAACATCCTAGAATGTATTTATACCAGTGTTCCAAGACTCGGACTCGCCTCGGACTCGAAAAGCTCAAAATGGACTCGGACTCGGACTCGGCGCCCGGACTCGGCAAGGACTCGGCAAGGACTCGGCAAATCAAAAAACCCATGAAATGCAAAGATTTTTAAGGATTTTAAGTTTTTTTCCTGCAATATTTAGTCAATTAACATCTAATACACAATAATTGAGATAAATAGAAACTCCTTTGCACACATACACAACTTTGCATAGATCACATAAGTAAAAATACGGATTTCTGAAGAAAACTAGTTAAAGTTACTGACACTGTTAAACCAAATAACATATAGAAATCTGAAATATAGTGTCACTGTCAAATGATAAATCAAAATGTCTACAATATTCATGGAATATGAAATCCATGGAATGAGAATTTCAAAACATATATCAAAGATTCAAAATAAAGGCTCATAGCCTCATAGTAGCCTATGTCCTCCTACGAGTACGCCTAAAATGACAAATGGAAGACTCTATAGCCATCCTCTCTCCCTGTGTCTGAGGCTGAACCAAAACAGGATCCTCAGTGACATGCTCATCGGAAACCTCCTCCTCCTCATCATCCTCATCATCACCCTCCTCATAATCCTCATCATCAGACTCGGATCCACCATTGTCAGCCTCAGGGTCCTGCACTGGGTCTCCTCGTGCTCTAGCCTCCTCCTGTGCCATCGCTACTGCCTCTGCCTCTCGATCCACCTGATCAACCCACTCCAAGTCTCTATCACTGAAGACAGGATCATTCATCTCAGTGTTCCACTTTTCTTGTGGATCAATGTTCTCTAATTGAATTGGAGATGTGTCAGTGCCCAAGATACGTTTGTGACGAAGGCGAAGGTTGTAGTGAACAAACACAAGATCATTCATCTTTTTCACGGCAATTCTTCAATGAGAGCCAACCGGTTTTCTTCCTAAAACCCCAATCCTCTTCTCTCAAGCCTTTTTTCTCTTTTCTTTCCTTATGCAAGTGATAGAATGACCTTTTTAGGTCAAAGACATATTATAACATGCATAACAAACCAAAAAAACAAAACAAAATAATTAAAAAGTGCTTTTTTAAAGCACTGAAAAGTGCTCACTGCCGGCAGAGTCCAGGCATCGGGACTCGCCGAGTCTGGCGAGTCCATGGACTCTGCAGGACTCGGCGAGTCCATGCCTGACTCGGCCGAGTCCGAGTCCAGAGGCAGCCAGACTCGGCTGGCCTGACTCTAGCTCGGACTCGCCGAGTCAGGCATGGACTCGGCGAGTCCTGGAACAGAGATTTATACAAATATAGCTTAAAGTATAAGAAATTAAATAAATCAAACTTATACTTAAATGTTATATTTGTATAAATCCTCCTACCAATTTAGGGTTAGATAAAAAAAAATGGCATATTAAGTGCTTTATGCCTTCATAGGCCGTGGGTCCCTGGGGATTCACATGGATCCGCGCGGGATCCTCGAGGATTCGCGCTGGATCCCCCGGGTTTGCGCCAGATCCGGGCAGGGTCCGTGCATGGACCCGTGGGTCCGTCCGGATTCGTGGGCTCGCGGATATGGACGGACCCATGGGTCCTTGCACGGACCCTGCCCGGATCCGGCACAGACCGGTCTATGAATCCGGTCCCGGACCCGGACCCGGTTCGGGACCTCTAGGGGCGAATCCGACTTCTCAGATTAAATCCCTTAACCGGGTCGCATCTAACAATGCGTTTCTAATCCTTTAATAGGGAAGGCTCCTTACAGGGTGCACTTCAGAAGAGTGCAAAGTTTGTGAGGTTTACTCACACCGTGGTTTTCTCCCGATTTGGGTTTCCATGTGATAAATCTGGTGTTATCTATTGGTTGATTGTTTGATAGCTATTTCTATTCTAGAATCTGTTCTACTTACAATTTTAGTTACATTATATTAGATTTGTTTTTGAAAGTTTTAGTGGGTGCTGATTCACCCCTCCCCTCTCAGCACCGGTTGGGACCATCAATTGGTATCAGAGCCACTTTCCTTTGTCAAAAGGCTGCTTAACCGCAACAGGAAAAAGATCAAATGATGAGGAAGGACCAAAGTTTTCTAAAGAAAACTTCACTCTATGGTGTAGCAAAATGAAGCTGTATATGAAAACCACTAGAGATCAATACTGGAATCATGTAATTTAGGATTACATTGAACCCATTGGTACCTTGACACCGGATGAGAAAAAGATCAGCACTGAGCATACTACTGCAATGGATATGATAGCAAGCACGCTACCCGATCATGTCTATGCAGAGATTGAAAATTTGACAACTGCTCAGAAGATGTGGGCTAAGTTGCAAATAGTATATAGTGGTGACCCCTATGTTCAAAGAGCCAAGGTAGAAAGCCTTAGAGGTAAATATGATGATATGAGAATGAACGAGGGAGAAGATATTGAGCAATACAACAACAGAATCAAAGAAGTGATGAACTTCATCAAAAGCATTGGAGGAACACTGAGTGAGGAAGATGTGATAAGCAAAATATTGAGACCGTTGAGGCCTCAATATGCTATCAAGATCTCAGCCATACAAGAGCTCAGATCAGTGACCACTGCTCAAGTCACTCTTGACTCCCTAATCGGTAAGTTGACTGCATTTGAATTGAGCAATTTTGATAACAGATTACCCGTGCAAGAAGTTTCTTTTAAATCTTCTGTTAATACCTCTTCCACCAAGAAAGGAACAAAAAACGGTAATAGCTCTATCGGTGAGATTGGAAGTATTGTTGAGAATCTACTCTCTGAAGAGACGGAGCATGATGAGTTTGAAGCACTCATCGCTAGGAGATTTTCAAGAGGAAAAGGGAAGTACAAAGGTAAACTTCCACTAAAATGTTTCTCTTGCAATAAGATAGGACACATTGCTGCAAGATGTCCAGACAATGAAAATAAAGAGAAGAGCAACCGATTCAAGAGCAAAGCAAAGAATGAATGCTACCTTGTTGAAGGAGTCACAGACAATGAATCCAAAGACTCTGAAGATCAAGAAATTGCATTTGTTGCAATAAAAGAAGAAAGCCAAGTGATAAGTGAAATGACACTTATCTCAAGATCTCATCAGCATGATGATTGGATCATTGATAGTGGATGCACTCATCACATGACTAGTGATAAGAACAATTTTATCAGCCTAAAGCTCAATGATGGTGGATTGGTAACCTTTGGTAATAATGGTCCATGTGCTATCAAAGGTAAAGTTTCTATTGCATTTAGCAATGATGTATGTGAGGATGTGTACTGGGTAGAAGGACTCAAGTACAACCTAATGTGTGTTGCTCAACTAAACAAGGGATACCTGTTGGAATTCGAGCAAGGTTCTTGTGTTGTCAAGAACCAATCAGGAGTTCATGTTGCTACTGGTAGACAGAGTGAAGGGAACCTTTTCTACCTGGACTCAATGGAAGGAGCCTACCTCATAGCATCAGTCAAAGGAGAAACAAACAAAATCTGTCTTGTAACCAAAGAGGACAACAGTTGGTTGTGGCATAAGAGGCTCTGCCACATAAACTTTGACAGTATTGTCAAGGTGAGCAAGAATAAGTCAGTCAGAGGACTTCCTGAGATTACAAAACCTGACAGAGGTATTTGTAAGGATTGTCAGTTAGGTAAATTGACAGGAACAAGTTTTAGTAGTAAATCTTTTTCACCTGAAAATTTTATGGATCTTGTACACAGATTTGTGTGGACCTAGGAGAACAAAGAGCTACTATGGAGACATGTACTTCATGCTTTTTGTAGATGATTTCTCAAGAATGATGTTGACACTTTTTCTTAGAGAAAAATTAGATGCCTTTCACATGTTCAAAATCTACAAGACTCGAGAGGAGAAGGAGACCGATAAAAGCTTGAAGTGTCTAAGATCAGACAGAGGAGGTGAATACACCTCTCAAGAGTTCAGTCACTACTGTGAGGAACATAGTATAAAAAGACAGTTGTTTGCACCAAAAACCTCGCAACAAAATGGAGTCCCTAAAAGAAGGAACAAGACTCTGATTGACTGTGCGAGAACCCTAATGATTCAGTAGGATCTCCCCCATCACTTCTGGAGAGAAGCTATCAGCACTGTTGTTTATACACTGAACTGAGTTCAAGTCAAGAAAGAAACCGGTAAGACTCCCTATGAATTATGGTTCGGTCTCACTCCCTGTGTAGGCTACATTAAAAGAGATGTATTTTGGCAAGTTTGAGCCAAAGAGTGATGAAGGCATATTTTTGGGTTATTCTACCAAGAGTAAAGCCTATCGGTGTTTGAGTAAGAAGAAAAGAAAAATA
Source organism: Chamaecyparis obtusa (assembly GCA_027943335.1). Taxonomy (NCBI): domain Eukaryota; kingdom Viridiplantae; phylum Streptophyta; class Pinopsida; order Cupressales; family Cupressaceae; genus Chamaecyparis; species Chamaecyparis obtusa. Next base: position 351,424 of record BSBK01003861.1, on the reverse strand, counting down.
GTAGAAAGTATCAATGTAAAGATTGATGAATATTCAGAACCAAGAAGTAAAATCAGTCATGAGTATGACACTCATCAGGATCATAATGCTGAAAATCATCTAGAATTCAATGAAATAAGTGTTGCTGATGAAGGAGAAGAGCAGGTAATCAGACCCTTGGAGCAGGATGATGTACCTGATGTACCTGAAAACATAAGACCAACTCTAGATGATGAATAGGAAATTGTTCATGACCATGCTGAAGAAATTGCTCAACAAGAAGATATAGACTGGGAACACCGACCGGTTCTTCCAAGGTATGTCACATATCATTCCACTAATAACATTATAGGTGACAAGCATGCTAATATTCTTACCAGAAGAAAGGCTAGAGAAACTATTTGTTTGCTTTCCAGCATAGAGCCAAAAACCACCAGGGAGGCTCTAGAAGATGAAAAATGGGTCAAGGCCATGGAAGATGAGATTGAGCAAATAGAGAAGAATGACACATGGATTCTTATACCAAGACCACAGGACAAGAATGTCATTGAGACCAAGTGGGTCTATAGAAACAAATTGAATGAAGATGGAAAAATGATAAGGAACAAAGCAAGGTTAGTCTTTAAAGGATACACACAGGAGGCGGGATTGGATTATGGTGAAACTTTTGCACCTGTGGCTAGACTGGAAGGAGTGAGAATCCTACTTTCTTATGCTGCTCACAAAAGGTTCAAAGTATACCAGATGGATGTAAAGTCTGCATTCCGGAATGATATACTGGAAGAGGAAGTTTACATTGAACAACCAGAAGGCTTCTTATCCACAGAGAAGAGTTGTATGGTCTGTAAACTGAAAAAGACTCTTTGTGGGCTAAAACAAGCCCCAAGGGCTTGGTATGAGAGATTGCATTCATACCTCCTGACAATAGGATTCACAAAAACAGGAGATAACAAAAATATGTATCTTAAGATTGGAAAAGAAGGTAACTTGATTGCTGAAATTTTTGTGGATGACATCATCTTTGGAGGAGATGACAAGATGAGAAAAGTCTTTGTTGAGGAGATGAAGAAAGAATTTGAAATGTCCATGATTGGAGCCATAAAATTCTTCATTGGACTACAAGTCCATCAGCTCAAAGAAGGTCTTTTCATTTCTCAGTCCAAGTATGTCAAAGAAATTCTTAAATCCTTTGGGTTAGAAGAATCCAGACCGGTTGGTACACCAATGATAACTAACCTCAAGTTATCAAAGGAAGATGATGCAAAAGAAGTAAATGAGACATTATATCGGTCTATGATTGACAAATTACAGTATGTAGTGCATAGCAGACCAGACATAGTACATGCAGTAGGCATTGTAGCAAGATTCTCTGCAAATCCCAAAGAGACACACTTGATAGCAGTGAAGAGAATCTTTAGATACCTGAAGGGCACTGAGGAGTATGGCCTATGGTTTCCTCACAAGGGTGTTAGCATCAAATGATGGTAACCAGTAAGCTGTCTACCGGTTCAAGTATTGTCGTTGATTGGCAAAAGAGGATAGAGATTTATCATTTCTATACAGGCTAAAGCTCTAAGAAAATCTACATCAAGAGAGGTTGGTTTCGCAAGAAAAAAATAACTGTAATCCATTGTAACCGGTCTCTACACTAAGCATCAGTAACCGGGCAATGCACTTAACTAGGGAAGAGAGTATTCAAGTAGAACCGAACTACAACCAGTATAGACAAGTACAGCTAAAAGCCATATCCAACTAGTGTCTATAACACAACCGGGACAATGAAACCGGTAATCCATGCAAGAGGAAGCACACCGAGGACAATGCAACCGGGAAGACAAGAAAGAGACTGCAACAGATTGAAGGACGAATATATTATAAGACTTCGGTATGAACCGAGGAAGTCATAGTCACTTCGGTATGAACCGAGGAAGTCATAGTCAACTGTCAACTATTTGTTCCAACCAGCTCTTTTTACTGGGATTTAGTGCAGTAAATCTGGGTGATCTTGAGTTGTCTTGGTGATTTGTTTGAGGTGTAGATAAAGGAATCAATGGTTTCTTGAGGCACGACTGAAGGATTTAAAGCCGGATTCAGTGGCTTTAAATCAAGGTGTTATCTCCTATGAATGAAGGTTGCCTGACACGCAACTGTTGTTTTCTTTATGAAGCGGATAAAGCTAGAGCATGCATTAGATGTTTTCTTAGTGAACCATTATTCCATTGAGTGATGTATTTGTAAGATCTCAGGATTAGGTCATGCATTTGAGGCGCAGTTAGGGCAAAAAAACTGTATATATTCTTATGCCTGTTGAGAAGAAGAGTTGCCTTCATTTTGCCAAGAAAAAGAGTGAACCTATATGCTACAGAAGCAGGGGTAAAAGAAAATAGGGAAAGAGAGATAGAAGATTGCGCTAAGCAACACAACAGTAGATGAGAATACACCTGCGGCAACCGGTGTTGATTCTCAGTTGAGCATAAATAGAGATCTTATCAGGCTAAGCAAAGCCATCTGTAAAGATCAAACTCCTATTGTTTTCTAGAAAACTACAATAGACAAATCCCATTATTTGGGTGGACTCTAACAGGTCCCTTGTATCAAAATCCCTTAATCGGGTGACATCTTTCAAGATGTTTAAAGTCCTTTAACCAGGTAGGTCCTAACAGACCTATTGTAACAAATCCCTTAACCGGGTCACATCTAGCAAGTGCGCTTTTATCCTTTAATCGGGAAGGCTCTTAACAGGGCGTACTCTTGGAGAGTACAAAATTTGTGAGGTCTCCTCACACCGTGGTTTTTACCCTAATCGGGTTTCCACGTGATAAATCTAATGTCACTTTGTGATTGTTTACTTACTGTTGTTATTTGTTTAAATCTGTTTGCCTTTTGTGTTGTATGTTTACTTCAAAGGGAGGCTTCCAAATAAAGGTGTTCATTGATGCAGATTGGGCTGGTAATATTGATGACAGAAAGAGCACAAGTGGAGATGCATTCTTTCTTGCACAAAGGATTGTGTTGTAGGGGGAGCAAATCACATTAAGGTAGTCTTTCTAACTAAGCCTTTGACATTATTGTCAAAGAGGGAGATTATGACCAGTAGAGATCCGGTAGTGTCATGATTTGTTATGGTTTTGCCATCAATGCCAAAGGGGGAGATTGTTGGCATTAGGAGACTAACCGGTAAGGAAAGTAACCGGTACATGGAAAAAGAGGTATTGTCATTGATTGACAAAGAGGTGTTGTCATTTATGACTAAGGATACCAGTGTTCGATTTGTGAAGCAAGGACAGACACAACTGACAACAATTAGTGTGAGGAGAGACTGGTTTGGAAACCGGTGACATTGTGCAAGTAAGAAGAGACTGTATCTATTACTAATAATGCTCTAATTGATCATTAGAGCAACCGGTCACCAAGGAAGATGCAACCAGTAACCGGTAACAGGAACTGAGGAAAGGATGAACCGGTACAGCTAGTGAAAGGGATGATGACAGGTTAAAGTCCTAACCTGTGCACAACCTAAGGATATTAACCGATTAAGTGAAGATTTCATCACGACTGATGAACCGGGGAAAGTCATAGTCGACAAACAGTTGTTTGACTCTTTGACCGGGATTTGTTACACAAAATCCTGTAGACTTTGAGTTATCAAGACGATCGATACAAGGCGCGATTGAAGGTTTTAATGCCAGAGTTTGTGGCATTAAAACATGAAGATATCTCTTGTGAAGGAAAGCTTTTGACACACATCTGTCGTTTCTTTCATAAAGTAGATAAAGCATAGCATGCATCGGATGTTCCCTTAGTGAACTTATACTCCACTGGGTGATGGATCCGAAGGTGATCTTTAAAGAGCTCATGCATTTTAAAAACAAATAGTTCAAGAAGTCTATATATTCCTCTACTTGACAAGAATATAGTTTGCCCTCATTCTGCCAAAGAAAAGAGTGAACCCTTACGCTGAAGTAGCTACTAAGGTAAAGAGAGGAGAAGAAAGTAGAGTGTGCAAAGAAGCACAACAACCAAAGAGTAAAGAGTGAAAAGAGTGAACCCTTACGCTGAAGAATATAGTTTGCCCTCATTCTGCCAAAGAAAAGAGTGAACCCTTACGCTGAAGTAGCTACTAAGGTCAAGAGAGGAGAAGAAAGTAGAGTGTGCAAAGAAGCACAACAACCAAAGAGAACATACCTGCAATGACTGGTGATGATTCTCAGTTGAATAGAACAACGATCTTATCAGGCTTAGCAAAGTCATCATCAAAAGATCAAACCCTCTATTGCTCTCTGATAATTGCAATAGTGAAATCTCAATATTTTGGGTGGACATTAACAAGCCCCTTTGTATTAAATCCCTTAACCGGGTGACATCTGTTTATGTGTTCTAAGTCCTCTAACTAGGCAAGTTCTAACATGCCTTAATTCTTAAATCCCTTAATTGGGTCGCATCTAACAGTGTGTTTATAATCCTTTAACAAGGAAGGCTCTTTACAGGGCGCACTTCAAAAGAGTGCAAAGTTTGTGAGGTTTACTCACACCGTGGTTTTCTCTCGATTTGGGTTTCCACATGATAAATCAGGTGTTGTCTATCGCTTGATTGTTTGATAGCTATTTTTGTTCTAGAATGTGTTCTACTTACAATTTTAGTTACATTATATCAGATTTGTTTTTGGAAGTTTTAGTGGGTGCTGATTCACCCCTCCCCTCTTAGCACCGGTTGGGACCATCATGTTGTATTTCAAGACTTAACAACCATAAAAATATCAATCACACAAGATTTAACAATTATGCAACACAAGATTTACGTGGAAACCCTTTTGAGAGAAAACAACAACAAAATGTTGCTTTTATAAAATTCTCTTTACAAGTTATGTAGGCACCAACCCACAAGAGACACCAATCCTAACAACTGAGCCAACTGATCTTTTTCATTTAAAAATTGGGTGTCACAGACTGTGATGAGCAGTATGTAGGATTTCACTACCACAATTTCTAGTCTTCTTTCCAAGTTGTCTAATAAAGCTTACATTCTTGTGAATAAGCTATTTGCTGTTAGATCAGCCATCTACTTTGCTTCTGATATACAGCCTGGTTGATCTAATAGCTTTAGTATAGTGCTTTGCACTTCTCTATACATACTTAACTATCATCTTTGTATCCAATTATCTCTTCTTTGCTTGCTGCTTAACAACTCTCTTTCAAACAATTTTATGTGACGTTATATCAATTAGTTTATCTACAATCAGGTCACAGCTTCAGCTTTCAAATGCGTTATCACTTTGGTGTTTGGCATTATCCTATTATTCCTTTCAGGTGCTTTATCTCCTTTTGGCTTTATGTCAACCAGTTTACATATCTCACTCTTCACATCACACCTTATCCTTTGACATACATGACAATATACTTCACATCAATCTTGGACAACGAATTCTTTCTCAACATTAATGACAACATTATCTCCAACACATTGCTGGTTAAATGATATCAAATGACGTGCCTTCCATAATTTAGCTACTTTCATACTTTTCCTTCTTTGCTGATACTGCCAACGACCTTGGAACCATGCCATTGTTTCATATTGAACAAGCACAACCTGCATCAATGTGCAAAAGTTGTTAATCACCCAACAAAGACTATGACATTATAACCTTGCAAAGGACTGGGGAGATCAAGTTGATTTGGTCAACATACAATGGCAGCCAGTTTTGACAACGAATGAAAAAGAATAATATGAACATAGAATTTTGTACGGCTGTAACCTAAGTAGCCGATCCTAATTCTGGTTTGCGGATTTGGAAAATAAATTTTTGGGCCGGATTCTAGTACCATGGGTCTATATATAGACATTTCCGAATATATATATATATATCTATATATATATATATATGTATGTATGTATGTATGTATGTATATTCATAGATTCATACATGTAACATGTCAATGTTCATTCATCATTGGTTCAAAACTTCAAAGTACAAACATATAATAATAATAATAATAATAAGTTAGAAGCGTGATTCTCATAAAATGATAAATCCATAATTGTCAATATATGATTATATCATATTCATACTTTGCAAGTCTCAAAATGTCATTACATGCTGAAAATTTAAATCACAAGCCATATTTCATATTTAAAAATTAAAACAGTAAACTTAATATCCAATTCCATATTCTTCTTCATCATCTTCATCAGAATCAAGGTCAACATTAAGGTTTAGAAGGGTCATATTAGGGTTTAGTTTCACTTTAATTTAAAAAAATAAAAATAAAAAGCAAACTGGGCCCATTTTTGGAAGCCCAGACCCTTGGATTCCTCTGGATTCTTCCCGGATTCCACCCAGATTCCTGCAGGGCTCTGGAACCCTGCTGGAATCTGAGTGGAATCCAGATCCAAATCGCAACGGAACCAAGATCCAAGGGTTACCAGAGGAATTAGGTATCTTACACTGTAACACTAACCTCGGTCAGTTTTTGAAGACATATTTACATAAGATCTTACAACAGCATGTGATATTTCCAATTCCCACCATCCAACATCCATCTGTTTACCTTCGTTTTAATTTATTAATAGCTACTTTCTAAATAATTGCACTAACCCACCTGTATACAGATTTAATAGATTTATAACTGAACAAGTATAATGGTTTTCCTCAGCACACACACAGTTCTGAATTTGCACTAAAGTTGTTTGATGCAGTTCTTGTATGCACCTCTGCATAGGATTTATCTCAAGATTGAAAGTTTTTATTTTTAAGATCGATCTAATTTTCTCCTTGAATTCCAGGCTATCTTATGCGTTTTATCATTGCACCAAATCTGATTGGCCTTCCAGCAATATCTATCCCTGTAAGTGAATCCAGGACATACACTCATCTAAAATTTCTATAATGGATCTTAAAGATTTCTTGATAATTAGTACATTTTTTCTTCTCTGAGTTTCATGTTGTCCTCATAGAATAAGTTATTAGTATGATACTAGTTGTCATTTCTTTCCTTTTGTAAGTACTAAGTACATCACATTGAAAATGTTTGCTGGTGCTTTTTGAAAATTATTCATGAAGTTCCAAAAAATTTGATCTTGGATCCTTAAAAAAATGATACAAGTTGCAAAACATGCTTCCATTACCTATATATAACACCATTCCAGTAAGAACTCTGAATCTTTCCTTTACATTATCAATATTAGTAGGAATCTTATTAAATGCACAGGTTGCTCATTATGGAGGATGAACAACCTGTAGACTATCATAAAGAAGAAAAATTGGAATATTTTACCTTGTATCTTTTCAAATTATCCTCTTCCTAAGAAGGAATATGTAGAAGATGTAACAATGATTTCAATGAGTGGCCCCTAATGCTACTATCCACATACTCTTAACAATACTTTTTGCTAGATTTTGTTATAATCATTGACAATAATTTTCTAGTAAGGACGTCATAATGGAAAACCTCCCTTGCACCTCATAGATGCGGAGTGATTTAAGTAGCAAATCATGTCACCTCCCTTTATGGTAGTCACTTTCCTCATTGAAGTTCTTTACAAATACTTGGAATGTGAAACTATAAGATGAAAAAGAGCACTTAGGATTTTCCCTAAGTTAGTATTCACATTGGAATGCATATTTTCCAAAATCAATCGAAAGTGCCTCAGAAACACAAAATCGAAAATACATCATGAGTGACAAATATTTAAGAAACCAAATTATGGTATGTTAATGAGTTCAATTTCACAATAGATTCTCTTATTTGGTGTAATGTGCCCAACTTGGGACATAAGAATCGATTAAAGATTTAATAAGTTCTGATTAAAGATTAAAACTTATTTAAATAAACCACATACAGAGAAGAGTCACAAAGCAGCGAACATTACCAGCAATCATTCCATAAGTACAATGCAATCGTACTTCATGCTTCCATTAAGTCTCTACTATTCACATTGGCGTATCTGCATCCATGCATACACTCATAGCAGCATCCTCGTGCAATAACTTACATTCATTCTATAATGCATTTCATTAATGTAGTAATTGATGTTCATCATAGTTGCATCCATATATTGTAATGCATACATCCATGATAGACGACACCATATCTACATTAACATACTATTATGCACATATCCATAACAGTCATGCACCGTCAAGCACATATCCATAACAAATCGGCATCATATTGTCTTTCATATGGTCATGACAATTCAATATCATGCTGCAATACATGTGTACTTAATTACATCTGCATACAAATTGCATCACAGTGCATTGCCATTGTACATCTGCATATCATCTCATAGATCGCATCACATTTGCATTGCCATTATCGGCTCTCAGCATATGAAGTAATAATATTCATTTGATTGTGGCACAATTATTATGTTAATCGGTTAACAACCAATAACCAAAATAATCATTTCATTTGATTGTGGCACAATTATTATGTTAATCGGTTAACAACCAATAACCATAATAATCATTCCATGATTATTTTGGTTATAAGTCGATTAAGGGAGACATCTTTCCAAACACACCTCTTCCCCTTAAATTGCAAGTATATAATGTTGATTGTTTCATTCGATCAATATATATAGCAATAGAAACTTATTACTTGTTATCCTGTAAGGATCGCTCTACACAAGAGCACTCTGCCTTTTGGCATCCCCTTTGGTGCAAGCGTATAAAGTCATAGCAGTCAGAAATGGCATCCCAGTGCATAGTTATATTGCCATATCAGACACAACCTTATTGGCATTTACCACAACATATATCGATTGCCATATCAGATATGGCCTACATATAGTTGCATCCCCTTTGGTGCAAGCGTATAAAGTCATAGTAGTCAGAAACGGCATCCCAGTGCATAGTTATATCGCCATATCAGACACAGCCTCATCGGCATTTACCACAACATATATTGATTGCCATATCAGATACAGCCTACATATAGTTGCATATAATTAATTGCAGACCAAACACAACAATCAATATGTAATTACTGAGACTCATCTCAGTCTTGCATATATTCCCTATTATATCAGAAACAGCAGATACATTATTTATACATTGATTGTTTACTCAATCCCTGAACAACATTTTCTTTGTATATAAGACATTATAATTACATTTATCATACTACATATATATTTGGAATAAACTTCAATTATTCATATTTATTTTCCATTACTTGCTTCATAAAGAATTGTGGGATGTTCTGTAGTGTTCCTTAATACAGAAAAAGGGGACATTACATTTGGGGTTCCTCATTACATCACCTTTCAAAATGTAATGTCCCTGCTAGTTCCATATTTTTTTAAGGTTGATTTCCTGCAAAACAGAAGTTAGTAGTGTTAATCCTAATTGGTTAGTGAGAGGGGGGGGGGGGGGCGGGGAGGGGGGGGGGGTGAATCAGTAAGTGCAATTTCTACGTCAATTTAACCTTATAAATATATTCTTGTAGAATTAATAGAATATAATCAACTCATAAACAGAAATAGAAATACACAGGTCAACACAGCATATATACATGGAAACCCTCGGTTAGAAAGAGAAAACCACGGTGGGACATAACCCTCAACTTTACTACTGCAGTAATAAAGATGCCTTGTTAAAGGTTTACAAAGCACTTGCAAGAATCCTACCCGGTAAAGGGATTTGGTAGAAGACCTGTTAGGATCTTGACCCTATTAGGAGTTGCCTTGTGAAAGAACTTTCAACACCAATTAAGATGTTACCCGGTGAAGGGATTTATACAAGAACCTATTAGGGTTCACCCTGATTGAGGGATTTGAATCTGCTCTTACAATTCAAAGCAATGATCTATTATGACACCTTTTGTCTGATTAGATCATACATGTTATCCTTTTGCTCTGCTTGGCTATTGAACCCTTATCTGTCTTTCACTTCTCAGAAGACTCTCCTTCTGCTCTGTACGCTCTCAACATTCAACAACTCTTGTGTATACTATGACCTGTATTTATAAGACATTATTCTTATTAAAAACACTTCTCATAGTTCCGCCAAGCTGTAAACTCACCCATAATTCATGCATGCAAAAAGCTTGCAAAATGATCTTGAGTTTACCTTGAAACACCCGTAGATGAAATAAAGCTAACTCCAGTTAAAAAGATAACTTCAGTTCCATTTGTAAATGCTCCGTATAATCCGGTTTTAACTGAGACAGCTCCGCATAATCCGGTTCGGATTATCATGCAGTCGATCGGTATTGAACTTATACCCGGTTGGTCATACATTCCATGTATGTCTCATAAGACCGGTTGAAAACACTTTGTTTGGTCTACCGGTGCTCCGGTGGGATTGATGTTTGCATTTAACTTAACCAATGACAACTTAAATATGTCAACCATCTTCCCCTTTGGCATTGGTGGCAAAACATCACCTTACATTTCCTGTCATGTAGACTTCCCTTGTGCTGTCTGTTATCTTTCAATTGATACTGTTCTTTTCTTCTTCTTTCTTCCTCTTCCTATGTATCTTCTTAGTAGTATCCTGATCTCTTCCCATCCTGTATTCTGATCTTCTTCCCATCCTGATCTTCTTCCCCTTTTTGCCTCCATAGGACAAAGCGTAGTCACAAAATGTCCCGGTTTATATCTGTAACTTTGTGAAGATATTCTTATATGGATTCCATAGACCGGTGACATGCTCCACTTTTTTCTATGCTGCTTGCAGCGATAGGATTATGTTTTCCATGTCTTCTACGGTTTTGTAGTCCGGTTCCTTGATAAGGTTTTCAGCCTCGGTTGCTGTCATTTGCATGAGATCAAATGTAGGGGCAAGAAATAATACTATATCTTTCTATGCATCTCATGTCTCTTCAAAATCCACTCCTACTTGAGCATAGGTTTTACAAACAAGCCTAACTTTGTTCCTTGTGACTTCTCCATTTTCATTCATTTTATTCCGAAACACCCATTTAGTTCCAATCACATTTTTGTCTTCTAGTCTTGGAACAATTTCCCAAGTATTATTCTTTTCGATTTGGTTCAATTCTTCCTCCATTGCTTTTACCCAATGCTTGTCTTCACTTGCTTCTTTGAAGTTCTTTGGTTCTATTTTAGATAAAAGACAAAAGTGTGCATGCTCAGTAGTGTTGACAAATTTCCTTCTTGTTTGGACTTCCTTATCTGGGTCTCCAATTATCAAGTCTTCAGGATGATTTCTCTGAACAAATTTTGATGGAGTCTTTGCTGGTGTCTTCAAGGGAGTTTTTGCTTTCAAAGGGGTTTTGGAGCCTTCTGGTTCTAGTTCTTTTTCTTCTTCATCTTTTGGATCTTCTTCTTCACATATAATTGGTATTTCAGCATTTTCTTTTACTTTTTCAAATTGTTTTCCTTCATCAATCCTTGCATTTGCGCTTTCTACAATCTTGTGGAGTCTTTTGTTGTAACATTTATATGCTTTACTCTTAGAGGAATATCCAAGAAAGATCCCTTCATCTGCTTTAGCTTCAAATTTACCCAAGTCATCTTCATCCCTTCTTATATAGCATGTGCTTCCAAAGACTCTGAAATACTTGACTGTTGCTGGTCTTCTTTTCCATAGCTCATAAGGTGTCTTATCATGATTTACTCTTATTTGTGCACGGTTCAAAATGTAGACTGTTGTATGTATTGCCTCCTTCCAAAAGGAATCGGCAATCTTTGATCCATTTAGCATTGCCCTTGCCATTTCTTGAACAGTTCTATTTTTCCTTTCTACAACTCCATTTTGTTGGGGAGTTCTAGGTGCTGAAAGTTGTCTTTTTATACCATTCTTTTCACAATACTCATCAAATTTGTGGGAAGTAAACTCTCCACCTCTATCCGTTCTAAGACATTTTATTTTTGTATCCATTTCATTTTCATTTAGTTCCTTGAAAGATTTGAATTTGTCAAGGGCTTCTGATTTCTCTTTTAAGAAAGCTACCCAAGTCATCCTAGAGTAGTCATCAATAAATAGTATGAAGAATTTATCTCCTTGTAAGCTTTTTGTCCTGGTTGGTCCACAAAGGTCTGAATGAATGAGTTCAAGTGGTTTTGATGTAGAGTACTCCTTGGCTTTGAATGTACTTCTTGTTTGCTTCCCTAGTTGGCATTGTTTGCAAATGATATTTGTAGGTTTTGATAATTTTGGTATATCTCTTACAGCTCCTTTACGACTGATTTTGACAATGTTGTCAAAGTTTAAGTGCCCCAATCTTTTGTGCCATAGCCAATTTTCATCTTCTTGTACAAAAAAACATCTTTCATCATTCATCTCTTGTAAAATATACAAGTTGTTTGCAGTTCTACAAGCATTAGCTATCACTTTTCCATCCTTCTTAATTTCACAACCTTTAGGATGAAATGTTACATTATGCCCTTGATCACAAAGCTGACTTACACTTGGTAAGTTTTCTTTTAGCCCTTTTACATATAGCACATTCGTTGTTTTGGTTTTTCCATGATCTAGACTAAGAGTTCCTTTTCCTTTTATCTTTCGTTTTGAGTTGTCACCAAATCTTATTGATCCTTCACTAGCTGGTTCAAAGGAAATGAATTTGCTTTTGTCCCTTGTCATGTGTCTTGAACATCCACCATCAACATACCACCTATCTTTCTTATTTTGAGCATGTAAATCTATTTGAACAAATAGCGACTTTTCTTTCTTTTTCCAAACCTTTTTTTTAGGAAGATCTTCTTTCTTTGCTTGATTCGTAGGAAAAATTGTTCTACACTGGTGGGCAGCATGTCCAAAATTGTTACATTTTGAACATAGAATATCAAAATCAACCAATGGAGCAAAAGGATTTTGAGTTCTGAAATTTGGAGCGTTCTTCTCATTGCTTCTGCAATTTAGTGCTTTGTGACCGAACTTGTTGCAAGAGTAGCAATATCCATTGAACGTGTAAGAGAAATGTTGTCTATGATATGACCTTTTCCATTCATTCATATTTTGTTTTGGTATTCTACATTCTAGTGCTTTGTGACCAAAACAATTGCAACAGTAGCAGTAGCCACGAAAATTATGACGGGGCTTACGAACATCATTCTCTTGATTCTTCTTGCAGTCCTTATATCCTTTAAGCCTGTCCTCTTTTAATAGTTCATTTACGACTATGTTGCTTCCCTCTTTTATGAAACCTTTGAATGTATTGTTACTATTTGAGTTTCTTTCAAAACCAACCTCTGTTTTGCTGGAAGAGGGCTTTTGACTATCAATGATATCAGTTAGGATTTCTGAACTCTTTCCAAACTTGAGACTATTGTGCAGTTTGATGGTGCTTTCCTCCAAGTCCTTTTTCAGACTTTCAATTTCTTGTTCCAATTTGGCACAAACCTCTTCTTTTGAGTTTAGCTTGCCTTTTAATTCATTTTCAGCTTGTTTGACTTCTTCTAGCTGGATCTTTAGATCTTCAATAGTTTTGTTTGATTTCTCTAGGGCTAGTAGGTTCTCTTTTGCTTCCGTCTTATGCTTAGCAACTCTCTTTTTCAATTTTTCATTCTTCTTATATGCATAATGAAGCTCTTCTTCAAGATCTACATTCTCTTCTTCATTACACGAGTCTTCTTCTTCCTCATGTTTGTCAATTGTATCTACTATTGTCATGAAAAGTATTTCATCTTCCTCATCACTTGGGCATTCCTCGCTACTTTCTTCTGACAAGCTGCTATCTTTCTTTGAATAGAAGCTCTTTTTATGTTTTTGATATTTTTTCTTTTTATTGAACTTACTATTATTTTTCTTCCCCTTTTTCTTTGTGTACACTTGCTTTTCATCTTCACTAGAATCACTATCGTTTTGGGGACATTTGGAAGCATAATGTCCTACCTTTCCACAATTGAAACATTTGAAAGGAAATTTACCCTTATATTTTCCATTTCCCTTTTTCAACTTTCTCAAGAAGTGAGCCTCCGCTTCATCGATTTCACTACTTGAGCTTTCACTTGAAACTTGTTTTTTGTTTTTGCTTTTCTTAGATGCTTTGAATGATATTTCCTTTGTAGGTGTCTTGCCTCCAACCCTCATTTCATAAGCGGTAAGAATTCCATGTAACTCATCTTTTGTAAGTTTGTCCAGATCTTTCCTCTCCTCGATTGCTGACACTTTAGAATCAAATTTAATGGGTAGGGATCTCAAGATCTTTTCAACCACAAACTGTTCCTCTACATCTTCACCAAGGGCTTTCATTGAATTGACAACTTCATCAACACGAAAAAAGAATGAAGCTATGTCTTCATCTTCCTTCATTTTCAGGCTTTCGAATGTGCTTCGATGGGTTTGAAGTTTGGCTTTCTTTACGTTGTCGGCCCCTTCATAAATATTTTTCAACTTGTCCCATATCTCCTTTGCAGATTTACAATGCATAACTTTTGTGAACTCTGAGTCGGCTAGATTGCATAAAATAGCATGTTTTTCTTTGGCATTATTTTCACTTCTCTTCTTTCCGGCTGAATCTGTTGGTGGTGTCGCTGGTGGTGTATAACCATCTAGTACTGATTGCCAAACATCTAATCCAATATCATTTAAATACGCTTCCATCTTTATACTACAAAATGCATAATTCGTCCCATCAAAAGTTGGTGTCTTGTTTTGAAAACTTTCAGCCATTTGTGCTCTTTAGATCTACCTTCAAGCGGTTAGGCTTTATAGAAGGAACCCGCTCTGATACCAATTGAAGAGCACACGATTATACTAAGAGGGGGGGTGAATCAGTATAACAATTTTTACCGATTAAACTTTAATTAATATAATGACATTAATAACTGAACAATTAGGCACATGAGAACACAATAACACAATGTTTTTACGTGGAAACCCAATGCGGAAAAAAAACCACGGCAAATACTTGCTTTTATATAATCTTGTTAATGGTTGTAGGGACCAACCTACTAGAGGCTCCAACCTCTAAATTTATGAGCACCAACTCACTGGAAGCTCCAATTCCCACTTCTAGATTTGTGAGCACCAACTCACTAGAAGCTCCAACTCCCACTTCTAGATTCGTGAGCACCAACTCACTTTACATAAATTGATTTTTCCACCTTAATAATGTTGCTGTAACAACGGATGATGGACCTTTATAAATTTCTTCACCAAATCTGTTATATTTCTTCCACAAATCTGAAAACACAATCTTCTTGTTGCCTTCTCAAGTTTTATGTTCTTCAACGAATTTCTTTTAGTCTGATTACTAGTTCTTCATTTGCAGCCTCTACGCTTATCTCACAATGACTGTGTGTTTATTAGATATGCTTATACAAGCATACACATTTTTTTACTTATTACACATCACACTCTCTTTTAAAAATTCTGATACTTATGTATATACATCAGATCGATAGATCTGAATATATATTTTTTTATATCTCTCACTGCACTTACTCTCTTCTATTCATTCACAACTACTTATCTTCCTTTTCGTTCTATTTCACTTTTATATCTATATGCCTTACATGAATAGATGCACGTCTTTTTATTAAGAAGACACGTCTCTCCACGAGAGAAACTAACAAATTTGTTACACTGCTTTTTATTTTAACAAATCGTGTCATTTGAATAATTCATATTAATGACTTTATTTTAATCGCACCTGAATCGTATCCTCTTTCAAATCGTATCTTTTATACAATATCATTGTTGTGTATGATTATTAATTGTTTCTTAATGAATAAGACAAAATTTGTCTTATTATGGAGAGTGCTCAAAACAGAACGCATCTCTTTTGCTTTTATTTTAATTGTTGATTTGTCATTAGAATAAGACAAGAATTTGTCTCATATGATTTGTCTTATTCTATTTTGTCTATTGTGATTCTGTCTTTACTTTACGAAATTGATCGCTGCCTTTGGTAGGGATTAACTCTTGCTTCCATTTGTCTTATCCCATTTTTGTCTTATCTGATGTTTTCTGTTCATAGAATCATTCTCTACTACTGCTGTATATGTCTTCATGTTGTTGTACTTTGTGATGTTTATACATACTATATATCAATGATCACTGGCTGAAATATATATTGTATATGCCATCATACTATTTACTGTCTATATTGAGACTATATATTGCTTACTGAGATTATCAATCTTAGTAAATGGTTTAGTCTCAATAGAATATAACTATAGATAAAATAAATGTTTTACTTCACATATATATCATTCAATATATTGCTATCATATATATATCTAATTGTATATTTCAAATGTCTTCATTACACCTTACTTTATCTTTCTATGCATCTCATGTCTTCGTCTTTGACATCAATGACAAGATCTAACAACCTTGACATCAATGTTAATATTTCCAACTCTTGTTTTCCCAGATTTACTTGTTCACTAGTTGTAAACGTTTCTGTGGGAACTTCTTGCTCATCGGTAGAAGGTTGTTCAAGAGCAGTGAATTGAACCGGTGGTTCCCGTACTTTCTCAGGTTCATCCTATGGACCTGTTGTCTTCAGAGTACTGAAGTCATATTGTTGCCAGAACTCTAGTGCATCATTATACACTTCCTTGTCATATCCATTGATAATTTTGGCGACTCTATTCCTTGTATCCAAATTCATTGACACTTTCTCCATTAGAAATTTAGTTGTCTCTTCACTGAGACCTGGTTTTACTTGTGCCAATGTTTCCTTTGTAATTCTATTGTTGGTTGCCAGACCGGTTTGCCATTTTGCCATAATTCTTTGGTTCAGCTCTGGAGGAAATTTAGCCCTATAATCTCTAGGACTTCTATTGAAATCGAGGAAAGTTTCTAACAAAGCAACCTCTATTTTCTGCTTATCCTCTTCTACTAACACATTGAACCATTTGGCTGCGTTTGACTCTTCGCCAAAATCCATGACTTCATCAACAATATTATCTACGGTCAGTGTTTGAGCCTTACCTTTTATTGGGGATGCCAGTAGAGTTGGTGGAGTCAGATCATCAACTTTATCATCAGTTATGTCAACAATCACCGATGCTTTTGCAGGTTTGTCCTTGACAGAAGTCTCAGCGCCCAATATACCCTTTCCTTTCCCAGTATCTTTGACTGATGGCTCTGTCATTTTTTGGCATTCTTCTTCTGCCTGGTGTTGTGCCCTGAAGAAGACTTGTCCAAGTAGCAACACCTTCTTCATGTACCTTGTCCACATCTCCAATAAACACTTGACTTATCCTTCTTCTTATTGTGAAACTTGGCTTGTGCAGGTCTCCTTGTGTTGCCTCTTCCAGAGTTAGATGATTTTGTACTTCAAGTAGAGCTTTTATCCTTAGCTCTTTCTCGTTATTAATTGAAGACTTCCATCTTCCTTCTATGATCTCTAGCAAATCATCCGGTATTATTTTGTGAAGGTCAGTTGGTGTGTAGTTGAAGTTGTGGATACAGTGAACTACAGCTTCTTCTATTTTTCTTTTGTCCTCTTCGTTGCTTAGACCATATCTCCCTCCAATTGTTCCCAATCCACTTTGTTCCTTAACTCCTCCAACAAATTCTTCAATAGTTGGTTTCCTTCCTCTCGGTGCATCCGCTTTCACCAGTTTCACAGATTTCCTCTTTCGGTGAAGAGGAGATGTGTCTTCAATCTTTGTTTCTTCTTGTTCTTCCCCTTGCTTACTGGACACCAGTTGTGCTCTTCTCCTTTGAACTTTGGGTTCTTTTGTTACTGGTTTCTTCTTCAGTGTGGGAGACTTCTTCACATATACCTTTTTAGGTTCTTTTACTGAAGACTTCTTCAGATTTTCCAGAATTTCCTCATAAGTCCCAAATCGGTATGAAGAGAGTTCTAGATCACTCTCTTGTAAAGCATTTGCATATGCCTTGGCTGTCTTAGTGGAGATTTCATACTGAGCTCCGGTGCGTACCTAGTTCTTGGCTCCACAGCCTGAATAATGCAGTGATCAGTGGTGACAAGAAAACACACCTCATCCTTGTATGAATCAACAATAGTCAAGGGAATTCTTTCCCTGGCGTGCATCCTCAGCTGGAAGCTCTCAAAGTAATCAGTCATAACTTTACTAAACTGATTTCCCAGTCTGTTAGCCATATCACTTATTTGAATCATTACTAGTGTAATGTCCCCGTTTTTCAGGCTTTTGGGATTAGCTTGGTTTGGCGACCCTCGCAAGCTAATCAGGTGATTAGAAAGGGTCAGATGTCAGAGCCAGTGTTGGGATTCCATTCTGGGGATTCAGTTTATCAGGTCTGCTCTTCGTTCGGGTCAATTTGGTCGACTTACTATTTTTAGTAAATGGTATTTCGGGTATGGCCAGGATTAGCAGGGTGTCTCCACGGAGTGTTAGATGTTTCAGGATCGAGCTTCAGGGAATCTCCAGTTTGAGACTTACTATTTATAGTAAGTCTATTTTTAGAAGTTGGCTATTTTTGGCAGTGGGTTATTTCCGGCAGGGGTAGTTGGCGTTTGGGCTCTGGTGTCGGAAATGAGTTTGTTTCAGTTAGCAGAATTCAGTGGCTTTGTTTTTAAAGATATCGTTATTAAATTAAAGTATTTTAATTTAATGACTTAAGTACTTTATAACTTTATTGTTATAAAGTGAAATTATCATTTAAAAGCCTTTTATATTAAAAAAGTGAAATTGTGCTTTTTCCGAAAAAGCTATAAGTACAACTTGAAAAAAACACTTTCATTTACCCATTGTTGATTTGATAAATTGTTTATGTGTGAATTCTGCTTGGCTTGGAAAAGCTAGGGTTTTTGGTGTTTGGTCTTCATTTTTAGAGAGAGTTCTTCTAAGATTTGTTGAGTTTGGTCTTCTTCTAGGAGAGAGCTCGATCTGATATGGAATTAAATCCAGTGCTGAGGTATACTGGATTCTGGTGAAGTTTTAGTTTTAATTCTATAGGTGGAAATCGAATTTGCTTTCAAAGAATTCGATTTGATAATTGCTGACTCGTTTTTAATTGGGAAATCTGTTGTCAAGTATTTTGTTGATGCTACAATTAATAAATTGGTAGCCGAGATTATTAAAGGGCCAGCACGTGAATGTTCTTGGGAGCCGTACATCATTGGCTGAGCTCTATGTTTGGTTCTAGATTGTTTCCACACTCCACGACAAGCTATTTGGTGTTGCAGTCTGTAATGTACCCACATACTATTGGTATCTCAAGAACATTCTGGGCCGCTAGAGCAATAAACGGAGGGCCGTACAGTACACAAGGGATGTCGTACGGAATAGGCTGAGGCTGTACAGAAGCACAGGAGAGGCCGTACGGTGCTAGGTGGAGCCGTATGGTACAACAAGTAGGGAGGCCGTCCAGAGGCACACAGGCAGGCAGGCCATTCGGAGGCAGACAAGCCGGAGGCAGGCAGTCCGGAGGTAGACAGGCAGGTCAGAGGCAGGCAGGTCGTTTGGAGGCAGAGAGGCCGGAGGCAAGTAGGCCGGATGCAGATAGGCTGTATGGAGGCAAGCAAGCAGGCCGTTCAGAAGCAGACAGGGCGGAGGCAGGCAGGCCATCCAGAGGCAGACAGACCGGAGGTAGGCAATCCCGAGGTAGGTTGTCCAGAGGCAGACAGGCCGGAGGCAGGCGGGCAAGCTGGAGGCAGACTGGTAGGCCGGAGGCAGGCAGGCTATCCCGAGGCAAGCAGGCAGGCCGGAGGCAGGTAGACCATACGGAGGCAGACTAGCAGGCTGGAGGCAGGCAGGCCATCTGGAGGTAGGCAGGCAGGCCGGAGGTAGATCGTGGTCGTGTGATTTGGATGGTGTTGTCCTCCTGACGCAGTTTGTAGTAATTTGCTAAATGAAAGAATATGCCAGATACAACTGAAAATATTTGCAAGGAAACTTTATTGATAATTCTGTAATATTTTGGATATGCCAGATCCAATACAACAGAACAAGAATAGGCAGAGTAGCGTGAGGGTTAAATCCCACTGAAACTGCAAATACCAAATAGGGAGGATCTTTCACCTCTGAAATGGCAGCCAACAGAATCCCAACAGGAATTTGCAAATACAAATAAAATATCAAAACTCAACATATCAAAACTAACCTACACGCCGTGTATAAATACTCATTAGGGAAACTTCCCGAGAGTGCACAAAAGAGCCGATGGCGACAACTACACTACGCCAACAAAAAGAATGGGCCCGAGATAAACTAAATCGATCGAGACCCAAATACAATAGTTTTATTACTCATTTAATGACGGGGACATTACAATCCTCCCTTCCCAATAATTGCTTGTCCTCAAGCAATTTCAGGCTGGGGTGTTCCAGAATCTCTTCTCCTTCCCAGGAGGCATCTTCAAGGGGTAGGTCTTTCCAGCGCACAAGAAATTCCTTGATAGTGCGTGTCCTCAATCTTTTCTCCCGACTGTTGAGGATTTCTACTGGTTCCAAGATTAACTTTCCTCCGTCGTCGAGGGGTGGCAGGTGCGTGGAGACTGTCACTTGCTGGCCCATGGCTTTCTTTAGACAAGAAACATGGAAGACGTTGTGGATTCAGCTTCCTTCCGGTAGGTCCAATTCGTAAGCAACTTCGCCCACTCTCCTTGTCACACAGTAGGGTTCGTAGAAATGCGGTTTCAATTTCTCCTTCCCAGAAGCCTTCAGAGAGGATTGTCTGTATGGTTGAAGTCGAAGGTATACCAGATCTCCAACTTCAAAACTCCTCTCGATTCGGTGCCTGTCAGCATACATTTTTTGCTGATTCCGAGCCTGTTGGAGATTTTCCTTTAAGGATTTTAAAATATCTACTTCTTCCTGTAGCCAGTCCTTGGCCTTCGGCGTGTGATTGTCACCGAGGGCCAAGTCCACAAATGAAGGGGGTACATACCCGTACAATGCTTTGAAAGGTTCCATTACAATGGACATGTGAAAAGTGGTATTGTAACAATACTCCCCGAGATGTAGGCATTTTATCCATGCTCTTTGTTGTGCTGAAACATAATTTCTGAGGTAACCTTCCAGCCATTTGTTCACGATTTTTGTTTGTCCCTCGGTCTTTGGATGATAACTGGTGCTTGGTGATAACTCTGTCCCTGCTAGTCGAAACAATTCCTTCCAGAAATTACTGAGGAAGCGGCTATCTCTGTCGCTTACTATGTTTCGAGGGAGTCCATGCAGACGGAACACCTCTCAGAAAAATAAGTCTGCTACCTAGGAAGCGGAAAACTCTGTTGGAATAGTAAAGAAGTGTGCATACTTGGTTAATCTGTCGACTACCACAAAGATGCAGTCCTTCCCCTGTGCCTTAGGGAGCCTGGAGATGAAATCCATTGAGATGCTATCCCACTTCTTCTTTGGAATCGGTAGTGGTTGAAGTAGACCCGCCGGTAGAGTGTGTTCGGATTTATTTTGTTGACAGATGGAGCATTCCCGTACGTACTATAATATGTCACTTTTTAGGCCCTTCCATGAGAATCTTTCCCTAATCTGTCAGTAGGTCTTCAAGTACCCTTGATGCCCGGCTAAAGGTGAATCGTGCATTTCTTTCAAGACTTTTTTCTTCAACTTGGATTCAGGCACCAAGTAAATTCTGTCCTTGTAGAAAATAATATCATCGACCACCCTGTACCGGTCGTCCTATATTTCTTTGTCTAGGAGTTGGCATGCGAACATGTCCTTGGAGTATTCGACCAACAAATGCTCTTTCCAATCTACTGATATTTGAGATAAGGAACATATGGTTGGCTTTCTTGACAAGGTGTCAGCCACTACATTATTTTTTCCTTTTACATATTCAATGTCAAAGTCGAAAGCTTGGATTTTACTTACCCATTTTTGTTGCCGCTCATTCAACTCCCACTGTTCCGGAAAGTGTCTGAGGCTATTGTGATCTGTCC
This sequence comes from Chamaecyparis obtusa, assembly GCA_027943335.1. Lineage (NCBI taxonomy): Eukaryota > Viridiplantae > Streptophyta > Pinopsida > Cupressales > Cupressaceae > Chamaecyparis > Chamaecyparis obtusa. Next base: position 329,694 of record BSBK01003861.1, on the reverse strand, counting down.
GGACAACGAACTTGTCTCCGACGAGGTACTGCCGAAGCTTTATCAAGGCATGCATGATGGCCATCATTTCTTTGTCGTATATAGAATACAACCTTTCGGCTCCCAAGAGTTTCCAACTTCGAAAGCAATAGGGTGGTGGTCCTGCATTAAGACGGCCCCGATACCCTCTTCGGAGGCATCACACTCCAGGATGAAAGGTCGGCTGAAGTCCGGCTATGCAAGGACTGGACAAGAGCTCATAATCTCCTTGAGTTTCTCAAAAGTTTGATGTGCCCGTTCATTCCATTGAAAAGACCCCTTCTTTGTTAGATCGGTGAGAGGTGCGCTGAGCTGTGAGAATCCCTTCACAAACCGTCTGTAGTAACTACACAGTCCAAAGAACCTGCGTAGTTCTGAGAGAGTCTTCGGGGGTGGCCAATCCAAGATAGCCTGAATCTTCTCTTGATGTACTTGAACTCCTCGGTTGCTGACAATGTGCCCCAAATATAATATCTCTGTCATCCCGAATACACATTTGGATCTTTTGGCGAACAACAATCGTGTCTCCATAATTCCGAGCACTTCTTCTAGATGCCTTAAGTGCTCCTCCCATGCCTTGCTATAGATCAGTATATCATCAACAAATACCAACAGGGATTTACGCAGCTGTTTGTTAAAAATATGGTTCATGCAAGATTGGAAAGTAGCTGGGGCATTGGTCAATCCAAACGGCATAACCAAAAATTCGTAATGCCCATAATGGCAACGAAATGCTGTTTTCTCCACATCTTGTTCCCTCATGCGGATTTGGTGATATCCTGAACGGAGGTCTATCTTGGAGAAATAGACGGTGCCGTGTAGTTCATCCAGCAATTCATCGATCCTGGGAATTGGATACCTATTTTTGATAGTCTTTTTGTTCAGTGCGTGGTAATCTATACACATTCTCAGCGTTTCGTCCTTTTTAACTAGAACCACTGATGATGCAAAAGGGCTGGAGTTGGGCCTGATCCATCCTTTATCAAGGAGTTCCTATATCATTTTTTCAATCTCATCTTTCAACCTTTTTGGGTGACGGTACGGTATAGTGATAACCGGTTTGGCGCCAGTTTCCATCTCAATAGTGTGTTCAAACCCCCGGTATGGTGGTACGCCTGGCGGTATGTCGGTGAAGACTTGGTGATGTCTATCCAAAACCGGTTGAAGCTCTTCCTCTTGATGGACAGTTCTTTGTCTTTGTATGGGTTCTGTCGAGGCAATATCGTCGTGTCTAAAGATTGCTTCCATTTGTTGGGCTGAAACTTCCTTCGGACCTCCATTCGACATCCCTCTCAGTACAACCATTTTGTCGTTTACCTTGAAGGAGAACTCCATTCGCTTGAAACTTTGTGTGTATTTGTCCAATGTTTCCATCCACTGAATGCCCAGAATGACTTCCATGTCGTCCAAATCGACTACGAAGAAATCATCCGTCACTGTGTGGTTTCCCATGGTGATGCTCAGTTGCGGAACCAGATGAGTGCATTTTAAAAGGTTTCCTCCCGCTACTTTGATGTCAAATCCCTGGTGTGCCTCCGTACACAGACTCCGCCAGCTTACTAGTGATGAGTTAATGAAGTTGAGTGTGGCACCACTGTCAAGCATGACCACAACCCGTTGTCCTTGGAGGGTGCCCCGGACCCGGAACACAGTGCATCCTGGAGTTCCCGCCAAGAGTAGCAATGGCGCCTCCTCTTTTCAAGAGTGTGGCAAGTCTTTCTGCGTGATTGAGGTTTACCTCCCCCGAAGTTTGTTGTTCAGCTGCTTCGGCTTCGGGTGTTTGTTCTTCCTCTCCATCAGACGAAACCTCAATGTAATGTATTTTTCCTTTCCCAAGGCATCGATGTCCCAGTACCCATGGCTCTATTATCATTTTAGTTTACACTAAATTGGTAAATTGACCAAGTGTTTTGCATTGAAGTTTGAACTTAAAAGTTGCTGTTTTAGGTTGCAGAATGATAAAATTCAGAAAGATAAAGGTACATGTATAGCAGTATAATTGTAAAATTCAAAATGCTGGCATTAAGGTACACTTATTTATACTAGTATTCAGATTTTGAGCATTATTCAGATTCTTTGAAGTTAAACAGAAAAAAATGAAAGATATGCTTGCATTTCAGACATGAAAAGTACAGCTTTAAATTAACCACACAAGCAGTGGTTGCTCTTAAAACATGAATGGAAAGTACTTTTCAAAGATACATAATAAAAATTCATATGAGGCCACACATCCCGTGGCAATAGGTTAATGCAGGCATGCATTTCAGTCTTAATCAAATGCAGGAATTAAAAGGGCAATTTACATTAATGTAAATACAAAAAAGGAGAAATAGAAGACAGGTTAGGCCCCCCCATTGCCTGGTTTTCTCACAAAGGGTTGAACAATGCTGCATATTTGGTCCCGCATCTCGAGGTATCCGAGTCATCCTGCAAAAGAAGAGTGAGAAGGTGGGGTCAGTTCATACGAACTGAGCAATGGAGAAGAACTAATCTATCATCCTAGCTATCTACTTGATTGCATTTATAGAAATGTAAATCAACATGCATAAATGGAAATTCTAGAAGGAATGATCACATCACAGTAAAACACTCTATTTCTTAACATTGTTTGCTTCATGTGCAGATTTAGGTTCGAAGACTAAGTAAGTTGTCGAAAGGATGTGCACACATTACGCGCATGAAACTTTCCAGCTGAAGCTATGGAGAGACGAAGACACGAAGACCGGTGGACTAGAGGAGGCTATTGAGGGGGCATGCATAAGTTTCAGGCATGGGACCTTCTAGCCAAATCATGGAGCTGTAGAAGACAAGTTGTTGAAGGGATATGACTTTCATCATGAAACCTTCCAGCTAAATAAATCAAAGTTACAAGTGATACAAGATCATGTTCATTTCGTTCTAAGGGTTCAGGATTGTCACAAGTTTTTCAGCATAGGTATCAAGTGCTACAGAAGGTATTTATCATATTCTGCTACAGGAAGTTATCATTCAAAAGTATTGACTGTCATAGAAATCCGTTTTATGTCATGATGGATTTTGGTTTTCAATTTCTATGAAGTAAACAACAGGCTTGTTAAAACGTGTATCAAGACAATGCATGTCAGATCTGGATGACATTCAATTATTTGCATAGTATCAGATCAGAAATTAAAAGAGCAATCAGCAGTGTTATGAAAATGACAAAATATCATAAGTTTCTTTGTACACAAACCCTGTCATTAAAGTGTACCTGTTGCTGCAGTACATCTACAGAGAACAAACTATATAATTTTGTTTGTAAACAGGGATATGGTTTACTTTTCAGATAGTGTTTATATGCTGAATGTATATTAAATGTCAATTTCAAGGTCAATATAATCTGTTTATGGGTGTCACGAGCCCGTGCTCGAACCCCAAAACAGATTATATTGTTAAAAATAAAATGAGTGCTGTAGTATGATACGTATATTTGATCAAGATAAATGAACAGAGTTATCGAGTTATAACAGCCATGCTGTGTCTCAAGGACTGGTTATCATAATTCAATTGAAGTTCATTTTAACCACAATGAATGCTACAGGAATCAAGTAAATACATTACACTGAAGGAAGAAGCCAGCAAAGAATAGATCAGGTTGACAGTGGTAAATATGTTAAGTATCAAATGTTAACTCCAAGAAAGACAACTGAACAGTGATACATTGCATAAGTTATGGATAGCAGGAGTTTATATCTAAAACATCAAACAAAAACCCAAAATTTATGCAAGGTTTACGCAATGTCTATTGCAATGCAAATAAATAGGATTCAGCATTAAATGGGGTTATTAGCAATCAGTGAATCCAAAACTTATGCAAACAAAGAGATCTTAAGTAATGCATTAGAGCTCCATGGATATAAAATTGTGTACAAACTAGGATTTCATCCCAATCTAAATATGACAGAACTGTACCATAATCTAAATCAGCTACAGAACATGAAATCCAAGGTAATGTATGGATTATCACAGATGCAATCGTAATGACTTTGGATGCTAGTGGAAGATTTAGTTTAAAAAGGGTACGTGAAACTGGATACAAAAGGGAGAATGATATGTGGAGCTGTTCATAGTTGGAAGGTTGAGATGTATGATTCCTATACAAAGATTATGCAAAGTTAACAGCAAGCTACTGTGACTCTTTTAAAATAAAGATAGTAATCAGTTTACAGCACCAGCAGATTAAGTATACGATTTAATGAAGAAAGCACTGAAAACAAGTGTAACAGAACAAATGCAATTAAATAGATGATAACCGTGAGTCAGGGCCCGAGTTCATTGTTTCCAAACAGTTCTCATCAGCTAAGTACCTGCTCGAGGTCAAGAAGTGCGAGCTTGAGGTTCAAACAGCAGAGATACATTCACAGTGACATACTTTATGACATGGAAGTTAGAGTTTGTACCATGGAAACCGAGTTCGTGCACAGACAACGTCATCTTATGGCATACAAATACCAGTCATAATGCATGGTAAAAGGTCAAATATTAAGCTATATATTGCAAAGAAATGTTCCCAGAAATGTCAACAGTATCAAAGAATGCTAACAGAAGTCTGTTAACCCGAGTATGAATTAAAAGATTCAGCTATGAGTCTCTTTTCAGGAATAGAGAAGTGCCAGCAAATAATAGATGTGGAAGAGTCTTTAGCAGCGAAATAGAGTAAATGTGACAACATCTATCTATGCAATGAAAAATGGTTTCTTTTCTTCAAACTTTAACCACCAAAATAAAGCCCTATATAAGCAGCAGAGCTCCAGCAGATGGGAATAACGGATACCCATAATCATTGATGCAGAGATAAAGAATAGCCCGTATACAAGCAGCTCACGAACCAGATAGAAGCCATAATTTTCAAACTTTCAGCAAAGAAAAATTGAGCCGAGTTCAAAGATTTATTCACGGCTGAGAAAAAGAAAGACACAGAGAAGTTCTTACCAGTAAGATGTAAGTTTTTCCAGCCACGCCGAGTTTTCAAACACTTAGGTACAGAGTTCTTTCAAATCGTTGGGCTCGTGTTTCATAGCTAAGTGCCACAGTAAGAATGTAATCACCAATACACAGCCACGAGTTCTTGGTTAAGACTTACGGCTTCATGAAATAGACACATCTTATAGCAGACCCGAGTTCTTGGGTAAATAATAGCCCCTTTTTTTGAGCTTACAGTTGAAAGCATCAGGAATAAATTCTTCAGCCAAGCTGAGTCTCAACAAATGGTACCAACAGAATGCAGGATCAACCACAGGAGAACTCCAAAATTGCAAAGAACAGAGATGCAATGCACACCATGGCGGCGGCAACCAAAACCCTAGCTCTTCCTCTCTTTCAAGAATGCGAAAAATGCCTAAGTCTAAAAAACAAAGAAAGGATAAATGAAACACCTTTGCTAAATTGAAATGAAATTTGGAATCTGCAATGCCTTGTCAGTTTCAGCATACGGATGCCTTTTACAACATGCCACACATCAAAGACCACATGCGTAAGAGGACAGAGATATTTGTTTAAGAGGTCATGTTGACCATTAGATAAGTGTCGAGTTAGGTTTCAAAGGCATGTTTAGTTTTTGTTTGAAGTTGTTTAGGGTTTGGTTTTAGTTCCAATAATTATTTATTAAATAAACATAGGATCATAATACTTATTATATGTTACATCATAAAACAAATAATCTTTATTATTAGTTAAAGTATTATTTTACAATAAATAATTATTAGATCTTATTAAATATTCCTTTGTGCCTAATTGTGAGTAATATTAATTATTTGTCGTAATTATAAGACAAATAATTATTAATTATTCTTAAAGAGCAGGTTGTAAAAAGGTCTTTTGAGTGTTGACTTTAGTTGACCATTCATTTTTTGCTCATTTAGAGAAGAATTCTTTCAGTTCAAGATAGTCTATGGGACAGTTACAACATCTTGGAGTCACTGTGAGTTCATTTTTGAGTTCTCCATTGGTTATTAACAGTTAAGAAGTCTTTTGGAGCAGTTCACTCTTAGATTCTGGCAGTTACACTCTTGATTTGGTGGGTTTTTTGTTCATATCCGACCCACACAAAATATGCATGATTTTTGGAGATGTGAAGCAGTTTTGAGGGGATTTTGAGTGGCAGTTCAGTTACACATGGCTTGAGGGAGTTCAAGGGGCACTTAGACTACACTTTTGGACAGTTTGACTCCTCATTTTAGATGGATTTCTCATGCATCCGAGTTAGGGTTTTGGGGATTCTATTTATTGTATTTTCATCTCATTTGGAGGGATTCAAAATTTGGGAGAAGAGTTGTATAGTGAACATATTGTTCCTTTGCAATCTTTCCTTGCATTTTTTGTAATCATTTTTTGCAGAGTTTTGAGGATTATAAAGCTGGACCTGTTATTTACATGTCTTTTTGAATATCTGTTTTGGAGCCTTTCAATTTTTTTGCATCTAAGTGTTGTCTCTTTCAAGTTATAGATTAGTGAATTATTCTAATTCCTTCTCTAAATTGTGAAGAATTTAACCTTTTGCAAAGTTGGCCTATTTGTTGATTGAATTCTCATTATCATTGGTATTAAACCCTAATTTTGAGTTCTAAATCATCCTAGGTATTGAAAAGTGTTTTCAATTGCAGAATTTAGTAATGTGTTTGATAGGAACAGATTTGTGATTTTGAGGAAAACTGCACTCATTTTGGTGTATCACTTGTTAATTAGATTTTATTTTTAGTTTACCTTCTACCTTTCTCTCCAAGTTTTTAAAAATTCAGTATTCGGTGATATTCCAAATCTATAGGAACTGGCCTAGAATCCGGAGATTCGATCTCTTTCCCACAAAGAGTTTGTTTCCATGTTTCAACAGGAAGGCTAGATTTTCAATCAAGCTTGAGGTGCATTCCTGATTGACAACAGGCTCCTTACAGTTGAAACAAAGTTTCTTCCTTTTGAGTTCCTGTCTAGTTTCCTCATCCAATGGAGGCCTCCTGGGTGGAGGTCTGCTGTCTCTTTTTCGTGGAGCGAGAGGTGGTTTGGTCTGCGAGTAATATTTGGTGGATGAAGAAGACAATGACGCCATGTCACGTGCCTTCTTAATTGCTTCCGTGAGTGTGATGAGGTTGAATCCTTTCACCCACCGTTTCAAGGGTTCCGCTAGTCCATCCATGAATAGTACCACCAATCGTCTCTCTGAAATATCAGTCACCAAGAGAGAATCTCTAAAATTCTGTTATGTAACCATTGAGTATGCCAAATTGCTTTAACTGAGCCAATTCTTTGAAATTCAGTTTTGGATCTTTTCCATCGAAACAGTCATCAACCTCTCGGTGAATTCAACGTAGGAATTTATTTGGTCGTGGCTGAGAGTAACCATGCCATGATGCCACCATTCATGGGCTATCCCTTCGAGATGTAGAGCTGCAAATTTGATGGCTTCATCTTCCGGCATAGGGTTGAGCTAGAAATGTGTCTTCTTTTTGCACCCATGCTCGAGCTGTGATAGTTCCAGACCCATCAAAGGATGATAGATTAAGCTTGCCCATCTTCCGTCTCAGATCATCATTATAATAGCCAAGCTTGTTTCCGCCAGAGTACCTCATTCTCAGCTCAGCATAATCTTTGTAGGATATATCTCCTTCCATATTTGCGTTCCTCCAATCATCCCGGAGCTGATCTTGTATTTCTTGGAAGGTTGGTTGCTCTCCTCGCTGTTCTTCTGTCTATGGAGGGAAAGTTGGCATTGATGGTCGACAGCGTACGGGTTGGGGATTTTCCTGTCTCGAGACAAAGTTGTCGCTTTGTTCCATGGATAACTTGCTTTCGGCCAACTTTCGGAGTGTTTCTTCCATGAGGCATTGAGTGTCATTTATCTGTACCTAGTTCTTAGTGAGCTCTCTCAGAAGTCATGACTTCGGCCGTAGGGTCTTGGGGATTGCCCATTCTACCGACTGAGTGAGATCTGCTTCTTTTCCTTGAATAAACTCTCATTCAATACCAACAAGTTGGCAGAATCACCAGCTCTGATACCATTGTAATGTACCCACGTACTACGGGTATCTCAAGAATGTTCTGGGCCGCTAGAGCAACAAACGGAGGGTCGTACAGTGCACATGGGAGGTCGTACGGAATAGGATGAGGCCGTACGAAAGCACAGGAGAGGCCGTACGGTACAACAGGTAGGGAGGCCATCTGGAGGCACACAGGTAGGCCGTTCGGAGGCAGACAGGCCGGAGGCAGGAAGGCCATCCGGAGGCAGATAAGCTGGAGGCAAGCAGGCCGGATGCAGACAGGTAGGCCGGATGCAGACAGGCCGTACGGGGGCAGGCAGGTAGGCTGGAGGCAGACAGGCAGGCTGGAGGCAGGCAGGCCGTCCGGAGGCAAACAAACTGGAGGCAGGCAGGTCGTCCTGAGGCAGACAAACCAGAGGCAGGCAGGCCGGAGGCAAGCAGGTTGGAGGTAGACAGGCAGGCCGGGGGTAGGCTGTACAGAGGCAAGCAGGCCATCTAGAGCAAGGCAAGCCAGAGGTAGACAGGCAGGTCGGAGGCAAGCAGGCTGTCCGAAGGTAGGCAGACAAGCCGGAGGTAGATAGGCAGGCCGGAGGCAGATCGTGGTCGTGTGATTTGGATGGTGTCCTCCTGACGCAGTTTGTAGTAATTTGCTAAATGAAAGAATATGCCAGATACAACAGAAAATATTTGCAAGGAAACTTTATTGATATTTCTATAATATTTCGGATATGCCAGATCCAATACAACAGAACAAGAACAGGCAGAGTAGGGTGAGGGTTAAATCCCATCAAAACTGCAAATACCAAATAGGGAGGATCTTTCACCTCCGAAATGGCAGCCAACAGAATCCCAACAGGAATTCACAAATACAAATAAAATATCAAAACTCAACATATCAAAACTAACCTACACGCCGTGCATAAATACCTGTCGGGGAAACTTCCCGAGTGCACAAAAGAGCCGACAGTGACAACTACTCTAGGCCAACAAAAAGAATGGGCCCAAGATAAACTAAATCGATCGGGACCCAAATACAATAGTTTTATTAGTCATTTAATGATGGGGACATTACACAGTCAAACCGTGTGGGGTCAAGGAGACTGCCACACTCATATATAGCTCACGCAAATTGCCAAAAGGACCAGTTCAAGCTGCCTGGGGTCCGTTTCCTTTATTGGCAGGTCATGTTTTGAACTATCACTATTCACGTGACTTGAAAACAGTGCCGATTTACTATTTTTTGTTGGAGCTGCCAACACAACAAGCCAATCACGTGTTATTACATCTTGTCATGACTGTACAGGGCTATAGTCTTATGCGATTGGGAAGCGTGGCACTTTTTTGAAAGACATTACAATTACAAGCATTTTCGGATTGCCAGGTGCTGTTAATTCTATTGATAATAAATTGTTAATGCATGTTGTTTGAAATGAGATTGGATATAATAAATGATTAAGGAAAATACCATTGTCTTGATTGGATAATTTGTAACTAGCGGAATTTCATCATAATTGCATTTCAATGAAACTTTCTTTGAAACAAAAATTGCAAATATATCAAATTGAGAAATAGATTCAGGAAGAGCCAGTTAGGTTCTTCACAGTGGTATCAGAGCACTGATCTTGCCATCCTGAAGGGGTATGAAATTTAATAATGGCAGACAGATTTATACCAGGAGGGTACTATACCTGCAGGGATAGAACAGGGCCCACAGAATGAACACACAGGAAACAGGGATAATATTGGAAATGATATGGACAAGGAGGATAGAGATGCCTTCAGACATATTGCAGATGGTCAGCATCACATTGCAACTGTATTGCAACAACTTTCAGATACTTTACAGCGCATTGCATTACCAGGAGCTAGAGATAGAGGTGCGTGTAGTGTTTCAGTCGGCTCACACAAGTCACGAGCTGATGATAGGCGAGCTGATGACAGACGAGTTGATGACAGACGAGTTGATGATAGGAGAGATTATAGAGCTAATCATACTGGCACTTATGATAGGCCTCGTCGTCTGACATTCTTGAGGCCGGAGTTGGATGCAGTTAGTGTTGAGCCAGAGCCTGCACCATTTGTCGATGACATGGTGACACATTTGGCAGAGTGGGATGCTCTTTCTGAGGCACTAAAAAGAAATCTAAATTTTGACAGATATTTGACGTAGAAGCGTGAGCATTCCAGAGGCAGGCCAGCTCCTGACACAAGACAGAGGCCTAGACAGAATGAATTAAAGCAGGCAACCAACAAGTTGACTTTGGACCACTTCAATGGGAGTGGGAAGACTACAGCCAGAGCATGGGTCCACAAGCTGGACACTTATATTTCACTTTGTCCTATGTCTGAGGAGGACACTATTCGATTTGCTGTGCATCATTTGGATGGGGTTGCTCATGATTGGTGGTATCATGGGTTAGTGTCTCTGCATCATGATCATATTGTGCAGTACCAGGAGTTTGTAGATAGACTGATAGAGCGCTTTGATCGAAAGGATCTAGAGACCTACTTCAGAGAGTTAGCTCAGCTGAGACAAACAGGTGGTCTTGAGGCATTCATCAGCGAGTTTGCGTCTATCAATCATGGTATATGACATCTCTAAGAGGAGAAGAGTCATGTTGTTCATAGAGGGTTTGTCAGAGCCATACAAAGGATGGGTCAAATCCCTGGATCCACCTACTCTACGAGATGCTATGAAGAAGGCAAGGAATCTTGAGCCTTCTCTTTCACGAGGCAAGTCTACACCTAGTCCTACTATTCCTCCTGCAGATGAGGTACCCCCACCTGTTGTTGACAGAAAAAAGCTTGCAGGTAGACTTGATGATGCCAGACGAGAGGATTTGAGGTGGAGGCAGCTTTTCTATTGGTGCAAAGAGTCTTAGGATAGAGAGCATACTTGTGCTATGAGGCCTAAGGGCAGGGTGAATCGCTTTATGTGGGTTTATTCTGGTGAGAGTGAGATCGAGTCTTCTCATCAGGCTGCTGGTTTTGATATAGAGGAGGAGCAGAGAGTTACTCCAGAGTTTGGTACTGAAGCCAAACTGTCTCCGATTGTGTTGTCCACCTCTGTGCCACTTCTCTCTCCTTTCAGACTGAAGGGATTAGTGGAAGGACAACCCTATGTTGCTATGTTGGATACTGGAGCTTTGCACAACTTTATTCATGAGTGACTTGTTAGTCATGTGGGCTTTAGGTAGAGGAGTTTGCAGGGTTTGGAGTCAAGGTAGCCGATGGCTACAATTTCACCTGTACCAGGCGCATCCGAGATCTCTCCTTATTTCTTGGTGATTATGAGTTGATAGCTGATTTCTATGTGTTTGACTTGGGGGAGATGGATGTAGTTATAGGGATGCAGTGGATACAGGAGATTAAGGAGTTCTGCCTTAGTGTGAGCCCGATGCAGATCAGATTTGAGTACCAAGGCATAGAATATGTGTTGCTGGGCATTTCTGAGGGCAGTCTACGCACTATGTCCTTCTGTGTTGTAGATAGTGCTGATTCACGGAGACATGAGTCTATATAGGTAGAGTCGATCACATATGATGTCTCTCAAAGTTTACCGTTTTATGGCTCAGATCAGTGGATGTGTTCACTTTGTGAACAACCCTTTATTTGATGTGGATGTCAGCATGACCTATGACAATCAACTGTTTGAGCTTAGTGATGATACCTTACAGGAGTTGTACGATCATGATGATGATGACATTTGGGATCCGATTTGTGCACCTACTCATCAGGCAAATTACACAGGAGGCTAGTTTGGCCTAGCTGATCAGTTTTCAGGGGTGTACACAGTGAGGAGTGCCTATAGCTTTACATTCGATCCTCACGTTCAGGATATCAACCAGTCAGTTCTTTAGCGCATCCTGTTTATGACTAGTACGATGATTTGGTTAGTTCGAAGACTGGGAGTAAGTCCAGTCTATTGGTTGAGTTACTCTCGTGTGAGTTACTCTCAGTTGAGTTTCTTCCATGTGGCGATCCTGTTGCAGCATCATCAGTTCGGGTGTTGAGTGCAGATTCCTAGTTACTGATGTTGGTACTGTTGATGTTGTTGGCTTCTTCACAAGAGTATGAGGTTGATCGGGACATTATTCATGACCATCCTTGGGATCCGGGTGGATTGTGATGTTTGTTTTTCCTGATTGCTTGAGGACAAGCAATCTTGGGAAGGGAGGACTGTAATGTCCCCGTTTTTCAGGCTTTTTGGGAATAGCTTGGTTTGGCGACCCTTGCAAGCTAATCAGGTGATCAGAGGGGGTCAGATGTCAAAGTCAGTGTTGGGATTCCATTCTGGGGATTTAGTTTATCAGGTCTGCTCTTCGTTTGGGTCAATATGGTCAACTTACTATTTTTAGTAAATGGTATTTTGGGTATGGCCAGGATTAGCAGGGTGTCTGCATGGAGTGTCAGATGTTTCAGGATCGAACTTCAGGGAATCTCTAGTTTGAGAGATTTACTATTTATAGTAAGTCTATTTTTAGCAGCTGGCTATTTTTGGCAGTGGGTTATTTTCGGCAGGGGCAATTGGCATTTGGGCTCTGGTGTCGGAAATGAGTTTGTTTCAGTTAGCAGAATTTAGTGGCTTTGTTTTTAAAGATATCGTTTTTAAATTAAAGTATTTTAATTTAATGACTTAAGTACTTTATAACTTTATTGTTATAAAGTGAAATTATCATTTAAAAGCCTTTTATATTAAAAAAGTGAAATTGTGCTTTTTCTGAAAAAGCTACAAGTACAACTCGAAAAAGCACTTTCATTTACCCATTGTTGATTTGATAAATTGTTTATGTGTGAATTCTGCTTGGCTTGGAAAAGCTAGGGTTTTTGGAGCTTGGTCTTCATTTTTGGAGAGAGTTTTTCTGAGATTTGTGGAGTTTGGTCTTCTTCCAAGAGAGAGCTCGATCTGATACAGAATTAAATCCAGTGCTGAGGTATACTGGATTCTGGTGAAGTTTTAGTTTTAATTCTATAGGCGGAAATCGAATTTGCTTTCAAAGAATTCGATTTGATAATTGTTGAGGCTCGTTTTTAATTGGGAAATTTGCTGTCAAGTATTTTGCTGATGCTACAATTAATAAATTGGTAGCCGAGATTATTAAAGGGCTGGCACATGACAGTTCTTGAGAGCCGTACATCATTAGCTGAGTTCTGTGTTTGGTTCTAGATTGTTTTCACACTCCACGACAAGCTATTTGGTGTTGCAGTCAAACCGTGTGGGGTCAAGGAGACTGCCGCACTCTTATACAACTCACGCGAATTGCCAAAACGACCAGTTCAAGCTACCTGGGGTCCGTTTCCTTTACTGGTAGGTCACGTTTTGAACTATCACTATTCACGTGACTTGAAAACAGGGCCGATTTACTATTTTTTGCTGGAGCTGCCAACACAGCAAGCCAGTCATGTGTTATTACATCTTGTCGTGACTGTACAGGGCTGGAGTCTTAGGCAATTGGGAAGTGTGGCACTTTTTTGAAAGACATTACAATTACAAGCATTTTCGGATTGCTAGGTGCTGTTTATTTTATTGATAATAAATTGTTAATGCATGTTGTTTGAAATGAGATTGGATATAATAAATGATTAAGGAAAATACCATTGTCTTGATTGGATAATTTGTAACTAGCGGAATTTCATCATAATTGCATTTCAATGAAACTTTCTTTGAAACAAAAATTGCAAATATATCAAATTGAGAAATAAATTCAGGAAGAGCCAGTTAGGTTCTTCACAACTAGTCTATCTGTTTGCCATGTTACTTTTTCTATTCCCAGAAAGAAATTTTTATAATAAAAGAATAGACATACCTGCAGGGTTCCATATTTCAGGAACTTATTCACAAGATTGAGCTTCTTTAAATTTTCAAAAATCTGCCCTCGCAGCATGGCGCAAATATCATACTGCGCATTGTCGTGCATGATCCGGTGTGCGGCATGAATGGCTCCTCCCGGCACACTGTTGAGGTTGCTCGATTGATATATTTTGTACCCTATCACCGCAGACGCAAACTGAACTCCTTCATCCTCTATATCATTACCAGTCATCAACCAATTGTTGGACTTCGATTTTGTTAACCTTGCGACAATAGCATTTGCAATGGTTCTAAGGGTAAGAGCCTCCCCTTTGTCACTTTATTTGGTAACCCTTCGCAGATCCTCCTTAGTGATTGGTGTGCATGCACCTTTTGCTAGCCACAACCCTAGTTCGTGCACCCGACTTAGAACCAATCTTATCCAATCCAGTCGAAACACGGTTGGATAACAAACTCCATTGATCAATCTTGAAGTTACGAGCTTCATGTAATGTCCCCGTTTTTAGACTTATGGGATTAGCTTGGTTTGGCGACCCTCACAAGCTAATTAGGCGATCAGAGCGGGTCAGATGGTGGAACTAGCGTTGGGATTCCATTCTGGAGGTTTAGATTATCAGGTCTACTCTTCGTTCGGATCGTTTTGGTCAACTTACTATTTTTAGTAAGTGGTATTTTGGGTATGGCCAGGATTAGCAGGGTGTCTGCACGGAGCGTCAGATATCTCAGGATCGAGTTTCAGAGAATCTCCAGTTTGAGAGATTTACTATTTATAGTAAGTCTATTTTTAGCAGTGGCTATTTCTGGCAGGGCAGTGCCTTTTCCTAGCTGGGCAATTGGACTTGGTGCTTTGTCAGAAGTTCGTTGATTGTAGTCAGACAGTTCAGTGGCTTATATTTTAATGTGTTATTAAATTAAATTATTTTGATTTAATTTAATAACTTATGACTTTATAACTTAATGTTATAAAGTGAGATTATTTTTAAAAGCCAATTAAGTGAAAATATTAAAAAGTGCTTTTTCCGAAAAAAAGCTATATAACCAACTCGAAAAAGCACTTTTCATTATCTTTTATGCAATCATTATTTTTTGGAATTTGGGAAGAAGACAAACCTGGCTAGGGTTTCGAGGACTGATTCCTCTTTCTCATGATTTGAGCCATTGCCTGTCAATGGTGAATTTCACAGTTGATTATTACTGAGTTTGCAATTCGATGCTGTTGTATATTGGGATTGTGGAAGTCTGAAATCTAGAGATTGAAGCTTGTTGTTGAATGTGGGCCTGAATATTCAACAAATTGAATTCTGAAAATTAATGGTGGATGCTGATTTATCCGTCTCTAATTATCGAAAGTTGTGCAAGTAAGAAGATTATTGGTTTTCATTGCAAATTGTTAGTTTTGGGCTGTGATTCATTATAGTATTGGGAGACGTCATTGTGATAGCATAAATACAACAAAACTACTAACGTCAACCCAGCAGACTGGCATGTGTGGAATTGGGAGCTTGTGGCAGCTTGTAGGCACGTTTTTCACTTTCAACTGAGGCCGTACGCTGCATTTTGTTGGGTGTTGGTTGTGTTTGAATTTGATAGTGGATGGTGTTACATGTTGCTTGGGGTTGAACCGTTTACCATTTAGCCAATTCCGTCCATTGTCTTGTACTTAGCGACTGGAGGAAATGGGTCTAATGCAAGCGTCTTCCTTTCATGCAGTTGGAATTATATCTACAGCAGCTGTACCATTACAAGGTGCCAAGATATTAAAAGATTGTTAAAATTAGACTTGGTTGTTGTTATTAGATTAATTTAAGATTTCTTTCAGTACTACGATAGCTGGTTCAAATGTAGTTAATTTGTTAATGGTGAAAATTATTAAAAGGAAATACATGTATTTTGAAAAAGCCAAAGAATTGTTGTGAGGAATTTAAAATTCTAAAGAAGAAATTTGTTATTTAAAGAAGAGAGCCAGGCAGGCTCTTTACACTTCGCATACTTGTCCTAAAGCTTTCCATCTTGGCAGAGTGAGAGATACTCGCTCTGGATGAAGGTTTCACCCAACTCTTCTTGCTTAGCGTAAATAAATGCAGTAATATCTTCAATAAGCAGAGCTCCATCAGGCACTAATGATAATGCACCTATCATGTCATTTTCCCTGTTCTGCACTGGCATGATGTCGTAAATGGGTCAGTCGAATTGGTTTCCTTGAATAAGCTTGACGACAGAAGATGATGATGCCATCGTATTATGACTGGTTTACACAGAGAACTTTTTGATCGACTTTACAAAGATTATTTAGCAATGACCGTAAATCAAAGCACGAGAAGATTACTCAATTATAAGAAATCAAAAATCACAATTCGCAAAGTAAAGTGAAATGAGTAATCATCCTTCCTTAAATAGCTTTAGGGTATAACGATAATTACCAAACGGTAACTATTGTTAACGCCTATAACATTAATTACCTTACCTAATCTTTTCCTTGACAACTGGTTCTCATGTTTTTACCTGTTGATCAAACCTCAGTTAAAATGTTAGTAATTACCTGTCCGGCTGTCGTGATAGATTGGTGACATCTATCCAGTTACTCTCCTTGACTGAGTGAGGTCGTTGCTCACCAGTTCTACCGGGAATAGTAGGCAAACTATTGGTTCCCTATAAGCCCTTAGGCTAAGTTTGCTGAAGAGATATCACCATCAGCCGATGATGATCTTCCTTTTGTTTTCTCCTCAGCAAAGCTCTTTGATTCCTTCAACCAAATCTTCTTGACTTCTTTCTCAGTCTCCTTTCCCTTGTTGCCCTTCTGATTGGGACACAGGGTCTTATTCACCGGTTTGACTGATCCTCTTCTTTTGTTCACTGGTCGGTTCCTACAATCTTTGACCAGATGTCCAACTTTGTTGCATGTGTAACAGACTATCCCGGTTGCCTTCCATGGATTTACCCTTCTATTCTTAGGTGAATGACACCAGGAGTCATTATGACTATGTATGCCACAATTAGCACAATTGATTTTTTTCCAATTCTCATTCCTCTTAGGGAATATCGGTCTTGGTGGGGATCTGAATGCCATAGTTTTGGATCTGCATTCATCAGCCTTGTGTCCAAATTTGTTGCATGCATAGCAGTAACATTTGAAGCTTCCCCTTCTTCTACTGGACACACTGTTGGGATGAAACCTACATTCAGAAGTATTGTGGCCATAATTGTAACAGTTTCTGCAGTAACTGTTAGAAGTAATTGGTTTTACAGGTGCTTTTCTGCACTTATTTGTTTTTGACTCAATTTACCACAGTGATGGCAAGAGGTTTTGAAGGTCTTCTTACCTTTGACTTCCATTGATTTCTCCCTCTTTTCCATCTTGTCTTTCTTGACTCCAGAGGACTCACCGGTTTCCTTGCTTCTTTGACCAGTGAACCCAAGTCCTATGGGATCCTTGTGCTTTCTTTGAGCCCTCAGTTGCTCATCAAGCTTTTCCGAGCTCTCATTGTATCTTCTAAGTGTCTCATTTCTATCTTCGAGAACTTTCATCTGTTCCTTTAGTTGATACACTTCAATAGCCAGTCTTTTGCATGCATCATCCTTATCATGCCAATTCTTTTGCATTTTCTTGTGTAATTATCTGCATGTCTTCTTGAAGTTGTAGAACAACAAGATCACTTTCCCTTACTGTATCTTTTGCCACATTTCTTTCTCTTTCAGAGGCTGCCAGTGATTTCACAACACTGTTCCTTCCATCCTCAGCTTTCCTCTTTTCCTCAATGATTTCAATCATTCTTAGAGCATTGCCTTCCTGCTCCCTTTGGAGATCTGATTAGTTAGAATTTGATTCTTCTCCATGAGATCAGAGACTGCCTCCTTAGCTTCATCAGATTCACTTGTCCAGAGAGCTCTTCAATTGTTTCATTGCTCTCACTCAGTTGTAGAGCTAGCTCCTTCCTTTTTGCAAGGGACCTTCTCAGCCTATTCTCAAGAGAGGCAATGATGTCATTGGCTTCCTCAAGCTGCTTCTGATTCCTGTAATCCTCCATGATCTTTCCTCAAGCGGTTAAACTTTATATCTTTGAGAACCTAAGGCTCTAATACCAATTGTTAATCCTAACTAGCTACTGAGAGGGGGTGAATCAGTAAATGCAATTTCTACTTCAATTTAACCTTATAAATATATTCTTGCAAAATAAACAGAATATAATCAACACTCATAAACAGAAATAGAAATACACAGGTCAACACAACATATATACATGGAAACCCTCAGTTAGAAGGAGAAAACCATGGTGGGACAGAACCCACAACTTTACTACTGCAGTAATAAAGATGCCTTGTTAAAGGCTTACAAAGCACTTGCAAGAGTGCTACACAGTAAAGGGATTTGGTAGAAGTCCTGTTAGGATCTTAACCCTGTTAGGGGTCGCCTTGTGAAAGAACTTTCAACACCAATTAAGATGTTACCCGGTGAAGGGATTTATACAAGAACCTGTTAGGGTTCACCCTGATTGAGGGATTTGAATCTGCTCTTACAATTCAAAGCAATGATCTATTATGACACCTTTTGTCTGATCAGATCATACCTATTGTCCTTTTTCTCTACTTGGTTGTTGAACCCTTCTCTATCTTTCACTTCTCAGAAGACTCTCCTTCTGCTCTATAGGCTCTCAACATTCAACAACTCTTGTGTATCCTATGACCTGTATTGATAAGACATTATTAATATTAAAAGCACTTCTCATAGTTCCGCCAAGTTGTAAACTCACCCATAAATCATGCATGCAAAAAGCTTGCAAAATGATCTTGAGTTTACCTTGAAACACCCATAGATGAAATAAAGCTAACTCCAGTTAAAAAGCTAACTTCAGTTCCATCTGTGAATGCTCTGTATAATCCGGTTTTAACTGAGATAGCTCCGCATAATCCGGTTCAGATTATCATGCAGTCAACCGGTATTGAACTTATACCCGATTAGTCATACATTCTCTGTATGTCTTATAAGACCGGTTGAAAACACTCCGTTTGGTGTACCGGTGCATATTAAAGAGTATGATTAGTCTACCAGAGCTCCGGTGGGATTGATGTTTGCATTTAACTTAACCAGTGACAACTTAAATATGTCAACAAGTAGAAGATAAAACATATAATATCCAATCTAGTTTACTTACCTAGTTCTAATAAATAATACAAACAATTGGATGAGATCTTAGGATATGTCTCCAAGTCGGGCTTCATAACCTCTCAGGACCCTTTGGCTTGAAGGATATAAGGTCCATTCTAAGCAGTCCTTATTAATCTATTGTCTTTCCATGGAGTGCTACTCCCAAGATTTCTAGGATAGTCCATAATGGAACATTCCTCTTCTTGGAAATGATAGTCATTATCCAAGGCTTCTGGGAGGATCAATCCCCTTCTTGGATGAGATATCCTACATCCAAGGCTACCACATAGATATATGTTTTTATCATCAGTATACACTGGCACATGGAGATTATATCAATCTCAAACATGTTG
The DNA here is from genome assembly GCA_027943335.1 of Chamaecyparis obtusa. NCBI lineage: Eukaryota > Viridiplantae > Streptophyta > Pinopsida > Cupressales > Cupressaceae > Chamaecyparis > Chamaecyparis obtusa. The sequence goes on along the minus strand of BSBK01003861.1, from coordinate 310,380 downwards.
GTCAAATGGAGATTATATCAATCTCTCATACTGACATTATAGGAATTATAGAAATTCCAATCGTGTCAGTCAGATGGAGATTATATCAATCTCTCATATTGACACTATAGAGATTAGATCAATCGCTTCCCCTATGAGGTGTTATATTGATCTTATTATAAAAGATCTCATTAGTGAACATATCAAGTCTAAATGATCATCAATATTATCCTTTTAAAGATTTCTTTTATATCTATTAATGAATCATTAAATAATTGCATTACAATTATAATACCTAGAAGAATTTATATCTCTCTATATATAAATGAGTAAATAAATAAATTATATATATATAATTTCACATAATTATAATATTCATGAAATTTTTTTGAAAAGAACATTTAAAAATAAATATTCATACCTTAGTTTGGGGCCCACGGTGGATGTATTTTTTATAATCACATTTGAGTGTACATAGTACCTTCCTTAATTCCTCCACGTTTGCCTCTTGAATGTAAAAAGGAAATTTAATAGCCTTTTGACTTTGTCCTCTTCTTTTATTTCTATCCAATAAAAATGTCTCCCTTGAATGATCATATAAATATATAATATTTTTCCTTCATATTAAATGACTGGTTTATAAAATGTTTTTCCCCGTAACTTTCCCTTATCCTTTAAAAAAAAAGAAAAATGATATAATGTGATGTCCCCTTCTAGCTAGAGACATCATTCTAGCTATTGATGGCTAGAAGAGACAGATGGAGGGTCAATTTGTGCACAGAGGAGATATGCTTATTTGATGGTTCGACTTTTGCAGAGCTCAACACCCTTGATTTGGTATGGAGAGGTTTTAGACTCTATTTGTTTGAGTTTTGCTAATTTTAGCAACTTGAGAGTCATAGAGATGGACCCCTGCTATTTTTAGAAATATTATTTGATCACATGGGAAATTATTAGGCCAACTCCAATTCCAGACGGTTAAGCCAGATTCTCATTTTTAGGGAGTTATTCAGTTTTCAATGGTTATATATTAATTAAATGGAAAAGGATTTAATATTAAGTTGTAAATTGACTTTATATTAAATCACTTAAGTGATGGGTCTAAGTATCATGAAGGGGCCAAATTAATGTTTTAATTTATTGACATGTTTTCCTAAGTCTAAATCATTAAATTTATTTAATGATTATATTTTTACTGCCTTAAAGAAAGAAATCGCAGCTTTTCAAGGAATTGTGATTTAGGGTTGGAAAGCCTATTTATGCTTGTTGGGGAAAGAAGGAAGGCATCCATTGTTATTTTGCGAATTGATCATTGTGATTTCGAGCTCTGAGAAAGGTTTCAGCTTTGCCATTGAAGAAAGTAGTTCTTCTGTGTGTATCCATTTGAGCTGGTGAAATATACAGTGAATTTGGAATTTCAGAGAGTTTCATCCTGAGACTATTTGTGCTTCAGCAATATTAGTTTCAGCAGCGGGAAGAAGAAGATAGTATTTAATTGCATTTTTATGGAGGAATAAGTCGCAGCCATTATCCTCTTTCAGATTTACAACCACAACATTGTAGAGTTGAAATAAATAAGTTCTTGTAGCAATTGGTGTATTCTCCCAAGTTTTTTATGCATTTTGTAGCTGTCTTTGTTAATTATTTTCCAATAAAGGATTGTCTTGATTTCCTTTTGTATTTCATTTGGAAAATAAATAGAAGTTGTAGCAGTTAATTGAATAGTTTCAGAATTTCAAATTATTGCATATTTGCTTTTTATTTCAAAAACCCTTGAAAATCCAAAAAAATCATAAGCTTTCAAACAACAAATTGAGATAAACGTCAGCAGTAGTTAAGGACTGATTTGGAGTTCTTACAGTGGTATCAGAGCTAAATCCTACCATCCTAAGGGTTTAGTAATTACATGCAGCTAGAGGAAGTTGGTCCACACAGGTATTACACACGCAAGAGAGCCTTACTTGAAGGTGAACAGGTCTAAGAACTACAGCCGGTCACCATGGGTGACAGGCGTGATGGCAGCCCACCCAGGATAAATAGGAACAATGAAGATCGGGAAACCAAGGAGTTTTATAGAGCCATGGCTACAAGGCAGCAGTAGGTAGCTCAGGCATTGCAGGCTCTTACCACTATGATGGAGCGCATGAATCCTCCAGCAAGACAGGATCGCGAACAAGAGGACAATAGGAGTGCTATAGGTTCTCCACGGGCACAAAGGACCACTCTAGGACAGCAAATAGACCCACACGTCCTACCTTTGTTAGGGAGGAGCCAATGCAGGATCCAGTAGAGGAAGCTGGGGATGAGATGTTTGCAGACATCCTTATGGCTGCAAATGATGAGTGGGAACTATTGGCCCCACATGTGCGAGAAAGGAAGACCTTTGAAAGGTTTGTGAAGCAAAGGAGAGAACACTATCGTGCAGTCAAACAGGACAGGAGACCCAAGGGGTAGAATAATGAACTAAAGTGTGCAACAAGCAAGCTTTCCTTGTCCACTTTTGATGGTAGTGGTAGATTGACGGCGCAAGCTTGGATCCACAAGCTTGATACTTTTTTAGCATTGAGGCCTATGACAGAGATTGAGGCAATAAAATATGCCACTTTACATTTGGAAGGAGTAGCACACGATTGGTGGTATCATGGGTTGATCACTCTTCAACACAACCAAGTGACTTCTTACCAAGACTTCGTGGACAAATTGGTTGAGAGGTTTGATAGGAAAGATCTAGAGGTCTACTTTAGAGACCTGGCAAAACTCAAACAGACAGGGAGCTTAGAGCATTTTATTAATGAGTTTCAGCAGTCTTCAGTTATGGTGCCAGACATATCAGAGAGGAGGTTGATAGTATTATTTACTGAAGGCTTAGCCGAACTAGTTAGAGGTTGGGTAAAGGCTTTTGATCCTTTTAATTGAATGATGCTATGAAGAAAGCCAAAAGCATGGAACATGCAGCCCCAGTGAATAAATTCCAGCCCAAGGCAGCTTCCTCTAGCAAGGACAATAAGCCATTCTTTAAGAAACCAGAGAGGACTGAATTTAAAACCGGAAATAGAGATAAATCTTTTGCACCTCTTGACAGGGAAACACTTAATGATTTGCGGAAGAAGAAATTGTGTTTCTATTGCAAAGGACCTTATGACATAAACCATGATTGTCCTTTAAGACCCAAGGGCAAAGCCAACAGGGTTATGTGGGCTTATTATGTGGATTCCGATTCTGAAAATTCGGACCAGCAATCTGAAAATGAGGAATCAGCTGAAGAAAAGGAAAGCACAGGTGATGAAAAGCTGAACCAAATAGCTACAGGTGATGAAAAGACTGAGGGTAGACTTAAGGAGGCCCGACCTACCAGTGTGCAGCAGGAGGGATCATTTAGGATGAGGGGAGTATTGGTAGGGCAGCAAGTTATCACCTTGCTCGATACGGGTGCCACTCATAATTTTATTGATTCCTGGTTGGTTGAGAGACGTGGGATTCAGACAGAGCAGTTTGAGAGTTTGAGAGTGAGGGTAGCTAATGGCTACGTCCTCAAATGTGATAGGAAGATTACAGGTCTACCCCTGAGGATTAATAACTTTGACTTCAAAGCTGATTTTTATGTTGTAAACATGGGTGACACAGATCTATTACTTGGTATGACATGGTTGCATGACATTGGAGTGTTCACTTTCGATTTGAGAGACATGGAGATGAAGTTCCAATCGGATGGAAAGAGTAAGACACATATACTTAAGGCCATCCATGACAGTGAGTTTAGGATGATGTCTTGTACATGCATGGGGAGCTTGCTTAGACATGACCAGGTTGAGTGGGCAGCCTGTTGTACTTTGATGCCATCACAGGGGCAGCAACATTCGGAGTATCATCCAGACATACAGTAGCTAAGAATCAAGCATAGTAAGGTGTTCAGTGACATTCCACTAGGTAGTCCTCCTGATAGAGGTATTGAGCACATCATTGAGTTGGAAGAGGGTGCCAAACCCATTATGATTACACCATACATGCATCCAAAAAGATTGAAGGATGAAATAGAAAAGACCATCAAGGAGTTACTAGCTATGGGCCATATGAGACCAAGTAAATCTCCTTTCGCTTCTTTAGTGGTACTAGTGAAGAAGAAGGATGGCATGCTCAGGATGTGCATTGATTAGAGGATCTTGAACAAAAAAAAGTAAAGAACAGGTACCCCATTCCTCGAATAGATGAATTGATAGATGAACTTCATGGTGCTTGCTTCTTTTCGAAGATCGATTTGAGATCGGGATATCATTAGATCTGAGTTAGGTAGTAGGATGTAGAGAAGACATCGTTCAGATGTCATTGTGGTCACTTCAATTTTGTAGTTATGCCATTTGGGCTAACTAATGCTCTAGCTACTTTCCAATCCACAATGAACAGGGTCTTCCAGCCTCAGTTGAGGAAATTCGTTTTGGTTTTCTTTGATGACATCCTTGTTTACAATAAAACATGGGATGAGCACTTGTAGCACTTGGATACAGTGTTGAGCATTTTGAGCAAAGAGTCCTTGTATGCAGAGTCAAAATGTGATTTGGGATTATTAGAGTTATTGTATTTGGGTCAAATTATCAGTGCACAGGGCATACACATGGATCCCAAAAAAATTCGTGCGATTGTTGAGTGGCCTACTCCAGTGAACCTTACACAATTGAGGGGATTTTGGGGTTTGTGTGGGTTCTACAGGAGATTTGTCAGCGGATATTCCAGGCATGCAGCACCCTTGATGGACTTGATGAGAAAAGGGGCTTTCTTGTGGACTCCTGAGGCACATGAGTGTTTTGATAAGTTCAAAGAGTTGATGACTTCTTGCCCAGTGTTAGCTTTGCCACATTTCAACAAACCATTTGAATTACATTGCGATGCATCTGGGGAGGGTGTTGGAGCAGTGCTTATGTAGGACAAGCACCCAATTGTGTATGAGTGTAGGAAGCTCAAGGGACCTAAGAGGAGCTTCAATATTTATGATAAGGAAATGCTGTCCATAATGCATGCTTTGGCCAAATTCAGGTAGTACTTAGTGGGTAGCAAATTTTGCATAAAAACATGCCACAACAGCCTGAAGCATTTCCTGGGGCAGCGAGATCTTAATGACAGGCAGCAAAAATGGGTAAGTAAATTACAGTCATGATTTCGACATTACCTATTTCAAGGGAACACAAAATGTTGTAGCAGATGCCTTGTCACGCAGACCTCATTTGAGCATGATGACAAACATATCTGAGGATTGGAGACACTTGATCCTTGCAGAGTATGCAAACGATACATGGGCATCAGGATTCATAGATGGAGCCGTGCAGGACAACAACTATATCCTTGTGAATGAGCTTATCATTTACAAAGGACACATTTATTTGGTTCCGGGATCAGAGGTGAGGAGGATGGTGTTGAGGATTTATCATGATTCACCTATGACAGGACATCCAGGTTTTTATAAAACCTACCGGCAGATTCGTGAGCGCTTTTCTTGGAAAGGACTCAAAGCTGAGGTGTTACGGTATGTTAGAGTGTCCTACTTGTCAGCAGAATAAACAGGAACACTCTTACCCAGTCGGTTTACTACAGCCGCTTCCGATTCCTGATAGGAAGTGGGAGTGTTTGTCCATGGACTTCATCATAGGACTGCCGAGAGCCCAAGGCAGAGACTGTATATATGTTGTTGTTGATCGGCTCATGAAGTTTGCCCACTTCTTTCCGATCATGGCTACATGCACTGCGACGCAGGTGGCAGAGTTGTTCTTTCGTGAGGTATTCAACTTGCATGGCTTACCTTGGAGCATAGTCAGTGACCGGGATAGAAGGTTTATGAGTCACTTCTGGTAGGAGTTATTCAGATTGTGTAGGACAGAGCTCACTCCGAGTACTAGTTACCACCCCCACATAGATGGACAGACTGAGATAGTCAACAAATGGGTGGAGGGATACCTCAGGAACTACATAGAAGGGCAACAGAAGGCTTAGGTTAAGTGGATTTATCTATGTGAGTATTGCTACAATTCCACTTATTACATGTCCTTCCAGATGTCACCTTTCATGGCATTATATGGGTACGAGGCACCAAATTTCCTGGATTTGTTGTTGACTGATAGTAGAGTGCCTAGTGTTGGAGGTTTGTTACAGGAGAGCCAAGACATTGTAAAGGCTCTTAAGGAGAACATCACTAAGGCACAAAATCAGCAGAAGCAGTATGCAGATCAGAAGAGGACTAAGCGAACCTTTGAGGTAGGGGATATGGTCTATTTGATGCTATAGCCGTATCGTCAGTGCACTCTCAAAAAGAGTGGCGCCGAGAAACTTAAGCCACGATACTATGGACCCTTCAGGGTGATCAGGAGAGTCGGTGAGGTGGCTTATGAGTTGGATTTTTCGGCAGAGAGCAGAGTTCATAATGTTTTTCATGTGTCACGTCTCAAAAAAGCATTAGGACACCAAATTGTTCCTTCTACAATGCTTCCACCCTTGGATGGTGAGGGGAAATTGGTTTTATTGCCAGAAGCTATCATTGAGTTCAAGGAAAGGAATTTGAGGAGGTGTACCATCAGGGAGTACTTGGTGAAATGGAAGGACATGCTGGTTGAGGATGCCACTTGGGAGAGCAAGGAGATTTTACAGCATCCAGAGTTGAGATTGCTTGAGGACAAGCAATTTGAGGAAGGGCAGACTGTGGTGTCCCCTTCTAGCTAGAGACATCATTCTAGCTATTGATTAGCCTGTCATTGGACCCTCGTAGGCTAGTAGAGACGGATAGAGGGTCAATTTGTGCATAGAGGAGATATGCTTATCTAATGGTTCGACTTTTGCAGAGCTCAACACCCTTGATTTGGTATGGAGAGGTTTCAGATTCTGTTTGTTTGAGTTTTGCTAATTTTAGCAACTTTTAGAGTCGAAGAGATGGACCCCTGCTATTTTTAGAAATATTATTTAATCACATGGGAAATTATTATGCCAACTCCAGTTCTAGACGGTTAAGCCAGATTCTCATTTTTGAGGGAGTTATTCGGTTTTCAGTGGTTATATATTAATTAAATGGAAAAGGATTTAATATTAAGTTGTAAATTGACTTTTTATTAAATCACTTAAGTGATGGGTCTAAGTATCATGAAGGGGGCCAAATTAATGCATTAATTTATTGGCATGTTTTGCTAAGTCTAAATCTTTAAATTTATTTAATGATTATATTTTTAATACCTTAAAGAAAGAAATCGCAGCTTTTCAAGGAATTGCGATTTAGGGTTGGAAAGCCTATTTATGGTTGTTGGGGAAAGAAGGAAGGCATCCATTATTATTTTGCGAATTGATCATTATGATTTCGAGCTCTGAGAAGGGTTTCAACTTTGCCATTCAAGAACGTAGTTCGTATCCATTTGAGCTGGTGAAATATCCAGTGAATTTGGAATTTCAGATAGTTTCATCCAGAGACTCTATTTGTGCTTCAGCAGTATTAGTTTCAGCAGCGCGAAGAAGAAGATAGCATTTAATTGTAGTTTTATGGAGGAATAAGTCGCAGCCATTATCCTCTTTCAGATTTACAGCCACAACATTGTAGAGTTGAAATAAATAAGTTCCTGCAGAAGTTGGTGTATTTTCCCAGGTTTTTTATGCATTTTGTAGTTGCCTTTGTTAATCATTTTCCAATAAAGGATTGTCTTGATTTCCTTTTGTATTTCATTTGGAAAATAAATAGAAGTTGCAGCAGTTAATTGACTAGTTTTAGAATTTCACATTATTGCATGTTTGCTTTTTATTTCAAAAACCCTTGAAAATCCAAAAACATTCATAAACTTTCAAGCAACAAATTGATATAAAACGTTTGCAGCAGTTAAGGATCGATTTGGGGTTTTTACATATAATGTCTTATCTTTAAGTTGCTAATGATTCCACTTTATCCCCTTGTGGATATATTGATGTCTTCACTCCTTTTTGACTGTGTACCAAGCTATATGTCTCGGGAATTATTTATTTGTCCTTTTCTTGGTTAAAAGAACTATATATATTTTTTTCCAGTTTTTTCGTCTTATCCCCCCTAATGCTCCACCCAAGCATATATATATATATATATATGAGTAAGGCAACCATAGAGGGAACGAAGAGGAAGAAAACCCCACAAGAAAAAGGGCCAAGCCCCCTAAGCACAACCAAAGGAGAAAGCCCCACCCAAAAGACACTCACCACGCACCCACTAGGGCGATGAGGGCACAACAAAAGCAAGGAACAAAGATCACATAATTAGCATCCTTGCACAACCTACATAGCTCCACATAAACACAAAAAACCCTTGAAGCAAGCAAGGACATGCTGCCAGAAAAAAAAACAAAGAAACATCAACCATGAACACCCACATAAGAGGAGTCGAAGCAAAAGCGAATCCCGTGTAGAGAAGAGGGCCAAGCTCAAATAGTGTAGAAACCACCAAAAACGAAGCAGAGGGCAAGTCGAGAATGGAAAGGACCCCAAACACTAGCCACAATCAATGGACTAGATCAAGAACCGTCGCCTCTCCCACGCCGTCACCATCATCATCCACTTCCTCTTCATCCTCTGCAACACCAATCCCCCATGAAACTGTAGCACCACTTCGCACTCCATTCCCACTCATCCTTAACACACACATGTAATATTAATAGTGTTTGTAATAATTTAAAGAAATTTACACTAAGCATACTTGCAATGATTGAATTGTTTGGAATGCATCTTCCAATGTGAATTTGCTAATTTTTTCTATCTAGGAATGGTAACATAGTCAACACCAAATCTTCTTTTCTTATCATCAAATAAAATGCTCATGGCGTGTTTCAAATATCATAGTTTCAATTTGGTTTCGTTAATGTTGCCCCTAAGGCTTTTCTTGTATTTTACATCTGTAATTATAGATCATACTAGCTTCTGGCCAAGCACATAAGAGTGTCTTTTGTTCCCCCTTGAGGATTTATCTACTTATCCCCTATGTACTGATTCATGCTTTGAGATTTTGTAAATTGACACTTCCCACTTAATAAAAATGTGTATCCTTTTCCACAAAATGATTTGTTTCAAATTTTATGCTTTTGATATAGGTTGGCCATGACAAAGATGGACTCCCAATTGGATTGCAACTAATAGGTCGACCATGGGCTGAGGCAACCCTGTTACGCTTGGCTTCAGCAATAGAGGTAAATTTTCTTGTTGAATATTCAAATCTTTGAAGAAAACCAATTGTATTATTATCTTCAAATATGCAAGTAGAATTTACTGTAAAATTGATTGGCAATCATATATATTATCGAATTTATTTTCAACTTTCAAAAGCAGAGATAAATTATTTTCAATATTTAAAAAAAATAAAGTCACAATAGTGTATTCTTCATTCTCCTAGACTCCTTTTTCCAAACCAAATTCCAAGTTGGTTAATCCTGGTGGAAATTGATTTTGGAGAAAAATTGTGCAATATCTTGGGATTCCTTTTGGTATTAGAAAGTCAACTAGAAGTCTGTAAAAGTAGGTTGCCTCTGAGGGAAAAGCCGAAGTGTAGATGCGGTATAACACATGCATTTGCCTATTATTTAGATAGTAGTCTCTCGTAAGTCTACTATTCAACATTTCTGTTATTTCTCATGTTGGTTTCACAATTACTTCAACTATGCTAGGGTCTAGTAGACTCTTGCAATTATCTGCAGGGGATTGATGAAAGATCCCGGATAGGGTTTTGAATAATTATATGATGGTTTTTCCCTCAAATTTTCTTTGACCAGTGAAATGATGAAGTTTGTATAATTTTTTTTGGTTTTTTCTCTTTTCTGATTCTTTTTTGTATTTTGATAGTTTTTTATTTTTTGACTTTTTCTGAGATATGAAAGCTAAGAACTAATAATACTGAACTGAAATGAAAGACTAGAAATTAAAGAACACCACGGAATAATTCAGACTTTATTACTGATGTCAAATAGATAGAATGAAAGTTGTACCAGGATGGTATTGTACTAAAAATGAGTACAAATGAATTTTCTACAATCCAACCTTATTCCCTGATTAACTCAGAGAATTCTGAACAACATATTAATTTCAATCTGCACCACTTAATTCTGAAATTGCTGACGCCAGCTACTGTACTGGGCGGTACAGCTAGTAAGGTGGTGTGGGGGTTTGTCTGCAAGTGCGGCTAGCTGCTGGAACCTGTGTAATCACTCCGAACTGAAATTCACCAACTGATTTGATTCAAACCCTGCTATAAATGCAAACCCTAACTGGAACAACAAACTCATCAACTGAAAATGGCGCCAACTTCCTCCTTGGTAGTGTACAGCTGGTATTATTGGCTGTAAACCCTCAAATTCTCCTGCGCTAATCAGATCTGCAATTCTGATATAAAATTATGTCTTCTTTTCACCCAATTGCAGACACTTCTCCACAAACAGTTCTCAAATTGCTTCTTCAAGCTGATTTAGCAATGAATTCATATCCTGTAGACAGGCTGGGGGGGGCGTCCAACCTGGATACTTCAAGAGGTTTCGTTCTTGAAGCAAAACCCTGCTGAAAATGGCACCAACTTCCTCCTTGGTAGTGTACGGCTGGTATTATTGGCTGTAAACCCACAAATTCTCCTGCACTAATCAGATCTGCAATTCTGATATAAAATTGTGTCTTCTTTTCACTCAAATGCAGACACTTCTCCACAAACAGTTGTAATGTCCCCTGCTAGGTTCAGGCATGTTTTAATTGGAATTAAGCCCTATTTAATATACTTGTGGCCTAAATTAAATGGACTAAGTTGCATTGAATCAAATCTATGTTATTCCATCATTCAAAGTAAGGAAAGTTATGCATTCATCAAACATACTAAGCGATCTTACTATTTATGATCCTTAATGTCCATACTACCCTTATCACCATCTCAGTTCGAGAAGAAGAAGATTAGGACCTAACCAAGTTGCTTAGATACCAATCACAATAGGTTTCCCTCAAAGTTTACAGATCCAAGCCCTTATCCTATCTTGGGATTATGCCCGCAAGGCACTCAGGGTCACTGATCCCTGCTGTATTTTGGGAATCAACAAATTGGGTGGATTTAGACAGGCCTCTCCTTGGAAACACTGCAGTCCCTTCCTCTTCAGGTACTGAATAGTAATGAATCTGAATATGGACATATATGATTATGACTTTGTTATTACTAATGAGTATATATATTACAGATGTAAATATTAGATCTTTCTAAGATAGATATGCATCTTAATATAAATGATTCTGATTTCATCCTTAGTAACATATAATAGACTATATAAGGTTGTTTACCCCTTATATATATATATATATATATATATATATATACACTCTGATTTTATTATTATTAACATATTTATATATAATCATAATCTCTTATATATACTTTTATATATAACATAACTTTATATATATATATATATATTATTCTGGTATTTAACTCGTAGATATGTTGCAGCCCGATTCTTGTCATACATTGCTACCAGCCATGCTTTAATATATATTATATTCTTTTCCTGGTCCAAATCCCACTGCTTAATATCCAAAATATGTATATTATTAACATATATATATATATATATAGTTATACTCTTATATTCTATGCCCAACTTTAGAAATCGTATCATTCTTTGTATGTCCACGTAGGACCACTAAGAGATCAGATTATTGTTTGAGTATATATCTTATGCCAACGTGTGTATATGTTTGAGTGGCAGTATACTTAATGTCACCAGAAATCTTCCTTTGCTTGACCTGCACATATTTATGTGGTATATGTTATCTAACAAAGTGGATAGCAGCCACGTAATACTGCCTGCTATCAGTGGCGCCTAAGAAACAGTGAAGTATGTATTGTTTTTTTTCTGATCGGTGATGCCTGAAAGGTTTACAGGAATGTCTACTTATATCCAATATTTGGAATGTTCGGCCACCTAGGCTAATAAACACGTCCCATGCCTGTTTCTTCTCAAATTGTATCTCTTCAGAATATAAAAGATATGGATTATAATTGTAGTCTTACCATACCGCTGCTTGTTATCTTAACATTAATCTTATTTATTAATTATTATTGATACTTCTGTTGACTCCTTTGACAAATATTTTGAGTTGCTGCCTTTTAAGCAAATATTTTTATTAACTATCGCTGCTCTTTGTGCCATGTCATTTGTTTGTTTATATATTCTGTTTTAACATATGAGATCACTGTTTTAGGACAGCATATATTTAAGGATTTATATTAATATTAAGATTTATTATTATTATTCACTTATTAATATATAATATCAATTAATATATTATATTCTTTTATTATAATATAGTTCATTTTTAATAAACTAATTTATTAATAATTATTCGTTCATTAATTTTATTTTTATTATTTATTTTTAAATTCTATTTTAGAAAAGGGTCATCACAAAAGTTCTCAAATTGCTTCTTCAAACCGATTTAGCAATGAATTCATATCTTGTAGACAGGCTGGGGGGCGTCCAACCTGGATACTTCAAGAGGTTTCATTCTTGAAGCAAAACCCTGCTGCAAACCCTGATAATTAGAGCTCCATTCAATTATGAGATGAAATAATAAAAACCTAGATGTCAAAATGAAGGCCCAAAACTTTCTTTTATTCTCCCTTAATGCAAGTCCACCCTCTCTAGGGTTTTCCCATTTTACTTTATTTACTTTTAACAACTTTTATTCTTCCTCAAAAATCGACCATCAAGGGGTAATCCATCATTATTATAATTGACCCCCTTTAATTTATAATAATGTGTTTAAACGCCTAGGAAATGGGGCCATATTTTATTATAACTTATTACATTATAAAGTGACTTTTAAAATCACTTTAATATTAATTTATTCAATACCAACTTAGGAAATATTAAAATATTTCCCAAATTATTGTTAAAATGCAAATCTAGACTCAAAATTGAATTCCGACTGAAGCCCTATGATCACTGATGTTGCCTGAGTCCTACAGGCCAACTAGCGGTTCCTCCTAAAAAGTAGTGACCCGCCCTAAAAAATAGGAAACTCTCCAAACACCTAAAATTGCTCAAAAGGATCCTGCTCTGCTCCATGGTCCCTCGGGTGGTCATCTAGTCAACTATCCGTTCTCCCTAAAAAATAGGAGACCTATCTAAAATGTAGGAATTGTTGTCTGAAAGTTCAAACCGGCTCACAAAGCCCGTGCAAAGCTCCATGACCCTCAAAATGAGTCCCCTAAAAATACTGTTGACCTACGGGAACTCGAGTGATAGGTCAACCCTCTGCTTATCTCCTATCACCTAGAAAGGGGATGTTACAATCGAGAAGCAAATAGGCCATAACATTGATGGAATACAATGTCTGCACCTTTATGAAAACAAAGATGTCATTAAAGTTAAATTGCTTGGTAGTCTCCTAGTATAGTATTAGTGTCTAATCAACTTTTATACTGATTCTCCCACAGGGATACCTGCACAACATTAAATTACAAGACAAAATCTCTTTACCTTGAAAGTAATTGTACGTAAACTTCCCAAGTCACTAATTAAATCTCAAGTTCTGGGAGGAAGCCCATTGCTAAACCAAATATGAAGATGGGCATCCCTTGGCAATCATTGTTGTTAGAGTTACTAATTTAGGACTGCTTCAGATGACTTTCCCCAAGAAGGCCCCCAGAAAATCCAAATACAATAGTCATCTTATTCAAATAACAACTATCATTTTAGATATGATTGTATAGCCCAATAGCTTCCTAAGCCTAATTAATCATTGGGACATGACCAACCTCAACTGATTTATAAAATAAGACATTGGAGATGTGGGTAATCTTAACTGAAAATTATAATCTAAACCTCAAATGAACCACACAACCAATCACTGGGGACGCAAGCTACCTCAGCTGAGTCAAACATACATTTAATGAGAGTGAAACCACAAATGAACCTCATTATCTGTCATATGGGGCAAAGTTGAAAAATGCAGACTTGGCAATAAATCTTTTGGCACAAAATTTTTAGAAACCTGGAATTCAGCAAAAGCCCAAGAAAAAACCAGCAATAACTTGACAAATTTTTCAAACAATTGAAAACATATAATTTATTAAAATGTTCTTAAAAAGCACACATGTACAATGATAAATTGATTGATTGAATTAAATTTATAGTTGTTTCTGATAATTTTTTGTCTGTACTCACATTTCAAGTTTTCTGGTATTAATTATAATTTTTCATCTTTATATTTTACACTATATTTTTATTTATACTTAATACTGTATGGCAGTATGCATCTTATACCATATAATTATTTATACTTTATTTATATTTATAAGTATGCATTTTTTATTTATAAAAAATTAAGATGAGTATTAAACTGCTACAAAACAGTATAAAATGCATTATAATTATTTATATTTTATTTATAGCTATATTTATATCATTTATCATGGTTGAAAAACTCTCCAAAATCTCTCTTGACTCATGAGTATATAACAAGGTTACCAGGAGACGGGGGTACTTGGAGACTGGTACCGGTACCGGTACGTCAAATTTTCAAAAAAAGGAGACGGGGGTACTTGGAGACGTCAATTTTTTTTAAAAATAATTAAATTTAATGATTTCTAGAAAATAACATGACATAGAACTTTGAAAGAAAGAACAGCAAATAACATTAACTTTTAAGTTTAAATACACAAATGTCAAATGACATTGTGTCAAAGAGTTCAAAACTCACACTACATATTTCAATGTTTCATATTAGATTGTCATTACATATTGAAATCCAAAAATATCAATAGTTCAATGTCAAATGTTGATACGCAAATGAAAAATAAAAATCAGAAATCTATCATCTATGTTGCTATGTTTTGATCATCCATATCAAAATCCTCAACTAGGATGCTATCTAGATACTCATCACTCTCTAACTCAGGTTCCTCTGATGGTAGTAGAACTGGGGGCAATTCATTAAGGCCATTTGGTTCAACCACTTCATCCCCCATGGCTGCAACTTCTCCATCATGTGCAATTTGGTCCCATTTTGTTGAAGGAACCTCCATGTACCCAAGATCAACACGAGAGAGAAGACGAAGAGCGCTATGAATGTAGACCAAGTTCTCTGATTTCTTTGACCCTAATTGATTCCTCTTTTGTGAATGAATAAAACCATAAGTACTCCAATTTCTCTCACTGTAATGCCCTGCCAGGGAACCCAAGAGACATTAACTTAAAACATAATACTAAGTTTGCAGAATAATTTTTTTCTTAAATGTTTACAAATAATGATGAATAAACAAGCGGAAGTGAAACATAAAGTCCACTATTTCAGAACAATTAATGGCTTAGGTTGGGATTGGACTTGTATGTTATCTCCCCTCTCTTACCATTGAGATATTGCGATAGGGCACGCTCATCCTAACAATTCAGAGAAGTCGATGCCCGATACCTGAAATCCTGCATAAAATACAAGCATGTACATACATGTATAAATATAAACAAGCAATGGCAGGGATCAGTTGATCGTGTGGATCTCACAAGCAACTACAACTCTGTCCCTCAACCACATCAAACACGTCAAACAGAAATATAAAACATACACACCAACCATACACATGCAAGTATGGGGTTAGTAAATCATAAACATCAATGATATCCTAACATACAATTCATCATCCTAAAATAATCATAACATATAGAAAATCAGACTATGGGGAGGGGTATTACATCCACCTCCCCTAAAATTAGGCTTAATCCTGGAAGCCTACAAACAAATAAGGATATGCATCCCTCAATCATGAAGCATCTTACTAAGACAAAAGACAAAACAATATCTAAAAATAAGCCATAAAATAAGGACATGATATACAGTCATTAAGAGCAATATAATTCTGGTTTAAGAATAAACCAAAAATCACATTGATCAATCACATTATTTAACAATTTAAATAGATCTAAATCTTTATTCATTCATCATTATAGAAAATATCTAGTAATCAATTGTATAAAGAACATGTTTTTATTTACATCAAATAATAACTTGAGAGGTTCATGTGTACCTAGTTAATGCAACGCTCATATAAAATCCAATTTGAACATACAAGTCTAATTTCATGCCTCTAGATTCATAAACAATAGTCTGAAACACAAAGAGTTATATGTCTAAGTTTTGTTCAAGTTTTAACTGTTTAGACATCTAGTGGGTGTACAAATTCCCAGAGTTCCCAGTGTAGAAACTCGGGCTTTGATACCAAGTGTAATGCCCCGCCAGCGAACCCAAGAGACAATAACCTAAAACATAATACTAAGTTTGCAGAATAATTTTGTTCTTAAATGTTTACAAATAATGATGAATAAACAAGCGGAAGTGAAACATAAAGTCCCCTATTTCAGAACAATTAATGGCTTAGGTTGGGATTGGACCTGTATGTTATCTCCCCTCTCTTACCATTGAGATATTGCAATAGGGCACGCTCATCCTAACAATTTATGAAAGTCGATGCCCGGTACCTGAAATCCTGCATAAAATATGAGCATGTACATACATGTATATATATAAACAAGCAATAGCAGGGATCAGTCGATCGTGTGGATCTCGCAAGCAACTACGACTCCATCCCTCAACCACATCAAACACGTCAAACAGAAATATAAAACATACACACCAACCATACACATGCAAGTATGGAGTTAGTAAATCATAAGTATCAATGATATCCTAACATATAATTCATCATCCTAAAATAACCACAACATATAGAAAATCAGAATATGGGAGGGGTATTACACTCACAAGATGAAGAGTTAGCTACTTGTGAGAGCAATCTGATTGCAAGTGATTACAATTCAGGAGTTTCACCTCCATGGTTCCACCACCACTCTAAAGGGTCTTTCTTTGCTCACATATCATATAAAGCCTCCATTGAAGCAAAATCACCTTGCCCACATGAAAACTTATTCCATTGAGTCCTTATGATTGAGGCATCCTCACCTTGACCATATATCTTTTTTATTGTAGCCCAAAATCCCTTCATTACCTCTCTATCCTCATGTGGAGCTCTCTTATTGGTCTCTTGTGTATTATGCCATTTAGGATTTAAGGCATATGCGGCACAATGAAGGGGTGTGTTTAGTTTGTTCCATCTTCCATGTATTTTTTCTTCTATCAAAAGATACAAAGAAATGTCTTTTGCATCTGCTATTTTCTTAACTCTTTCACACAGAATCTATTTCCTCATAAATTTCACCCAAACATGTCTTGTCTGAGTCTGCAAATTTAATCACCTCACATATGGGTCGAATGAAGTCCACAACAAATTGAACATCAACCCAAAAATGGTCATCAAGGACCAAAGCTCTCACCTCAATTGCAGTATCTAATGTAGATTGTCTCCAGGCTGCCCATGCATCACTAACAATTGTAGAACACAAAGCTCCTTTAACTTCACAAAGGCGGTCAAGAAGAATAAAGTAGGAAGCAAACCATGTATCAGCGGGTTTGAGAAGTTCCACTTTGACAAATTTACGGTAAATAGCTTGTGTGTGGTGATGGTTGCAAATGAACATCTGAATTTTTTTGCCCTTCTCTATGATGTCTAAAATCCATTGGAGCTTACCAATATGTTTGAGTGCATTTTTCAACGAATGCACACAACATGGTGTCCAAAATATATGCTTGTACTTTTTTTGCACCATCATACTTGCTGGTTTACAAACAGGGGCAGCATCGGTGACAACTTGGACAACATGTGATGCCCCAACCTCCTCAATGCTGTCACATAGTTGGCTATGAAGAAAGTCTGCATTTTTTTCTTGTCCTGAATAGTCTATTGCCTTCAAAAAATAAGGCCTTTTGCTGCATGTCACCATGACATTAAGCAATGGACGATTTCTCGCATCTATCCACCCATCCATCACAATACTACATCCTTCTGTAGACCACACTCTTTTCATTGGTGCAGTTAGTTGCTCTAAATGAATCTTTTCTTTATCAATTAGAATATTGCCAAGCTTTTCAGACCTAGGGGATTTATAACCAGCTGCTCCATTATTGATATCTTGGAACATCTCTCCATAGAAAGGTGAGCGATCAGCATTAAATGGTATTCCATTTGCATAAAAGAACTGTGCAATTGCTGTGTCAACTGCTTCTTGACCTTGCACATCAAATAGCCTTCCAATGGGGTTTGAACTGCCAATATGTGGTCTCTTGTGAGACTGTTGTGCTGCTATATCTCTGACTGTAGAAGACACATCTACCTTTGTCTCTCTATTCTGACTAGCAGTTGCAATACTTGGCCCTGTTGTTGAAGCATGAGAGGAGCTCATATTATAAATTTTTCCTTCAGCCCTTTCTTGCTCCCTCATAGCATCATATCGTTCTATTTCATTTATACAAGGATCAACACTTTTTCCAGATTGGTGAAGGAAATGAGCCTTCATCCTCATGTACGTACCTTGCCATGCCATTGGACAAAGTTTGCATTTGATTGTGGCTGTTCCACTTGAACCTTTTGGCCTCGGAACACGCTCAACATACTTCCACAAGGGATACAAGCCTTGTCTTCCCCCACCTGACATTTTGCACAAAAAAAATTAAAATAAAAAACAACATTAACATGTCTGATAATTTTAGCATGTCTGATAATTTTAACATGTCTGATAACATTAACTTAAAAATAATAAATACATTCAATGATTCATGATATTTTAATTTAATTCAAATTGCTGCTTGCATTATCTACCTAGGCTTTTCGCGTTTTGTTCTTCTACAACTTTGGACTACGATTTTCTTTCTGCAACTTTCGTCTACAAGAGAAATACCTTTCAAACTTCAGCTGCAACTTTTGTTTTGTGATTCTGATTCTCTCGGTAGCCGTCTTTCACCTGCCGCATTCGTTTTTCACCTATCGCGTTCCCAGCTGCGTTGAGTTTTAGGTTATAACTTATAACTTATAAGTTATTTTAACTCCTCGTCCACAAAAACCAAAAAATAATGTTTTTTAGGTTTTTAATTTTTAATTTTTGTTTTTGACTTTTTTTCAATGCCCGAGGTGTTGATTTTTCAACGGGAGACTGCAGGAGATGTCGGCAGACCTCATTGCCTGAATCTTGAGCACCCACCAATTCTCCAGAGACGTTTCCGAGACCGGAGACGAGTCCCAGTGCCTTGGAGACGAGTCCCAGTACCCGAGACACGTCCTAGGGGTCTGGAGACGGGTCTCCCGGTAACGCTGGTATATAATGTCCCTTTAAGAAATTACCTGGAGTTTGTCTTATTTCTTTTGAGCAATACTGCACTAGGCTTATTCTTATATAGATTTGCACGAAATTCTGATATATCGAAGGCTTGTAAGGAGATAACGAAATTAATTAATGCAATTGCCAACTATCTTTATACTAATGCAAATTAAGTTTACTTGAAATCTTTGTGATTCTAATTCCTAACGAGAATTATGATACAATTTATGATCTGAAATGGATGAATTGAGTCTTCTATGATGTTGATGTTGAAATGTATAGGAGTTTGATATAGCTGTTGTCTTGGTTGATATTATATTGCTCGATGATAATGCTTACCTTGATCCTGACATGAATTCGAACCTTTGCTTTATTTCTTGATGATTGTCTGATATCCCAGTGAATCAAATATTTTCTATGAATTGTTTATATATATATATATATAAACATCTACATCTGCTATATCAATAAAATCGACAATGTACTTAGAATGAAAAAGATCAAATGATCTATGAATCTTTGGAATTTCTAATTCAACTAGTAATCTAATACGATATCCAATCTGTAACATAGAGATGTCTGGTATATTTATGAATCGATCCTTTATGGATCAAATGAGTTACAAATGCAATCGCTAATTTGTAGCGATCTCTTTATGATTATGAGGATGATATAATTATCTTGATCGTTGTCTTTGATTCTTGTCCTTATGCTTCTGTGATATCTCTTTAATGCCATTTCTGATTCTTGGACCTTATGCCTGTCTGATGCCTCCTTAACACCGTTCCTGCTTAATGCTTGATTTACATGCATTCTTGCTAATGGTGGATCGATACCACTCTTCTTGGCGATGCTAAGGCTCTTTGAGTGCTTAAGTCCGAAATGTATATGGAAACAAATCTGAATGACGTCCTTGGAGGAGTGAATGATTATTTCTTTAATATGTAAAGAGAATTTGCATCTCCATCATCATGACCCCTGCAACAAATTGCACCTCTTCCATGTAACTATTCGATCTTGCTAATTTGATTAACTAACTACTGTTTATATTATTTCTTTCCTTGGGCGGGGCTAATGCAATGTTCCCTGCATTTATTAAGCTTATGTATCGATGCATTCAATACTTGATGAATGAGGTTGTTGTCTTCCCATCACTGCTTCAAGAAGATGTCCTACAGAAAATCGTGAAGTCTTATATATAAGACGATTTTCTGAGTAATGATATCCCTTTCAACTTTCTTTCATGGTGTTTTTTTGACATAGATGTCATTTGGCTTCAACCAATTAGTTCATCCTCTTGCCAATCAATTGTCATCTCCATTTAAATACAAGGGGCTTTCTCGAGATATCAACAGACTGTGCTTGTCTCATAACTTACCGCTTTAGTATTCTTGCTAAGCTCAATTATTGTTTTTGCTACTAACTAAATTGGAGGTGCCCTAGGCCTGCCACACCTGGACCATATAATGTTCTTGTTCTTGTTTTACGACTTAGAAGTCGAACGGGAATATTAGTCTCCCCTACTTGAAATTGCTTGCCCGCAAGAAATCTTCAATAATTTCCTTTCTGTTTTATAGCTTGGTAGTCAATGTTGTTGATTTTGTGAGGATCCTTGTAAATGTAATAGCACTCCTAATTGTATGTGTTTTCCAAATGCAACAATCTCTTTCATTTATATTGAGAATGAGCCAAGAAGAGACATGTCCCTTCATGGGACATGTCTATTCATTATTATGTAATTAATATAATGACAATTATTATTATTATATATATATATAATATCTCGAGTATTATATTAATTTCTCTAATATTTACATAATAATAATATTTAAATACATCTATATATTAGTCTATATATACATCTCATATATACTAAATATATATATACATATCTTTACTAGTATTGACTCAGTGTTTATCCGACTGAAGCTACATAACATCAACACTCCCTCTTAGCCAGGGAAGATTAAACACATGATTAGGATCAGAAGATATCATTTGCCATGATATTAGAGATATAGTCTGACTAGGAATATTAAGTGGCATGATATTCACCATAACTCATAGATTCATAAGAATATCATCTCATGATATTGAGAGTATTGGCCACATAATATCAAGTCGCATGATATTCACCAAGTACTCAAAAATTTATAAAGATATCATCTCATTATATTCAGAGCATTGGCCACAAAATATCAAGTCGTATGATACCAAGTACTCAAAATAATGTGAAAAGATATATTACCTTAATGTAATATAAGAGTTTATAGAGATATCATCTCATGATATTAGGAGTAATGGCCACAGAATATCAAGTCACATGATATTCACCATGTACTCAGAGTACTGGCCTACCAACATCAAGTCTCATGATGTCCACCAAGTACTCAACAAATATTTTAGATATCACCTCAATATGATATCAGAGATATGGTCTGACCAAGAATATCAAGTCTCATGATATTCACCATAACTCAAAAAATATTTTAGATATCACCTCAATATGATATCAGAGATATGGTCTGACCAAGAATATCAAGTCTCATGATATTCACCATAACTCAAAAAATGTTTTAGATATCAACTCAATATGATATCAGAGATATGGTCTAACCAAGAATATCAAGTCTCATGATATTCACCATAACTCAAAAAATGTCCTATAGGTAATGTGCACATGTACCCTCAATAATACTTACCATAGGAACATTCCTATCATCTATCATGATCTATTTCAGCCATCATAAGATGTCTATCACAATAGAAGATCATGGCCTGTTTAAGGAACTCAATCCACCATGCAAGATATCATCTATCATGATCTGTTTCAGCCATCGTGAGATGTCTATGATGATAGAAGATCAAGTTATTGTAAGATCCTCACCTTCCAATAACTTTAACAAATACAAGTGATAATCATTTGGAAGTCGTCACTTCCTCACGATTTACACAGGGCCCAAAAGGCGTTCATGATTCCTAGTCCTCTGACTGCTGTATTTTCTTGATCACTGGAGAATCCATCTCAGTATGGATTACTCTCTCTAAATCAATACGACCAAGATTATAAAAAGTTGATTTAACCATATCCTCTATTTGCTCCCTCTGAAGCTCAAGTTCTTGTATCAACCTCTTGTCTTCTTTTGAAATGTCAAACTCCCTTTGCATTTGGTCTCAATCATCAATTCGTTTGCAAGCATTAAGTTCTTTCTCCCTTGAATGCAATTTTCTTGTGCTTCCGCCTTGAAGGTATGTCAAAGAGAGATTACAAATAGCTCACTAAACTATCTCATCTGAAAATACCAATGATAAAAGCATACAAGATTTTACTAACCAATAGTATAGCATCAATTAAAAGCTTAAAAGAATATGTGCATTAATAAAACATGGAATACTTATCTTTTATAAATTTCAAGTATTTCATTCTGTAAGGTGAGCCCATATAGAAAATATCATGCAAATTCACAGAATGATTTCGCTGTTCTGAAACATTACCAAAATTCTTCACATGACCTGTCTTGAATATCCAAAGGTTCTATACACTATGACAACCTTCAATCTAATCGGGTCTCCCTTCAAGTGGTTAGTCTTGTAAAAAAGGAACCTTGCGCTTTTACTGTAAATATACATCAAATCAGAAAACACCTTCTCAAATTATTTGAAAGACAGCTCCCCTTTGAATCATCTCCCCACTAAGGATGGTTCAAGTGGGAATGTAACATTGGTTATTATTCCCCCCACAATGTAAAATTCTCACTCTTATATCGTTGAACAATGCTTATGTCTTCTTGTGAAATGACTTGATTGCTCCAAGAGAGGTGACACTCTATAATTAATGCTTTCTTTCTAGAAAGAGACACCCCTCTTAACAAATCTACTACAATTCACTTGACCTTTTTCTTTGTACTTGGCGTGGACAAAAATCTGCAACACAACTTCACTCGCCATATTTCCAATAGACCTGTACACAGTCGGTCATAAATTTTGAACCCGACACTTTATTGCCAATCGCTCCGGTGAGATTCTTCTAAATTTGTTTATCACCAACATATCCAAAATTCAGCAAAATCCAATGGTGTATCTGTGAGATATGGTCCTCGTACTGAGACTGTATTTTCTGATGTTAGCCAGAAAGACTACCTTATTGTATGTATGGGTTATTATATTAATAAAGTATTATGTTAGCCTCGGTCGTTAGTGATCGAGAGGTTAGATAGTTTCGTCGTTTATAGATACCATTTTGCACAGACATAGTACAGGAAATATAATAAACACAGAATATATCATAGAATAATAAATGCTTTCATTAATCATTCTGGATTGGCAAGTACATTTACATCATAATGATTATACCATAATATCTCCCGTGTCCAACCTCCGAGAGGGTATATAAAGTACTTGAAGGGCCACGACCGAAACGTCGTGACGTAATTGTCTAACCTCTCGGTCACTAACGACCGAGAGTAACAATACTTTACTAACATAATAACCCGTACATACAATAACTGAACCGACTAGGAGATATTATTGTATGATCATTATGATGTAAATGTACTTGCCAGTTTGGAATGATTAATGAAAGTATTTATTATTCTATGATATATTCTGTGTTTATTATATTTCCTGTACTATGTTTGTGCAATACTAAGTTTACCCCAGCGTGCAAACATCTGAGACAGTCACACATTCACCATCAACAAACTACTCTCTTACATTTGCAGCCTGGCTCTGATACCATGTTGATTTTGTGAGGATCACTGCAAATGTAATAGCACTCCTGATTGTATGTGTTTTCCAAATGCAACAATCTCTTTCATTTATATTGAGAATGAGCCAAGAAGAGACACGTCCCTTCATGGGACATGTCTGTTCATTATTATGTAATTAATATAATGACAATTATATATATATATATAATATCTCTTGAGTATTATATTATTTTCTCTAATATTTACATAATAATAATATTTATATATATATATTTTAGTATATATACATATCTTCACTAATATTGACTCATAGTGTTTATCCCACTGAAGCTACAAAACATCAACAAATGCACCTTCAGAAAGTTTCATCCTTTTCTTCATTGACACCATGGGAGATGTTGATGGCCTTGAGCCTGGCCTTCTATGTCCTATGCTAAGCACCTCCTTGATAGATTTCTTAGTCTCATCCACAAACTTCTTGATGTGCTTGTATAGTGTTGTGATGATAGGAATTGTATCCGTCTTTAATTTGATGGTGTTTTTATGTTCTCCATGTGATGGCCTTCCAAGTGGTGTGTCAACAACTAGACTATGCTTATACATGCTTGGTTATAACTTATCATAATAATATTTGGGCATTTTGCTAAAAGATTTTGAGGAAACATGACTTTGTGTGGTCCCAACAATGCTTGTTTTCTATTAAATATAAAGAAGGCTAAAGTAGTTACGTATTGGTGCATGTATGTTCAAGTATCACTTACAAAATGACTCCATGCCAACCAAGAGGCCATTCGAACAGTATCAAAATAAGATTACATACTGGCTTCAAACCAACCAGGAGGCCATTTGGATAGTATCAAAATAAGATTACATTATAACTGTGCAAGAGCTAAACATTAGTAGTATCAACACTACTCAAAATATGCCAACACATGACTGTACTGAATTAGGCTGTATTAGCCAGCCATCTAGGTAGTCCATCCCATGGATCCATAGTTCCACTTCAGTAACCTTTTATTGATTTCAAAGACAGCATAAGGATCTTCCAGCTCTTGAAATGTAGGGAGGAGATCATTAGGAGGTGGGACAGCCACCACTAGAGCAACTTGAATAGGTCTTGCTGCGGTGAATTGGCAGCAGCATCCTCATGCCTCCCTCTATCCTGTCTCTTCCAAATCTGCTCAATCATCTCCCTCAGTGTGATGCAAAATCATCTAAGTCCTCCACCGGTGCAACAGAGGTATAACCATAGGCTACCTCTTTCTTTAATATTAAAGCAGAACCCTCATTTAGCATCTCCAAGAACTTCTCATCAATCTTAAGAATAACAATTGCCTACACAAAATTGTTATGTAGTATGAGTCTTCGAAGAGACTCAGTAAGGCATATTTTCCTACCATTAAAGATATCATTGTTTCTTGATTTCCAAATATACCATAAGATATGAATAGATAAAACTGACCAAAAGAGGTAACTTCTTTTTCTCGTGCTCAAGAATTTCCCAGTAAAGATATCAAAGATGGTGAAGTTTTTATTCAAAGTGAGACCAAATAAGTTCCATATCTCTTTGGCAAAGAAACAGTCAAAATATATATGAAAAATTGTTTCATCACACCTACACAAAGAACAAATGTTATACTCCCTATTAGGTTTCTTGACAGGCAACCTTTGTAGGAGGAGACGCCACATGAAACAAAGGATCTTGGTCTCAACAAGCTTATGCCAGAGATCAAAGAAATATTTGGACCAGGAAAAGGGATCAAAAGAAAGTCTCCATGCACCATTAATGTGATCAAAGATGTCATGGTTGTCTGTGAGTAGCTTGTAGATGAGTTTGGATTTGGTAAGAGGAAACAGGGTACCATCTGGCCATTTCAATAGGGAAATTCTATTGAGGTTCCTACTACATTGCCTGGGCAGATTCAAGGTTCTGCAAGCATCTCTCACCATGGGGTAAGTTCTCCAATGGGATTGAGGCAGGTCAAACTTACCTACCATCTCCTGCCAGCTAATAAGGGAATTATCCTTTATAATATCATCAAAGCACCTAATACCTTTTCTAGCCCAGCTACAAGAAGAACAACCTTGAGTGCAAGAGGTTTCTCACCATGCTACAAGTTCCACCAAATAGATTTCTCTCCACAAATATGATTGTGCTCATAAAAAACAGTGTTATTACAAACAAGATGTCTAACTATGTCCCAGCTCTTCTAGATTGACTTGAATACATTAGAGCTTGCGACTCTAATCTCAAACTTGCCAAACAACAGATCATTGATGTGGAGACCTCTCCAGGAGGAAGCTCTCACTAGGGTAGCTCTAGAAATATTATTCCTCACCAGCACTTTCCAAGGTTCTTCTCCTTGTGTAGCCTTAGCTATCCACTTGACAGCCAGAGTGATACCCTGAATCCTCAAGTCCTTCAAACCCAAACCACCCAGTTCTTTGCTCATCATACACTACAACCATCTAATTATATGGCTCTTTTTAGCCCCCTTCCCATCAAACCAAAGAAAGTCTTGGATTTTCTTCTGCACATAATTGAATTGGGCCTGATTGAACGACCATGTAGAAGCATAGTATATAGTATAAGAAGAGAGGATTTTTTGACAAACTTGACACCTAGCCAAGGAGAGGTATTGTTTATCCCATCTAGCCAGCTTCTTATCAATCTTTTGTTTAATCCATTCCCACATTTCCTTCAAGTTGGGATCAACTAAGAAAGGAATGCCAAGGTATCTGACTAGGTGGTTAGGTCCTCCCCATGCAAGGGAGAAATTATTGCACCAAGGTGGCTGAGATTCTTCCCAACTCAAAATGATAGATTTTGGAAGGGAGACCTTACTTCTAGAGGCATCACAAAACAGATCCAATTCCTTCATAAGGAGACCAAAGTTGCCTTCATCTAATTTAATAATGATAGCAGTATCATCAGCAAACTGAATATTGGAGAGTTCTTACCCATAAGCTAGGAGAATACCTTGCACTTTTGGGACAGTGAATCATCTCTTAATAGGTAGAAAGTGCATCAGCAGCAATCACAAATAATGTCGGGGCTTGGGGGAAGCCCTACCTTATAGACCTAGTGAGCTCAAATGGGGAAGATCTAATACCATTAACTTCAACTGCAGTAAAGGCTCCATTCATAAGGGTGAAGACCATTTGACAGAAGTAGTCCGGGAACCCCAAGCCCTGAAGCATCATCATGATAAATTTTCATTCAATTCTTGTTATCCTCAATTTTGACATCGCAAAATTGTGGCAACCCTACACAATTTTCTTATGATTTCGTAGGTGTATCCTCTACGATTTTAATGTTTTGGATAATGCTTTATAAAGACAATTCGTCATCCCTAAAATATTCTTTATTTTGCACATTTCACACATCCTTTTTTAGGGTTCCGGTCAAGTTAATCACCTTATTGCTTGTCAGGATGAGTTTTTCTTCTCCGACTGCAAGCGCTTGATTTTTCGTAACCTTCAAGTCCTTTTCTTCATTTTTCTCTTTCTTGTTTGCAATTTTTAATCTCATTTTCCCTTGAGTCAATAGCTCTTTGAATTACGCTTGTTTCAAGCTATCTTAGACATCAAACGGAGTTGTATAACTCAAGTTATGATGCAAAAAGTGGGGTTTTTCAAGGTAACTGCATATTCTTTGGAAAATCCTTAAAAGGTGGGTTTTTCATAGTTGATTGCACGAGTTTGAATTATATTTAATATATAAAATGGATTTTGATGTCCATTTTCAAATGTCAACTCATTTCGACTTGATTTAGCTATAGTTTTTAATGTTTTCATGAAATTGACTTTAAAATGATCTAATTTCATGTTACTTTATTAAAACTATAGTTATATATTAAATTTAATTTAAAATTAAATCACTTAAGTTCAAAGAAGTGCGGTTTTTGTTCTTCATTGCATATCATCAACATGCAAATCACTTTTTAAAGCCCACCTCTTGAAATTAAGTCATTTACACATTAAATACGTTGTTTAATATGCAACTGCATATGTAAAACATGTAAAAGTGGCTTTTTCTATGCCAAAAACATGTTTTATGAGAATGTGCAGTTGAACTCCAAAAGAACGTATTTAATCCTCTTATAGTGTTGTTTTTATATGCAACTGCATATATAAAATAATGTATTTAAAAGACTTGAAGTGGCTTTTTCCTTATTAAAGACATTCTTTTTAATGTGTAATTGCACTTGAAAAGTGCATTTTTAATAGGGATACACTTAAGGTGTTGTCTTTGAACACAAATGCATATCTTTTTGTGTATTTTTATATGTGCAAACACATGACAAAAACGACGTTTTTAATCCTCCTTGGGCATCGATTTTGGAGAGGATTACATGTCTTTTAAAAATGCAAAGGCATATGAAAAGTGTGTTTTTAATGCCCAGCTCTTGGGTGTTGTTTTTAAACACATTTACATGCTTGTTTTTGTATGTTTTTACTCTTCCAAACTGCATTTTTCCTTTGGGTGTCGAATTTGGGAGGGATTGCATGTTTTATGAATGTGCAAAGGCATCACCAAAACAACGTTTTTAATCTGCCCTCTTAGACGTCTTTTCCAAGAACATTTACACATTGTTTTGAATGTGTTTTTTGCATCCAAACATTGCGTTTCCAGCCATGAAACCCTAGGTGGGGATTTTATGAAGGATTGCATATTTCTTTGCATGTGTTTATACACTTGAAAAGTGTGTTTTCTCTTCCAAGCTGCATTTTTCTTCTTGGGCATCGATTTTGGAGGAGATTGCATGTGCTGTTTAAAACGCAAGGCATGTGTATTTGGATAAAAGTAGTCTGTTCTTTGATCATTATTCTCCAAAAATGCTTCATGCTAGAGGGATTTGAGCATCTATAATTGTTCTCTCAGCTCTAGAATTGATTGTGGGTAAGTTATTTCTTTCTTGGATTGTTTTATTTCATCATTTTGATTGAATCTCATGCCCTAGACATTGGAATAGTCAAAATGGTTTCTATTTCCTTGCATTTAATCTCTCATTTCTTCCCACTTGGCTGTATATCCATTTGACTATCCAAAATTGAAAGAAAAAGACTAGGAAAGTGATCTATATATTGTTTTTCAATCCAATCTTTCCTAAATCCGAAAATCTATTGGATTCATTTCAGATTTTGCTCAAGATTTTGAAAGATTTCATCTTGAGGATTGAGGTAATTTCTTCCTCGAGTCTTTTTCCTATTTTCTTCCCAAGGTATTTTGTTAACATGTAAACTTTCATTTTTAGATTTACATGTGTTTAAATTTGTAATTCTTCTACTTCTACCTTTCATTCTTAAAGTTGTATATGCAAAAGTCTCTTCTTGCTTGCATATGCAGTCGGGATTTAAAACCCCATTCTATGATGAAAAAGAGAACAAGTCCAATGCAAGTCCATACATGTATTATCCTTCAGAAAGCCCACTTGCATAAACTGCTGTCCCTACCACTGTCATATGACTTAGAACTCATGATGGTGGTTGGTTCACTCCATTATAAGATGAAATGATATCCATCCTTTTACTTACCTTTTTATTCTTCATAATTCTCGCTGTCTACATATGCAATTACCCTTAAGAAACTTGTTCTTGAATTCTCTTTTGAGCTGAAACCAATTCATTTCCCCAATTACCGGTCATCTTCATACACCATTCATTATCCTAAGTTCTTCCCCTTGTATAAAATTGTACGATGGATCCTTCTCAAGAAGACGTTCTCACTTTGTGGAATTTTTATGTAACAGTTGCTCGATCTCATAGAGTGTCTATGTCTGAAGGGATTACGTCTGTCAAAGAAAAAGAGAAGAAGAAGATGAAGTACCAATATGACTCATATCATAATTTTGTCCCGCCTTCACAAGTTATTTCTTATTGTGAAGAGATTAAAGACACTGACATCTCACACATGAACTTTGAAGATTTCCTTCAAAGGGTTGATGCTGCACTGATAGAGGACATGGTTTCCATCAAACAAAGTAGTATTCATCTTGTTTTTACTTTTCCATTGGCTGCCCTTGAGCTAGAATTCGTGCTTGCATGTGCGAGGAATTTTGATCTTTCATCCAGGACCATCAAAGATCAAGATGGCAAGACTATTATTAGTCTTGACTCAGAAACCATTGACAGGATCTTTCAAGTACCACCGGTTCCTGTTGTTATTAATATTACCAAACAGAAAGCTCTAGAGAGGTGGAATGAAGACACTTCTTATTGTACCAAGTATATTAATGACATCTGGCTAATCAATAAAAGGCCTGATATTGCAAGATGGCCAAAGGGAATTCGCTGCACGGAGTTCAAGGAGGAGATTAGTGACCTCATCACATTATTCAGTCGCCTTGTAGAGTTGAAGAAATCAAACACCTTTGAACCTTGGATGTACAAATATATTTCTCTCATTGTTCGATCAAAGAAGAAAATATTTTGGGTAAAAATGATCAGCGATATGCTATGTGAACAGTTGTCTCAAGTTGTGAATACTTGTACTTTTTATATGAACTCATACCTGGTGTACATCACTGCTTCACTTGGTTCTTTTTCTAGTTTATCTACAAAAGGAGACAGATCATTGGTTCCTGTATGGGAATATTTCCCTTAGCTTGTGTTGAAGATTAGCCGGTCTCATTACCACAAAGTGCAAGATGCTTTGTATGGGCATTTTATTTGCTTATTTGATAAAAGTCTTCCAAATAAGCGTGTATCTGATGAGGCATGGGTCAAGGTGAATGAGTATGGCTGCTTATTTCTCTAGTTTCCCAATTACACTTACATGCGAGTTGGCTACTTTAAAGGTGAACATCATACACTCCCAAGTTACCCAACTGATAAAATTATTCTTATGGAATTGGCTAGGAAACTCATGGCTGTCCAGATGTATCAAAACACATTACACAAGCCAGGTGTGGGGATTTCCTCACGAAACCCACTGAAAATCAGAGGATATTCCATTGATACTGTGCCAAAAGCCAAGAACATGGAATATGAACTTCAGAGGATCACTTTGAAGAAATTCATGGCTAGGAGCCATTTTGATTGGCGGGGGCTTAATGATAAGACGAGGAGGCAGTTTGTGCATGTATATCGACTTGAAGACATATGGATTGATCTTCGCACAAAGGCAGATGTACGAAGGATGGATTACTGTCGCTTGACTACTAAATAGATTGTTGACTTTAACCTTGCAGAAATTCCTCCTGGGGTTGAAGATGATAGTGACATTCTTGATCCTGATTATACTAACAATCATGTTGAGAGTTTGCCTATTTTGTCTCCATCTGGGTCAGGTAAAGAGAGCATTTCTGTGTGGGATCATTTTTAGTCTATTCTTGCAAAGACCAATATTTGGCTGAAAAAAGGGGTTTGAAAAGCATCAAAATTAGATCAAGAAAAGATTTTGATCATGGTGGCCCGGTTGGTAGGAGGTCAGAAATTAAAGGTAGAACCAAAGATGGCGTGTCCTCTTCACCAGCTGAACCTATCTTTCCTACCATTCCTAAGCTTACTATCAAGGTAGGTAAGGACACTAGAAGAGTTCTTGAAGTCAAAAGCACAGAACCTAAAAAGGTTCAAGTGGTTTTCAGTGATGATGAGATGCCTGATTCACCTAAGGTATCCTCACCTGTTGCACCTCTTCCTGTGGATACTTCAGTTACCACAGCACTTCCTGATTCAGTGTTTGTGTCAGATGAGTCTCCTGATTCACCTTTGGGTATAGCTACGAATGTATTTTCTACAGAGCAGATTCCTCCTATGGACTCTGTCATGGTGACACCTGCCTTGCCTATTTCATCAGTTGCTCCTATTGTTATATCTGAGGACTCTCACCATAGCTTTGAGAGTGTGTTTGATGCATACTCCATGACTATTCCTTCTATGGACAGTCCTTCCATGACAGTGCTTGATACCACTTCAGTGTAGTTGAAGAAGTTCATGTGAGGTTACTCATAGCAGCCCTACTCCCATGGAAATCTTAACAAAGGCTCCTCCTCTTGTGGCTACAATTGCACAAGCGGAGCCGGTTACCACTCTAGCCATTACATCTACAACAACATCATCTTCTTCATTTTCTTTGCCTTCTTGGCTAAGTGCCATAACCCAAAAAAGGAAGAAAGAAGAGATTATGTTGGAGGGTTTTGATCTTAAACAAGTTTCAAAGCCAAAAGCTCCAAAGAACAAGAAGGCCAAAACAGTGTCAAGGATTGTGGTTGAAGATAATGCAAGCAAGTATACTGAGATTGCTGAGCTTTTAATTGATAGACCTACAGGAGAGGGGCATTTTTCTGATTATAAATTCACAAGGGTAGAGCTTGGTAAGAAGATACATTTGAGTTGTCAACAAGATGCTCAGGATGCCATTGCACAACTCACACAGAGTAATGATAAGATGTGGGAAAAGAAAACTAGGTTAAAGGAAGAAAATGCACGCCTCCTTGAAACTATAGAAATGATGAATAATTCTCAGAATGTTGCTCCCATTTCAGCATCAGGCCCTAAGGATTATGAGAAATGCCAAAGGAAAGCGAAAGCAGTTCATGAATGGTGTGATCAAATAGAAACACAAAGAATGCAGGTGATTAAGGACTCATACAAGGTTTTGAGGCATATACGCTTGATTGTCAATGAAATATGGGAACTTATTTCATCCTTTCATGAGCAGCTAAAAGTCTTGAATGAAGATTTAAATGTCTGGAGAACCATGCAGGAGTTCAATTTTAATAAGCTGTGTTAGTTTGAAATCATTTCTTCTGTTGGTACCTATTTTGAGTCTCTTGATTTAATGATCAACAAGGAAAGAGTTTTAAGTAAATTGGTTACAGATTTGCAATCAGCATTGAACTGATGGAATGAACAGGAATGTCAAATGAAAATTGAGTTCAATAAAGTGTCTTGTGAAGTATTCTCAAAAGACGGTGAACTGATTGAAGGAGTTGTGATGATGAGGTTTTTAGAGAATCCACCTTCAGCTTGATGCAAATGATTTCAGTTTCACCATTCTTGATCGATTCATGGAATACAAAATGTCCTTGAATTAGCTCCAAAGTCAAGTAACCAGCTATACAAAGTTACATGTTCTACGCAAGGTTACTGCGATTGCCCAGCATACAAGTGCACCTGATTCAACTATTATACATGAGCCTCTTTGTAAGTTCGAGGCTTATGTAAATACCCTCTGATGCTGATTCCTAAGTGTCTAGGATGCTTTTTCTTTCTTTTATTAGCATATGATTGACAGATTGCATGTAGTACATGTGATGATTGTAATTACAAGAAAACATATTCTTGTATACCAGTATTATGTAATCATGTTGCAAGTGCTTAAAGCCTTGTAACATTGAATAAGTCAAAAGTAGTTAGTAGGTTGTTGAATAAATCAAAGTGGTTGAGGGTTTCCCCTTTTCTCTCCACTTTTCTCTCTCCTATTTTCCTATATAAAGGAGAGAGCTCATTGTAAATATTTGTATCTTTTATTTAAAACAACCAAGCTATACTCGAGAACTTGTGGTGAAAACTTTGTGTTTCATTGTACAAATTTTCAAAAGTGAATGAAAGTAACAGGATTTTCCAAACTTTGTGTTGCAAATCTTGTGATTGAATGATGTTTTCTTATGTTACATTGTTTAATCGTTCTTAAATTCATTTTATAGCTTAACTTGTGTAAATCATTGGAGTTTCAGTACACCTTTTGAGAGACTTTGAGCTAGAGGAGGAGGATTGCTATAGTTAATAGTGGCTGTAAATATTGAGAGTTGAAGACTTTGAGCTTCAATTTTGAGTGTTTTTCTTTTAATTTTAGAATCATTAGTGAGATACTTTGAGCCTCACTATTAGTTCTTGTTTTCTTCAAATAGGATTAATCGCAAGAGATTTTGGGCCCTTGTCTTAATCCACCAAATATATTTGTAACGGCTGTCTTAGGAGTTGTTCTTGCGTCAATTGCTAAGTCACCGGTATTATTGTAGCTGTAGGAAATCCTTGTAGAAGTAATAAGTTATTTTTGCTTGTGAATCTTTTCTTGAAAAAAGAGGAAAAGATTGAAAGAATCACCCTTTATTCGATTTTAGTCGAAATCCTACTGAAGCCACCTACAGTAAGAAGGGAGCCTCCCCTATTGCTAAGAGGAGAGATTTATGTCATTATACCATTGCCTAAAGTTACAATTTTGTAAGGTGTAGTCTTAGTAGCTTACAAAATTTTTAGCCAACAATTCTGTCGTAAGCCTTCTCATAGTCCAACATCAGCATACATGCTTGTTGGTTCGAATTCCTGGCCCAATCTAGTGCCTCCCAACATGTAACCAGATTCTCAAGAATGTACCTACCCTTCACAAATCTAGTTTGGGTGGGATTTATGACCTTGGGCAGAACATCTTCAAGTCTCAATGCCAACACCTTAGCCAAAATTTTATATGATACATTCAATAAGGTGACGGGTCTCCAGTTTTTAATTAGAGATCTATCACCATCTTTTGGAATAAGCTTAATGAGGCCTTAGTTGATTTCTGAGCCCAAATATCTTCTCTCAATAGCCTCTGAGTATACTTGGAGAAGATCATCCGCCACCCAGTCAAGATTGTCTTTATAGAACTCAATGAGGATGCCATTAGGCCCTAGTGCCTTCTCATTATGCATGTTCTCAATGGCATTCTTGATCTCTTCACTTGAGATTGGTTTATTTAATTGATCTGCATCACATTCAGACACCTTTTTTGGAATAATGCTTCTGATTTTACTACTAGCCTCCATCATTCCTTGACCCTTGTCTTCATTAGTGAACAATTTGGAATAGAATGTTCAAAGGCATGCAGGATGTCCTCTTGAGATTTGATGATGTTCCCATCCTCACATAAACACTCAATCTTCTCTTAGCCTCCTTTTGTTTGAGTATTTGGAAAAAGTATCTTGATCCTTTGTCACCATTGTTAAGCCATTGGATCCTGGCCCTAGTTTTAGCACCCTGAATCTTTGTATTCTGCAATCTCCTTAGGGCATCTCTAGACTTAGCCAATGAACCCAAAACCTCCAAATTAGAAGGGTTATCTTGAATATTCTTTTTAGGCAAGCACAGGTTATTATGCAAATCAGATTCCAATCTCCTATTGTCCTTTGCCTTCTTTTTCCCAACTACTTAAAAGAGATTCTTCCAGCTATTAACACATTGCACCCATCTATCAATGGCACTAGAGTGCCTTACCATCCCCATATTAAACAACCTGATGATCTTAATTGCAGTTCTAACATGCTCATCCTTTACAAGATTAAGATTAAGCTCAAATCCCTCAGATCTTTTCTTAACACATCTCTCTTCTTCTAAAGAAAAAATGGAAGTGACAATAGGATCATGGTATGATACAAAGATGGCATACTCGCCGAGTACTTGCCAAGTTGTGAAAACTCGCCGAGTTTTCCAGCTCGGTGAGTTACTCGGCCAAAAACTCGTGAACTGAAACTCGCCAAGTTTTAGGTAAAAACTCGCTGATTTTTCAGCGAGTTTTTACCTAAAACTCGGCAAGTTTCTGTTCAAAACTCGCCTGTGTCTGCACTTACAGCTGCATCACCAAAAAAACAAACATTTCATATTGTGTTTCATTTTTTCTGCTTCTTGGGCAGCTAGGGGAGGAATAGAGTGGGTTTCCAAGCCAATCTAAGGCAGATTCGAATGGATTCAAGGCGGATTTCAACCATTTTTTTGAAGAAAAAACACATTTCCAG
This sequence comes from Chamaecyparis obtusa, assembly GCA_027943335.1. Lineage (NCBI taxonomy): Eukaryota > Viridiplantae > Streptophyta > Pinopsida > Cupressales > Cupressaceae > Chamaecyparis > Chamaecyparis obtusa. The sequence continues at coordinate 274,767 of BSBK01003861.1, read as the reverse complement.
GTAGGGTTGCTGAGATTGTTTTTATTTTTTTTTCAAACATTCTATTTTGTTTTTGTTGAATGTAAATGAATACAAAATCATTTCTAAGTAGTTAGAAATGATTTTGAATTATTAGAACAAGATTGAACACTGTTTTGGACAAGTTTTTAAGAAAACGATGAATCTATCAATTTTTGTTTTGAAGAATATCTAGTTTTTTGTAAATATCAAACCCTACCAGTTTGTTTAGTTTTTTTTCTAACTTAGAATAATGTCTAAAAAGATTGTAACTAATTTAGATAGTTTCTAACTTTGTTTAATATATTTTCTAAAATATTTATTTTATGTTTTGAATTTCTATGTGTAGGGCAGCAGTTAACCATTAAATCAGCATGGCAAATTCAGAGGAAGTGTGGCCACTAACACCATGCCCTTCTGGATTTATAGGTGCCTGGCCTAAAAATGCTAGAGATAAAACATGGAGGTTTGCCTATGAAGTACCCAATGAGCCTGGGAAAGTTATTTGCATAAACTGTGAGAAAGTAGTTTATGGAGGCGTAAACTGCCTCAAATACCATCTTGCAGGCATTAGGAAGCATGATACAAATCCATGTGAAAAAAATACAAAAGAGATAAAAATATTTGTTAATGCCCTACTTGCAGCAGGGGAAGAGAAAAAATTGCAAAGGGAGAGGGAATGATTAACTGTGAGGGCAACCATAGCTAAAACTCAAGGTGTCCTATTGACATTCAAGAAGAAGAAGAAGCACTTGAGAGCATAGTGGGCTCTCTTCATGGCCCACACATCCGCAAACAGAGTGTCTCTTTTACCGCTTCTGCTTCCTCTAGTAGAGTGCCACCATCAGCATCAGGGATAGACAATTTTTTTGTGCACAGGAATACACCTGGTGCACAACCATCATTAGAGGCCATTGGATGGAACAAGGAGGCACATGAGAAAATTGATATTGCATGTGCTGATTTTTGCTATTTCAACAATTTTGCATTTAGTGTGATTGAGAGCCCCTATTGGCTTAATTTGGTGACCGCAATGACAGTTTCGGGAAAAGGGTACAAGGCCCCTTCTCGCAAGGATTTGAGTGGGAGGTAAGTAAATAATTGGAATCCACTTGGTTTCATTTTGAAATTTTAATTGTTATTTCTTGTTTATTAAATCAAAATTGAGTACTAAGACTTGATTTGACTTTGATTTTGTAGGTTGCTTGTAAATGTTGTTGATAGGGCAAGACTAGTGGTGGAGGAGCAAAAAAAAGAGTGGAGTAAATACGGATGCACCATTCTTTCTAATGGGTGGACAGATGGAAAAAACCGAACCATTATTAATTTTTTGGTTGTTTGCAAGGATGATGTGGTATTTTGGAAATCGGTTGATGCCTCCAACAAAGTGAAAAATGCACAAACTTTGGCATTAATGTTGGAGAATGTTGTCATGGAGGTGGGAGTAGAGAATGTGGTGCAAATCGTCATAGATAATGCAGCAGCATATGTGGCAACAAGTAATTTTAAATTTTAATATTTATGTTGCACATGATTATCATTAAAATTTAAATATTAATAAGGGATATTAGTTTTTAGGTAAAATATGGAAATTGGAAACTAATTATTGAATTTTTACTAATATGTCAGGTAGAATCCTCCAAGACAAGCACCCCACTCTTTTTGGGACACCTTGCACAGCACATGTCCTTGACCTTGTTTTGGAGGACATAGGAAAACTTGATTGGGTGACTCCAATTGTGGAAGATGCAAGGCGGGTAACAAAGTATATCTACAATCACCCTTGGATTCTAAATTTGATGAGACGATTCACTAAAGGGAAAGATTTGGTGAGACCCGCAGCCACAAGATTTGCAACGGTTTTCTCAACTTTCAAAGTATTATTGATGGCTTGAATCCTTTGAAACAAATGTTTGTGAGTTCACCATGGCTTGAATCAGCTTATTCAAAGAAACCTGAAGGAGAATTTGTTGTGCACATTGTCTTTGATCAACATTTTTGGGATAAGGCTCATGAGATTGTGAAGGTAACTTCAAGAATCAAAACTTTAATTTTTAATTATTTTTGATTCAAGTCTCTCATTATTAATTTGTAACTTATTGTTACTAACTTCATTAATTAATCTTGTTGTAAACTAATTTGTATTTTTAAAATTTCAATTGCAGGTATCTGAGCCCTTGGTGAGAGTTTTGCGCTTGGTTGATGGGGATCAAACCCCAATGGGGTGTCTGTATGAGGCCATGGATAGGGCCAAAGAGTCTATCAAGAATTACAAGGGGGATAGACTTAGATATGACCCCATTTGGCAGATTGTTGATAAGAGGTGGAACAATCAGCTCCACCAACCCATTCATGCAGCAGGATACTTCCTCAACCCTCATTTCGGGTACGGTGATTCTTATTCAGATTTTACTAAGACTTGATTTCACTTTGTTTTTGTAGGTTGTGTACTAAGACTTGGTTTCACTTTGTTTTTGTTTTAGATATGATGATTCCTTTTCAGATCCTAATGGCGAGGTCATGGAGGGCCTCTCTATATGCATTCAGAGGATGATACCTAATGTTGTTGAGAGAGACCTTGTTGTGACTGAACAACAAATCTATGTGGAATCAAAGGGTAAATTATTCTCTTCAGAGTTGGCAAAGAGAGCAAGAGGCACTCAAACCCCAGGTAAAAGTAGAACATTTGCAATTTTTCCATTTGATAAATTATGTTTCGCTTGTCTCTTTCTTTGTAACTTCTCAATATTTTAATTTGCAGAGGCTTGGTTGCAAAGTTGGGGTGGAAATACCCCACATCTAAAGAAATTCTCTCTCAAAATCTTATGCCAGCCTTGTAGCTCATCCCATTTTGAGCGCAATTGGAGCTTATTTGAGTCCACCCACACAAAGAAGAGAAACAAGTTAGCCCAAAAACGCCTCAATGACCTTGTCTATGTGCAATACAATCTTAAGTTGTGCTTGAGAAGGGCAAAGGAAGCACCAGCTGGTCCAATTGATTTGGATGATATAGATCCTTACTCTGATTGGACGGCACAGGAGCGGCCTCCATTGTTTACAAAGGATGACATCGTTGATTTGGAGAGGCAGGCTATGGAGGAGGAAGGGGGTGGATTTGGTTTCTCATTGGATGACATTGAGGAGGAGGATGAGGATTCAGACGAGGAGACATTAGCAGTGCTAGTACCAGAAGATACATCCAAGATGGAGAGCAAGCCACACACATCAGGAGCTGGACGGATACCGAGCAAGGAGGCACAGTCACGCTCAATGCAGGCTTCTACTTCTAAGACTAGGGCCTCTACTTCTAGTTCCTCTCCCTTATTTGCTCATAGATTTGGGAAGAGGAAGATGTAATTGTAATTTGTAATGATGTGTTTCCTTCTAGTTTTCTAGAACTAGAAACTGTTTAACTTTACTATTTTGCTTCCAGTCATCAGCATTCCACATGAGAATGCGTTTTTGTACTCACTTTGCATTTATATATATCTAAACTTAGCTTGTTTCTTTTGTTTTCTCATTAATTAACTCATTGGATGCATCTTCTCATAGAATTTTGCAAAAAAGGTGCATTTTTAATTAAATTTTATGCTATTTTTAAGTTCTCGAGTTTTTTGCCGAGTTTTTCCAAAAACTGGCCGATTTTTTCCCGAGTATTCTTTTTCAGGGCTTGGCGAGTTTTTGCCAAGTGAGAGTATTCCATCCTTGGTCTGATAGTGTATAAGGAATGACCTTCACACTATCACCATTAGAATCTTTTTCAAGACCAAAGAACTCCTTGTTAACATATATTATGTCCAATCTGTTGTATACCCTCCTAGCTCCTTGTTGAAAATTGGACCAAATATACTAAATTCCATTATGTGAGGACTTGTTCCCACCCAAAGGGTCAAGAAGCTTGTGCTTATTAAACATCTTGTACCAAAAGAACTTCTCACTGCCTTTCCACTCAAACTTCAGCCCACTAGCCTTATCTTGGGTTCCCTCTACCATATTATGTGATGTCCCTGATATCATTAAATAAATTAATTTAATAATCTCTTTATGTTTTGCCCCGACATTAATTTTATTATCTCTCTGGCCCTTTTTATTTTTATTTGTTTAGCATGTTGGTCGTGTCAACATTATTTGTAATCCTTCGGGACGTTTCCCCGAAGCCATATATAAGGCCAAGTCTTTGTAATTGTAGGTATGCGAACTTGATATTTTATTTGTGATTGCAAATTCTAGTTGGAGTTCTGTTGTCTGTCATTTCGGAGGTGAAAGATCCTCCCTACTTGGCATCTGCAGTTTCAGTGGGAGTAACGCCTCACCCTATTCTTCTTTGCTCTCACTTCAGGATCATTGTAATCTGAAGTGCTATCATTATTAATACAAATTCCTTTTGCTTGTGAGTACGAACTTGTGATTTGTCACATCAAATTATTGTTTTGTGTTTAATCTTGTACTTGTGTTCAAATCCAAGGAATCTGTGTCTAAACACCCCACTGAAGGAAGGCACATTGACTCTGTATGGACATAGACCGTATGCCAAACTGGAAGGGTGACTGTACAGGTTGAATAGCTCATCCTTCAGTGTCTGAACTCACCGTACGTGGATCCCACTCACCAAGCTAAGCACATTCCCACCATATAGATTTCATACTCGTTGTACGGACTATGTCCCAAGCAACATCCATTCACCATGCAGTCCATTTTGTCATATGTTGGTTTTGACTGAGTTGACCGTACGACTTCAGCTGGTAACACCGTACGGCCATAGCATTTTGACGAAGTCACCTTTTCATACACGTAATTAACCATACGGATAGGAGGGCATTGAGAACATTATAGTGGTATCAGAGTTGGTGATCTTGCCAGCCTGTCGGGTAGTGGATGCGCATCTACACCAGAAGGAGGTACTGTTCTAAGGACAGGATGGGAGAACCATAGGATCCTGCCGCAGAATTCATGGCCTTATTAAGAGAGCTAACCAAAAGCCAGATGCAGCTCAACGAAACCATGATCAGAGGGCAAGAACGACAACGGCTCATGGAGGAAACGTTGCAAAGGTTGGCGGAAGCAAAGACGAACTGAGAACAAAATGGGCACAGTGATAATTCCGTCACAGGGAAAGAAAACCCTCATTCACACTCTCGACCATCGATGTCGACATTTCTACCAAGAACCGAAGCACCTCGAAGAGAGCGAGGGCCCACTTTCCAAGAGATACAGGAGCAACTAATGCAAGATTGGAGGAATACGAATCTCGAAGGAGACATCCTTCAGAGATTATGCTGACCTACGAATGAGATATTCAAGCGGCAACGGTTGTGGCTATTGTAACGATGACCTCAAACAGAAGATTGGAAAGGTGAACCTAGCATCCTTTGATGGATCGGGATCAACATCCAGGCAGGCATGGGTACAAAAGGGATCGCTTCACCTGGAAGGGATCGCTCATGAATGGTGGCATCATGGAATGGTTACCCTCGGCCATGATCAAATAACCGCGTATGCTGAATTCATAGAGAGACTAACAGACCAATTCGACGGGAAAGATCCAGAACTCAATTTTAAGGAGTTGGCGTAGCTAAAGCAATTTGGATTAGTCGACAGTTAGATTACAGAATTTCAGAGATTGTCTGTACTGGTAACAGATATCTTGGAAAGGCAATTGATTGTGTTGTTCATGGATGGGCTGATGGAACCTCTGAGGGGTTGGGTGAAGGGATTTAACCCCATCACACTCACCGAAGCAATTAAGAAGGCACGTGACATGGCGTCATCATCTTCTTCTTCTTCCTCCATGAATTATTCACACCCCAAGACACTCCTCGCTCCAAAGGGGAAAGACAACAAGCCTCCTCCAAAGAAGCCATCATTGGATGAAGCCACAAGATAGGAGCTTAGGAGAAGGAAGTTTTGTTTTAACTGAAAGGAGTCGTGGGAACCAAGGCACCGATGCTTGGGAAAAGGAAAAATCCATTACATTGAGGTAGTGTCTGACGGCGAGGAGCATGAGGAACCTAACCCTGAAAGAGATGGTCAGCATGTTAACATAAACCGTGCAAAGAGGATTGCCATGCTAGTACGATGAGGAGGCGTCATTGCAGCACTTGCTGATACTCCGAGATGCACTATATTCCGAGTATGGGGTGCTCTCCAGGGGCAACAGGTCGTGGTCATGCTCGATAGTGGGGCCACACTTAACTTCATCAACTCGTCAATTGTGAACCGAAGGGGTTTGCGTATGGAGGCACACCAAGGGTTCAAGGTCAAGGTGGCAAGGGGAAACCTCTTATCATGTACCCATCTGGTCCCGCAACTGAGCATTACAATGGGGAATCACACGATAACAAATGAATTCTTTGTGGTAGATCTGGATGACATGGAGGTTATATTGGGCATACAGTGGATGGAGACTCTTGATGAATACACTCAAAGCTTCAAGTGGATGGAATTCTCCTTCGAAGTGGACAGCAAAAAGGTAGTGCTGCGGGGAATGTCGAATGGCGGCCCAAAGGAAATCTCGGTATGATGAATGGAGGCAATCTTTAGACATGATGATGTAGTCTGGACGACACACTACTTGATCTCCTCTATACAGGGGTTGCAGACTTACTACCAGGATGATGAGCTCCAGACGGTGTTGGATAAGCATAGCATTGTCTTCTCTAACATCCCACTAGGCATATCTCTGCACCGTGGCTTTGAGCACACCATAGAGATGGAGGAAGGAGCCAAGCCTGTCATCACCACCGCCTACCGCCATCGTAAGAAGTTCAAGGATGAGATAGAGAAAACAATCCAGGAGCTCCTCGACAAGGGATGGATCAGGCCCAGTTCTAGCCCCTTTGCGTCGTCGATAGTACTAAAGAAAAAAGGTGGGTCCCTCTAGATGTGCGTGGACTACCATGCGCTGAACAAAAAGACCATCAAAAACAAGTACCCCATTCCCAAGATCGAGGAGTTGTTGGACGAATTACACAACGCAGTCTATTTTTCCAAAATAGACCTTTGATTTGGCTACCTTTAGGTCCGCATGAGGGAGGAAGACATAGAGAAGAAAGCCTTTCGTTGCCATTACGGATACTATGAGTTCTTGTTCATGCCATTTTGGTTGACCAATGCTCCGGCCACTTTCCAGTCCTGCATGAACCATATCTGAAACAAGCAACTGTGCAAGTTCCCGCTGGTGTTCTTCGACGACATACTCATCTACAGCAAGACATGGGAGGAACATCTAAAGATTTGGATGAAGTATCAAGAATCATGGAGTCGCAATCACAATTTGCCAAGAGGTCCAAATATGAGTTTGGAATGACGGAGATATTGTACTTGGGACTCATCATCAGTACCCGAGGGGTTCAGGTGCACCAAGAAAAGATTCAATCCATTTTGGACTGGCCACCTCCCAAGACTCGGATCTGCATGGATATTTTGGGTTGTGCAGTTATTATAGAAGGTTCGTGAAGGGATTCTCACAACTCAGTGCACTACTGGTGGATCTGATGAAGAAGGGATCTTTTCATTGGAATGAGTAGGCGCAACACACCTATAAGATGAAGTTATGAGTTCATGTCCGATTTTGGCACTACCTGACTTCACTCGGCCCTTCGTCTTAGAGTGCAACGCATCAGGGGAAAGTATTGGGGCAGTGCTAATTCAGGATCATCACCCCATTGCATTCGAGATTCAAAAGTTCTCAGGAACGGAACGACTGTATTCCATCTACGAGAAAGAGATGCTCGCCATCATGCATGCACTGACAAAGTTTCGGCAGTACCTCGTCGGAGCAAAGTTTGTTGTGCGGACAGACCACAACAATTTGACATACTTCTTGGAGCAAAGGGACTTTAACAAACAACAACAAATGTAAAGAGCATGCCTGGCTCTTAGTTGAAGATAATATTTATTTCTAAATTTGCTTGCAAGTTTGTTTTGTTTTGATAATATTTGACCTTTTTAAATTTCTCCAAAATTGAATAATAATAAATAACAATTTATTCTAACTTCAGAACTTCACTAGAAAAGACCAAATTTATTAATTTGCAAATTGTCTAATCAACTTTTCAATAAATAAATAGAAATTGGCACCTTATCATGAAATGTGGAAAGCCGGAAATGTTTCTCAGCCAATGAGAAATGGTACGCAGCCACTATGAAGCCTTGCAATCCTTAGAAAATAATTAGCAACCTCTCAAATATAAATCGCAGCTGCCTGTAATGAAACGCATGTCTCATGAAATGCTATGCAGGCTTCTAGGAAAGGAATGTGGGCCTCTAGAATGGAAGCGCAAGCCTCTTGAGATGAAACACAGCAGCCAAGAGATAAATCGTGGCCTTCTCCAAACAAGCAGCCACTTCAAATTCAATTCGTTGCTTCCTGAAGTCAAAACGCAGCCCTAGGAGATAATTTAGGCTCCTATTAAATTGAATATTTGGAGAATTTCGAATCAGATTAATAAACTCTCAATCTCTGTTGTAGTTGTTCAAATCTTCACCAACTTGGTATACCTCAGCACCAAGATTTACATTCACAGATTTAGTATGAATTTTCAAAATTCAGTTTGCAAAATTTATCATCAATCAGTTATGATTCAAATTGCCAAAAGAGAGGAATAAGTCCTCAAACCCTAGCGATCTTCTTCACAACCAAATTTTATAAAATTTATAAGTCAAGAATGAATTACTTTTTGCCCAAAGCATTGCCTTTATAATAAAAGATATCTTCTCTCACACATTTTTCACTTACAAAAGGCTTTGCTTTATGTGCACATTTGAAATATAATAAACTATTATATTTCTCTTCACTTGAATGCTGAAAATGACCCTTTTATTAAAATAATGCTATTCTGACACATAGGGTCCCTGTTTTATTCATACTATGTTGAATTGCCGCCATTGGATGATGAAGGAAAACTCATCTTGGAACCTAAAATAATCCTTGATAAATGTGAAAAGAGACTAAGAAGTAGAACTATTTCAGAATACTTAGTAAAATGGAAATGTTTGCCGAAAGAAGGTGCTTCTTGGGTTGGAGAAGAGATCATTTCTCATCCAAAATTGCTTTAGGACAAGCAAATTTGGGAGGGGTGGACTGTCATGAACCATGACAAATAAATATACAAATATATTCATATAATTGTGTAATTGTTGTGGAATACCAATTGATAGTTAATCTATGTAATTAATTAATTAATAATGAATTAGTAATCAATATTATATTAAACCATATTAGTACAATCAATTAATTAATATAAAATAATATAACATCAATCATTATAATTAATCAATATATAAATATTAATATTAATCCATAGTAATAATTAATTAAATTAAATAATTAATAATATCAACCAAATAATATAATACATACTTTATCTAACAAGTTGATACTAATAATTAATGATGGACCGAATATGGTTTAGACGCTTCTAAGTTAACAGTATCAATAATGTTAAACCCACCGGCCTGGAAGCATAGGGTCGGGATCATTGGTCGCGCCCCATGACAGATATAAAGACCGAGTTAGAAATGTGTTAAGGAGGCACACAAAAGGGAGCAATAAGAAAGAAAGAAGAAAGAAATACAGAGGACGAAGGAAAGGAAGAGCAGAGTGCTCAGTGGTTAAGGATACGCCAAGAGCATAAGGTGTGTATCTATAGGAGGTTAAAGGAATAGCCACCGTTGTCTTTTGCTACCGGTATTGAATTCGTCTCCAGTGTCTATATGTGTGTGTGTGTGTGTGTGTGTGTGTGTATAAAGAGATATTAAGTATATTTTTTGTATTCGAATAGAGTTTATCTAAAGATAATAAACTGATATATCCAATATGGATCATAAGGACACATCTCTTTCACCCTACTAAGGTATCTATTAAGTGAGAAGGTTGTGGAGGGTAGAGGCGGAGTAATTTCAGGCACATGATGGTTATCCCAATGCTGGGGTAAGGCCTTGAGGGAAACCACTTGTAGCCTGTTTCACGTGACCCAAGCCCTGTAACTCTTCCACTCTTGACGGCCATAGGAATGAGAGAAGACTCCCTTGATCCATACGAGAGATATCTTGGCATCCATTTATGTTCCTACTTGATCCTTGTTGTTGGTTTTACACTTCTTTAATGCTTCTGCATAATGATGGATATTATAGAAAGTAATGCTTAATAAGAAAAGTCTCTAATCTAATCAAATTTTCATAATTGGTATTAATTGATGAAATAGGACAGTGTTAATGAAAAAAGGGGCTATTACAGCACACCTTACTAGCAAGACTGCTCCAGCCATTGCCAATCCCTAACCAGGAGTGGGATAGCATCTCAATGGATTTCATTACCGAGATTCCCAAAGTGCAACGAAAAGATTGCATCTTCGTCGTGGTTGATCGTTTGACCAAGTATACCCATTTCTTTGCCATCTCCATTGGATGCCAGGCAGCTCAAATAGCCAAGCTATTCTTCCATGAGGTTTTCTGCGGAACATAGTGAGTGACAGGGATAGTCACTTTCTTAGCACCTTCTAGATGGAGTTATTCTCGTTGGCAGGGACAGAGTTGTCGCCAAACACGAGTTACCACCTCCAAACGGATGGATAGACAAAGATTGTGAACAAATGGTTGGAAGGTTATCTCAGGAACTATGTAGCAGCACAACAAAAGGCATGGGTTCGTTGATTACATCTTGGAGAGTACTGTTACAACACCACCTGTCACATGTTGATAGGTATGGCGCCCTTCAAAGCATTATATGGATATGAACCTTTGTCATTCATGGATCTGGCGCTAGGTGACAGTCGTGCACCAAGGGCCAAGGATTGGCTATAGGAGAGTTTAGATATCTTGAGATATCTCAAGGATAACCTCCAAAGAGCTCAGAATCAGCAGAAGATGTATACTAACCGACACCAGATTGAGCGAAGTTTTGAGGTTGGCAATTTGGTATACCTCTGGCTTCAACTGTACAAGCAATTCTCCCTGAAAGCTTGTGATAAGAAGTTGAGGCCGCGCTTCTACAGGCCCTATAGAGTGGTCTGGAGGGTAGGTTAAATTGCCTGAGCTGGAACTTCCCAAGGGGAGTCAGATTCACAATGTTTTTCATGTGTCGTGCTTGAAGAAGGTCAACGGGTAGCGTGTCATAGTGTCGAAGGAATTGCCTCCCATTGATGAAGAGGGGAAATTAATTCTGGAGCCGACCGAGATCATCAACATCTGAAAGAAGAGGCTGAGGTCACGCACCAACAAGGAATTTCTTGTGCATTGGAAGGATCTTCCGATCGATGATGCCACTTGGGAAGGGGAGCAGATTCTGGAGCATCCAAGCCTACAATTTCTTGAGGAAAAGCAATTTTTGGGTTGGGAGGACTGTGATGTCCCTGATATCATTAAATAAATTAATTTAATAATCTCTTTATGTTTGGCCCCGACATTAATTTTATTATCTCTCTGGCCCTTTTTATTTTTATTTGTTTAGAGTGTTGGTCGTATAGGCATCATTTGTAATACTTCGGGACGTTTCCTTGAAGCCATATATAAGGCCAAGTCTTTGTAGTTGTAGGTATGCGAACTTGATATTTTATTTGTGATTGCGAATTCCAGTTTTAGTTTTGTTGTCTTCCATTTCGAAGGTGAAAGATCCTCCCTACTTGGCATCTGCAGTTTCGATGGGAGTAACATCTCACCCTATTCTACTCTACTCTCAATGCGGGATCATTGTAATCTGAAGTGCTATCATTATTAATACAAATTCCTTTTTCTTGTGCGAGTCCAGACTTGTGATTTGGCGCATCAAATTATTGTTCTGTGTTCAACTTTAATCTTGTGCTTGTGTTCGAATCCAAGGAATCCACGTCTGAACACCCCATGGAAGGAAGGCACATTGACTGTGTATGGACATGGACCATATGCCAAACTGGAAGGGTGACCGTACGGGCTGAATAGCTCATCCTTTGGTGTCTGAACTCACCGTATGGGCTAAGCACAATCCAACTGTACAGATTTCATACTCACCGTACGGACTGCTTCCCTCATTGTACGAACTGCGTCCCAAGCAACATACATTCACCGTATGGACCATTTTGTCATACGTTGGTTTTGAATGAATTAATTCTACGGCTTCAGCTAGCAACACCTGTTGGGTGGATATTTTGCAACTGACAGTTTTGGTAAAAAAATTAGTCGCAAAATAGGTATACCAGCCACAGCATATGAGATGTCTCTCCTACCTTAAAGGGAAGGCTCCCCATTCTCACCGTTCCTTGGATCAACTCAAGGTAAGGAAGAAGTTAAGAGATTATCAAATAGGATGTTACAAATATTCCTTCTTATCTTTCAAGAAGGAATCCACTTGCCCGAGGAGCGAGTAATGGGCAAAACTTTAATCTCTAAACTACACTTCTATCTAAAACCTGGAAACAGTGATACCAATAAACCAACACCAACTCACAGGCTGGTTGAAAAGCGTACCGGCTTGGCTCTAAGACCAGTTTATCTAATCTATAAGAAATACCTCTACCATTGGGGCGCACAACCTTCCAGAAGTAGAGACTTTCTAACTATTCTAACAAAGTGCGTGAAAATAAAATGGTAATATAACCTATAGTCACAACTTCTAGTTTTATATTACCACAACCGCTCCTAGTCATAGCATCGGCTCCGATTGTTTCTAATATTCACTTTGCTCTTAATAAAACACAAGAATATAACATAAATATAAAGACAGTAAAATCAAATTGCAGTCACAACTTCCAATTTGATTCACCGCAATTGCACTCAGTCACAGCTTCAGCTTCAATTGTTTCTTTCTATTTACTTTTCTCCAAAATAGTACTACACAATCACAGTTATGCTTGCGCAAGTTTGGCAAAGCTTTCTTGCATAAAAATAAAGATGGTTTTTACAATGAGAGGGGCATTCTTTTTATAGGAAAAGAAATGAGAAAAAGGAGGAAAAAGTGGGAGCAACTCAACCACTTTGACCCGGTAAAACTAAGTGAGAAGAATTATTAGATTACATGTCATGAGGACATGCAATCGAATTACATGCAATTCATCTTTTCCAATCTACAAAGCATGAAAACTAAAACCAAAAGGCGAAGAAAAGTGAATCAATCCTTGGAATTGTCAAGGAAGGCCTTATATTTGACAATACAATCATGAACCATAGGAAGATCTGGAATCTTCATTGTCTCTGAAATGGCTTCAACCCTGATTGCATTCGTATGTGCTGATTTCACAATTTTGTAATCATCTGCAAGATAATCCCTTAAGTGTTTTGCCACAAATTTATAAGCAGCAAATTTGTTCATCGTATGCGCTCCAAATTCTTCATAATCAAAATCAGCATTAACTTTGTCAATGTATTCTGTAATCATTTCCTCTTCAATGAAGAGGTTATCATCTCTGGTAAGAACCTTGCATCCTATTTGCCTGAGATTGTTGGTGATGTCCACTTCTATTGCTTGACAGCTCTCCAGATCCCCTTGTAGCTTTGCCAAAAGCTTTTCCATTCCTTGGACTTTGTGGTCCATGAGTCCCTGATATCGGTAGAACATGTTCATGGATGGAATGATGTCATATGAGACAAAAACATCTAAATCATTGTTCGCCATTTGCTCCCAAGTGCTTAGGTCTTCTTTCATAATACTGATGTCTTGGTCGAAGGAAGCAATCATGTCATGGAGTCTTTCCTCAACTTCTCTGATACGTTCAAGGATTTTGTGCACATCTTTGATTGATTGAACTCCTTCTAAGACAATTTCTTCGAACCAAGCCTTTGCAAGAAATTGGTCATGTCAACATACCCAATCTTTGTATCTGAGATTTGATCAAGAGTTGATGAAACAAGTGAGGCTGTGGTATGAGTCAGCTCTTTGTCATATTGATATTTCATCTTTCCTTTGACTTTTCATGGTACTGACATATCTTGTGCTGTAACATGGAAATTCCAAATGGTAAATACATCATCTGAGGAGATTAGATCCATGAGAGGGTTAGGCTTTGGTTTGCAATGATAGACCTATGAAGAGAAAAGTGTTCGGAGTATTGATTAGATACTCATAGAACACGTGTTGGCTGGAAGTGAAACAAATAGCACATGTATGTGGGCAAAAAGGAGAAAAATCGAACTTATAGAAATAGATTGCATGTGGGGCTTTGTTTGTATGGTTAAGAATGCAAGTTGGATGCATATGGACATGTGTAAATGATAATTTTGGTATCTAAAAGAGTGACCTTTTACCAAAATCGGGTTCTTTAGAGGTAATTACATGTAGTGAAAATGACATGTTTTTACATGTAATGGGCTTGGGAGATGCAATCGCATGTGTTGGGTATGAAGGATGAATTGGCATGAATGAAGGAAGCATGTATGCACTTGCATTCTTGAGAGGATAATCTTCAACTTTCTTCCAAAAAATGAAAACAAAACAAGCAACAAACAAAGAAGCAAACAAAAATAAAAACAAAAACATACTTCTTGCTATTGACTCAAACATGACAAACTTGAAGATATTCTTCTACATGCAAATCCGTTTTTGGATTTTGGATGATTTTTATCTAGGTTGCATGGGTACTCGTACTCGCACCCCTGGGACGCGTACCGAATATTGGTACACGTACCCACGTACCGGGTACTCAATGGGTACTTGGTAGGTACTTACTTGGTGGAGAGCATCATAGCTAACAAACTTGATTAAGATTTATGATTTTTGTTTCAGTTTTTTGTTTGCCTATCAGCTTATCAGCTTGCTGTTTATCTAGCTTAATTCAATATGTAATCAGTTTGAAACTTTGATGCAATACTAATTAATAGTAAACTTTATCACTATTCAAGTCAGAAGTTTATCATTTGCAATATGTTATTTTTATATGATTTATGATCTTCTTGTTCATGTTTAAAGTTTGTTTTCTCTGTTATGCATCTAAACATTTAACATATATATTATTACAAACATATTGCAAATCTGAAGCTGAAAACAATACCTTACATCTGCAAACTTTATCTCTGTTCTTGGTTTGAAAACTCAATGTCATGACTCATATTTTCAGACTTTCTATAAAATATTAAATTAAAAAATTGATGTACCCAAGTACCACTGTCTCCTATTTTGAAAAATAGTCGTACTTGTACCCGTACCCGTACCCAAAGTCCCCAAGTACCTACATCCCCGTGCAACCTTGATTTTTATGCATTTGCTAAAAGAAGACTTCAACTTATTTAAACACAAAATGCAAAATACATGGGCTGCATTTGAACAAATGGATAAAAATGAGACACATAATGCAATAATGTAGGAAAACAAGTGAGAAATACAAGCAAAATTAAATACATTTACTTACTTGGAGCTCAATGAGCCAAAAATGGAAGAAAAAGTTGAAATGAACTTGTCTTTCCCAAAATCGGATTCTCCAAGTGCAAACACATGCAACAACTTAGAGGCTTTTGACAAATTCCAAGTTGCAAATCGTGGTCTCCAAGATCAAATGCATGAGGCGTTTTTGCATGTATTTGCCAAAAAACAATCGTACAAACCCTTCACATGCAAAACGTTTTGGCAAAAATGGATTTGCTAGGCGTTTTTGGAGAAAAACGCACCTTAAACATGCATTTACATCAGGCATTTTTGGCTGAAAATGCTCAAAATGTGTTCTTGAAAAGAAAACACATGCATTTAGGGGCAAAATCGGACTCTCTAGATGCATGCACATGAATTATTCTTGGCAGGAAATGTCTTGTCAATGATATAAAAGCCAAATCGCACCCTAGAAATGCATTTGCATGTTTTATTTGGCTGGAAATGCCTTTTGATACAAATCGAACTCTTCAAGAGTGATTGCATGTTTAAAAAAAACTTGCTTTTACATGTCAACATGCAAATTGCATTCTTGAAGTGCATTTACATGTTTTAAAAACTTGCTTTTACATGTCAACATGCAAATTGCATTTTTGAAGTGCATTTACATGTTTTAAAAACTTGCTTTTACATGTAAAAATGCATGACTTAGTCTTTTCCAAGCAAATCGCACTCTCCAAGTGCATTTGCATGTTTTATTTTCCACAACATATGCAAGTCGCACTCTTGAAGAGGGATTGCATGTTACATCTACATGCTTTTACATCAAATTTTGGCCTTTTACATGTAAAATCAGATTCTCTAGATGCAATTGCATGTAAAGTAGGAAAAGAAAGTCATGTTGTTGACTTGCACAACTTAAGTTATTTAGCACATGTCTATTTGTTTATTGAGTCTAATATTACTAAAGGGGTCAAAAATAACATTTATACTGTATAGTTATATATATATAATGTGTAAACATTATTTTATAAAGTAATATTTAACTTATATGTTTTTAAAAACATAAAGTAAAACTCAACATTAAAATATAACATAAAGTGCACTATAGTCACTTAATTGATAAATTTAAATGATAAAGTAACTTAAAAACATAACATAAAATGAATTTATGTTATATTTTTCAAAAAGTGCAACTCAACTATAGAAAATAACATCTATTTTTTAAATATGCAGTTGAGCTTGGAGAGTCCACTTTTTGGGCACTTAAATGGTCATATCTTTTGATTGATAAATCTAATTAAGCCCTAAGATAGATCAAATCGAAGGGAAAACTGAAAGCAAGAGATTGGACGAAACAAAAAGACTAAAAACAACTAAACACACACTTGAAAACACGACAAAGCATGCTAAAATATTCAAAAATCAAGTATAGGAAGACAAAATGAAAAAACGAAAAAGATTTGACAAAAGACTTGATGAAAGCCTTCAACAGAAGGATTCGGTAAACATATTGGGGTCAATTGATTGATCAATATTGGCTAATTAAATAGTGAATTAACATAGAGAAACGCAAAACTAAGTTCAAAAGTTTCGTACTGTTATCTACATTTTGTGGTGACAAAATGCAGGACAACAACACCGTATGGCCATAGCATTCCAACGAAGTCACCTTGTCGTACACATAATTGACTGTACAGATAGGAGGGCATCAGGAACATTACATGTTAAAATCCCCTCCCATGATCCAAGGGATATTCTTGAGTTGGAATAACCACCTCCACAAATTTGTCCTCTCCTTGTGGTCATTAGGAGAATAGATGTTACAAATACCATAGTCAAGTCCATTGTTCTTAATTGTTATCCAAATTGCCCCGTTGCACAGAGAACACCCCCAGTCAAAAATGTATTTGTTCCATTTGGGCCCAACCAAGATAGAAGCACCACCCTTGCTCTTAACATGCTTTTTGAAAAAGCACTTTGCATCTTGCCAGATGCATCTTAAATTAATGTCAAGAGTGAATCCAACTACCTATAATTCTTGAAGCAAAAGAATATCAATGCATTTTTGCATCATCAGAAATCTTTTAATGACATGTTTTCTATCTAGGGATTCCAAACCCCTGACATTCCAAGATGAAATTGTAAAACTCCATGTAAAACATTATAACTCTGTATCCATGGGAGCTATAAATCTCTTATAGCAACTTGGAAGTTGTTGTCTAGGGTGCTTAGATGGAAATTTGCCTATGGTTAGGCCAAGAGGCCTACCTCTCTTCTTAGTAGAGGGCTCCCTATTCTCAATAAACTGTGGTTCACAGTTTACTTCTTGCTCAATTTTCTTAGTTCTCACTCTTCTTTTCTTCTTTTGTGCATTAAACACAAACAACTTAGGATCCTTGAGGGCCTCATTGATATTTGTATTAGCCCCTTCCTCAATCTCTCCCTCTTCCCATTTCTCATCCTTGTCCTTCATAATAGATTCATCCCTTGGTCCACTCACCTAGGAGAGGCCAAAACTATGGGGAACAATGGCTAGATTATTAGGAAGATGGTGATGAATCTTAGGGGGGGAGGCCAAGTAAGGGGGCAGGAATGACCACAAGAGAGAAATTACTAAGTTTTTCTTCATCTCCATAGGCTTTCTTAAGAGCACCAAGCCCATCCAGGGATGCAGTTGCATCAACCTTATTAGAACACTTCTCAACCCAACTCCCTAGATTCTCCACCGTCTCCACAGCAGGATGGTCATTGGTTCCAATTGTCTCACCCTCCCCCAAGGGAGTGGATGAAGTGACGGATCCCTTATGAGGTCCCTATGAAATGGAAACAGGGTCATGGTTCTTGTTCAAGCACATCCTGGGTGCAAAAACATTATTAAATTTGGGGTTAAATAGCCTCCTAATCTGCTCAAGAGTAATTTGCTAAGCATTTTGAGTTCTTTGTTTGGGTCTAGGAGATTTAGGGTCCAGTCCAAAGTTAAGGGAATTCGCATTGGGAAGGTCCTTTAATGCAGAGCTCACTTCAATAGCACAAGAGGCTGGGGGGTCACCAATGTTATTAAAGGCTTGTTTTAAGGCATCAAGTGTAGCTTCCAACTCCTTAGAGGTCGAGGGGGGTTGAATCAACTAAGAAAGTCGAGAAGAGTCATTCTCAGGTTAAGATGAGGGTAAAGACTGAGAGGTATTAGGGATTGCAGCGTTAGTGCCTTCGGAGAGAGGAGGAGACTTCTTTTTAAGGAGAGGGCAGGAGAATCTCATGTGGCCTTCCCTTCGACAAAGCAGGCGTTAATACCGCCAAGAATCATGATAGGGCACAAATCATCTGCCCTTCAAGGTCAAACGGAATCTCTTTAGGAAGATCAAGACCTAGGTTAATTGAAACCAGAACCCTAGCATCATTGTGGGGAAGCAGAGTGTTCATTTTATCCACTCTAATAACACTTCCAATCGGTTCAAATGCTTGGGGAATCAAATTCCAAAGAAACGGTGGAAGATGGCCAATAGTGAGCCATCGAGGGCAAGAGAGGGCTATAATCTCCTTTTGAATAGAATTTGGGGACCAAGAAAATGCCCTAAAATTGCAAGAACCGACTTTCTAGAATTGCCTTCTACCTGTTTCTGACTTGTAGGGTTAGCCATAAAAATTAAAAAAATCCCTTTTTGAATCATTTGAAAATACGTAAAATGGAAACCTAGCTTTTTAGACCACACATTATGAAGCCATTCATTCAAGAAGGAATGTGATGGAAGTTTAGACACCTCTTGAGCAGCAAGAAACAAATCAATATCCTTTAATGTATTTTTTTCTGATTCAATAGCAAGCGCCATTTGGGAATTTGGCTTAACAATGATAGCTTCAGTAGGAATGGACTTACCTTTATCACCTCCATGCCGTGTGCACGGTTCTCCACTGGGTTTGTGCTGGATGACACGCGCGCCATCGAGAACCTTAACCTCGTTCTCCACCACTTGCTTAAACAATTGAGCCTTGGTAGAGGAAGATAGAGGTAAGTTTTCTTGGATGGAAGGCGTCGAATGCCCATTGCAGGGCATATTAGGGCCCATAAAAGGCAAAAAAACCAAGGACCCTATCGCAGTAAATGTGAATTAATTGCACTAGTACATGGGAGAGGAAGGCCTCCCGCTTGGAAGGCCTCCTCGAAGAGCATCTTGGGTTCCGGTTGCAGAGCCCAAGCCGCTAGCCTTCGTCTATCAAAATTCCGTACAGATCTGATTCATTTATTTCGTATCAACAATACTTTTGGAATTATATGTTCTCTTCATACTTTCGGTCCTTACATCTTCAGGAACTTCATCGCATAGGCCCTTAAATGCCTCTTTGCTGCCATCTATCTTGAATTTGAATTCCATTGTTTGGAGATTAAGGGAGTACTTACCAATGGACATTGTCCATTGAATGCCAAGTGTAGCATCGGTACCACCTAACTCAACATAGAAATCATCATTGACTGTAGTCTCCAATGGTCTATTCAATTTGTGTACTTTTTTGAACAAGATGTTTGGGATCCATCCACCATCTTCACACAAAAACTTTCTAGTTCTCCTGCTTGGAGCTCCATTGTGACGACTAAGGCTGAATTACTAAAGTTATGAGTAGCCCCACTATCAATTAGCACTGTTATTTTGTGTCCTTGCAACATACCTTGAACCTTAAAAGGTTCATACCCGAGAGTTCCAGTCATTGTGGCAATTGTACCACTTTTCCTTTCTTGAGGTGAAGGCTCTTTTGTTTTGAAGGTTTCTTCATCTAACTCATCTTGTTCGTATAGAAATATTAAGTTTGAATTTTAAGAGTGACATTCTTTTAAGAGAGTTTTGAAAAGAAAGATCGTTGTGAATTCACCATCATAATAGGATTTACGAGGAATCCTCAACGATAGTGATATCCTTAGAGAACTATACATTACATCCTTTCATTTATATCCACAGGAATTAGAACATTGACTGGCTGAGGTGGAGCTTGTGATCTCATATATATTACCTTCCATGTCAACAATAGGAATAGTGCTATCAAGTATCAAGACCAAAATAGGATACAAATTGTAATCCATACTTCTTGATTTTCACTTTTGGTTGGCTATCCACCATTTCAGTCAATATACTCTTAGCAATCTTTAGGGTCATAGTAGCCTGTAATACAATGAAGAGAAACTGAATTCCCAACAAGGGTTACTAAGTATTCTTCTTTTGTCCTTGAACACCTCACCATTCCTAGTCTTCTACAAAAACCAGTTAAGATTTTTATCAAAAGACTTTACAAAACCTAAAAGAACCTCACAGCAAGAAATATTACTCCTAATATCCCAACCCAACTTATTCCCCACAAAAATATACCAACATATCCTAGCAAAATTGCAATGAAAAAACAAATGTTCAATAGTTTCAAGTTTCAACATTGTGGGACAAACATGAAGGCTGTACTAGTATCATTAAGGACAATAGCATCAAGAATATTTATTAAAGTCAACAAACACCTAAAAAACGATTTCTATAATTCAAGCAACTTGGACCATTAAGTGACCAAGAATGGATTGTGAATCCTTGACAGAGAGTGAAAGTTTCCACAAGTGGTAAAGCATATCAGAAATCTTATTGGTATTGACTAGCATGTTGTAAATGCTTCTATTTTTAGCCAGCATTGAAGTCATTCGTCCATTTGATGTTGCTTGAAAATTAAAACCTGTATTAAAATTCAATTGAAAAAGAAAGTTCCAACTATATGGGGACTTTTTAAGAAAGGAGGTGGTTTTTTTTCTAAGTAGTGGGAATCTACAGTTTAACCTGAAAATCATTCCATGTAATCAAATAGCCATTTCTAAAAAGACTACTAAGACTTCACAACCTTTAGCAGATCAACTCTTAGTAAGAGTAACCCCATGTCTCCATGCGGCTGCTTATGCACAATTTCTGCTTAAAGTTAAACAGCCATGTTCCCATGTAAATTTTTTATTAGGGAGAAAGGATAAATTGGAATCTTTCCCTATTTTAGTGGAGCAATAGCTTCTTAAAAACTGAAAATAGGCTTTGAAAAAAAGGGGTGCTGGAGCTTATTAAGAAAAATGACATGTCTTCACCAATTTTATTCCTCTCCTTTTTATTTGCCTAAAATTTCTTTTCCAAATTTTATTTGTAAGAAATATTATTATAACTTTTTGTTTATATTATTATTTAAAAGGAATGCTTAAAAACGAGTAGCAGATTTTGCTATCCATGGGGCCACCAGCTCTCCAAATTGCTGCTTAAAAATGTTAAACAATAGTTGCTTGCCAAAATAAGCCAAACAGCTGCATAGGGACCTGCAAGACTTATTGTTAAAATTGAGTATTCACTAAATAGCTAACAAAAGTTCCATTAGTCCTAGAAGAAAAAGCTTTACCCTTCCTTGTAGATTATGTTGCCCAAGATGTATATTATTCTTCATGGTGCGATTCTTTTTGCTGGCTGACCTTTTCAAGTACTGGCAACAAACCTTTATTTTCTCTCGTTTTAAAATATAAAAAGTTGTCTCTTTTCTTTTGGATGACTTCCTAGGGTAAAGTGCCAATTTTCAAATGTTGCTTGGGTTATTTATTTTGGATCCAACTTTCATAACCATTCTCTTTTTTATATGCCGATGTCAACCTTTAAGTTGGTCATGAATCTGGAAAGAGGATACAGCTTTTTCAAAAGTGAATGATTTTTTTCCTTTTTCCTTTTTCATTCATAACATACACGTCCCACATCCTAATCACCATTTATCACCATTTAGCAAGAGTTTACCACCTCGGACTATCTATGAGCATTTCTTAATTCGAAACATAGGACTTTGATATGCAATATGATCCAACTAAAAAGGATTATTTTTAACTTTACTAATGGTTTTTGATAATGAACAAGCCTTATGTAACAAAAATCATCAAATTTTGGATAGCACTCAATGACAAAAATATTCGCTACGATAAATTTCATATGTACATAAATTTTAGCATTTTAAGATTTTGATCAATACTGACAATGCTTTCGAAAAAATGAAATAAGTGGCCGAAAAACACTATTTATTCAAGAATGAAGTTTAAAGAAAAATAGGTTTAGAGCAAGTGCACGGGTAATAGGTATACCCATTGAATTTATGCAATACAAGCCAACATAAAAATATGTTATTATGCCAATAGAATACTTTTGTTATGGTTCCATGTTTTAGGGAACAGTACTTATCACTCTCAAAATTTTTGAAATACATGTGGGTGTTTTACATTATTCCAACCACCTAACAAGCATATATAATAGGTAATAAATTGTTTTTTCAACTTAACAAATATTTGCTTTTTAATTACATGAATTTAATTATTAATTATAGGATTAAATATTGAAACCTATTTACTAATATATGGTTCTATAATTTTTATTATTTTCTTCTTGGGATTTGGCAAGGCTATATATTTGTATGTGAGTTGGAACATAGCTCAATATATTTACAATTAGTTGTGGGTATGGCCACACTGGACCTCTTGGGCAAGATATAGGATCATTGAATTCTCAACCAAGGATAGGGACACACTCAGCTATCATCCTTAAAAGGAAAATGGATATGCAACTCGCCACAGCAAGCAATTGTCAAAATAGCCTCACCATGCTTCCGCACATGAACAAGGACACAGTTGTTCATCTTTCAAAGATATAAATAAGACACGCAATGATCTGCAATGCTTTGTGTCTAGGGTTATAGATAACTAGCCATAGCTGATTAGTAGGAATAGGTCTTAGAAATCTTCATTATGATCTTGGCAAGTAACAAACTCAACTATCAAAAAGTTTGGCATGGGCCACTACTTGACAGAAATCTTGGTTTTCAATCAATTTGGACCTTACCAAATACCCTCTTCTCTCTTGTATAGTAAGCATAGTTTTTCATCATTACCATCTTCATCTTTTGTAATCTTTTTTACTGTAGGTTCCCACTAATTAATACACCGGTCTCTAAGCTAGTACAAACTCGAGTGAAAAAGAACCCTCAATGCTCTACAAAATTGACTCACCTAACCACATCAATGCATGAGGTCATACAGACCAGAGTGCAGCTTTGATGACTTTTACATGATCTTCAATTATCCAGATTCCAAGCCATAATTTTGCTGTAACCTTTTTCCTTCATGAGATTATGCTTCCCCTCTCAATCAAAAATTTGTAAAGATGTTGGTTACCACTGATAGTGTAACCCAAAAACTTCTTGTAGGCGTACAAAAGACATGATGATTTTTTAATGGAAGAACAATTAAATTTCACTCTTCGTAAGAGTTGGAACACGATGCTTTGGCTAGATATACTGTATACATTACATTTATACACACTACCAAAATTTCAATAGAACCTGCCTCCCACATAAAAAATAGATTCAATATACTATTACACACCCGTTGGTCAAGGTTTTAAGCCTAAAGTATACAGCGAGAGTACAAAAACAATTAGAACTTAAAAAAAATATAAAATCTGGAACAAAGTTCTTTTGGGGATGTCTTACAATATGATTCCATCCATGGTGGCAAACAATTAATCTTCAACTTGAAATGTTTATTTAGGCGAAGCTACATAATTTGTTTTAAAAAAATTTAAATCCTAAATGTCTATTCCAACCTGTGATGAAAATGAGTAAGAAGCAATCAACTGGGTTATAGTCATAGAATTCAAATATGTAAAGTTTTCATGACCTGCCCACCATTATGTTTTCTCCTCTTCTTATTGACATCTTTGATGATTTGCCAAAATGATTATGATCTTTTTCTTCCTTTACGTATCTAAAGCATATCCATTGTGCAAAGTCCAAATGTACAAATTTTGCATTATTGGTTGATTCCTGTATCTTTTTAAAATAAGAATTTAGAAACAAAGATGAATCAGGGATCTCAAAAATTTATTGATGATGGTGTGTTTACATTTCCTTCACAGGAACTTGCCCCACCTCAAAAGAGACCAGCTGTGTTTTACGATGTTCTCAAGGTAATGTGCAGAATTATATATCCAAGTAATATTTATATTTTGTGTCCAGCTATTAAAGTATTGCACCTTAATATGTGACTTGCAGGGAGTATGAAAACAGACTGTCCTTGGAATCCGTCATAAAAGCCTTGTGTGAGAACAAATATGAACTATGGACACAAATAAGTGTCAAAATTACTTTGATTCGAAACTGAGTAATTTTAATTGCTAATTCATATAGAAAAACATCATCTGGACAAATTTTGTTTTCAGTTCTTGCTGTATTCACCTATTGGTACCTCCCAATATTATTTGTATCTATCTGTAGACTCAAAAACAGATGGCTAGTATCGTGGACTATAAAGTTCATTCCTTTTTCTTTTTATTCAGTGTATTAATGATGAAACTGTTATTCGTTTTATATTTGTTCAATGGTAGATACGTTATACAAGAGATATCCATTTTTAAAAGAGTGGATTTTTATTTGTACCGTAACAAATGTGTTGTTTTATCATGCAGGGTTGTGCATTAAACATGAAAAATTTGTCACATGGGAGAGATTAGCTAAATTCAAATGAAATTGATATGTTCAAATATCTCATAATACCAAATAGACAGTAGCTTTTATTTTCTCAAAAAAGAAATCAAGATTTTAGGAAATGCCAACTTGTCATGTACAGTATTGAAGGAGCAATCAACTCTAACAAGATATAAGTATCAAATAGTCTATTGAAAAAGACTAGAAAATAAAAACTTACAATATAAAATCTAATAGTTTGAAAACTACAGTTAAATTAACAACAATTTGAACTTAAAGCCCCAACTCATAAAGTTCAGTGGCCAAAATTAGAAGATATCATGACTTCTGAACTTGAAAATCTACACGCTAAGTTCTTATGCTATTTATTTGTCTATTTATTTGTCTCCCTTAACAATATAGTCCTCTCTTTAACTTAACAGATTACCTTTGTGTATTGTTTTCTATCTCAATATAATTACAATTAGACATATTATTGAGACCATAACTACAATTAAGATATATTCACACGTCCACTTCTCCTTCAAATTTTATGTAATTATATTTTAAATTAGCTTTTATATTTCTAAGACTACTTCAAAGCCAGAAATTATCAACTTCTCCTTCAAATTTTATGTAATTATATTTTAAATTAGCTTTTATATTTCTAAGACTACTTCAAAGCCAGAAAGTATCATCTTTCTTGTAAGATGTTTTATCCACTAAACTTTGAATCTCTTCTTATCAAGCCTAAACAACAACTAATACAAAATAATATCTCTATTTTAATAAATGAGTGGAAACCATTATGGACAGAACTAAATAAGGATTGTTGACGTTAAATAAGGACAATCGCCAACCATGAACCACCAATGCTTGTATATTAAGGAAATTAACAATAATAATGTTTCCTAACCGCTCTTCACTCACCATTAATCTCCATTATGAAATGATTCTGAAATCCCAAGAGAAAACTACCAACAATTACGTCATTCCCTGAGTAAATAGAATAGGCATACCATCTGCACCTTGTCTGAAACATTGGAACTAAAACCAACATAATTAAAGAATCCAAGTTTCCACAGGCATATAACTTTGCACTCATGAATAGGAGAAAAATAATTTGTCATTAGTGATATCTAGTTATAGCGTACTACATAGCTATCCAAGTATTTTTAATGTTTTTTAATAGTAATTGTATCTAGTTTATTTCCAATTTTAAGAATTCTGACATGTTATATATATTTGTAGCATAAATTTGTAGAAAGTTAGTTTAGCATTCAGTATCTTAGACATTGTATACAAACAGTGTATATCATTAAAATAAAATAAAAATGTCAAAAAATGTTAGTGTTGTTTTATAAAATTCACAGTAATGATCTTTTAATAATCTATGTTAGCTGGTTTAAAGTTGTTAGAATATGTTTTTCAAAAAATATTCTACATAAATTTTTTTGTTAGGACAACTTTTAATAGTTGTTAAATAAAATATTTAAAATTCTAAGAGCCAACTTCAGATATATATCAAATAAAAGTTGGAGTTCAAGTCTTCAATGCCACCTAAGTTTAGATGAAGTCAATTGAGACACGGCACTGATTTCAAGAGAATAAAAATATAACATGATTTAATTGAATGAGAGCAAAAAAAAAATACAGCCAATAAGTAGCTATGAATAGTACCAACCAAAACAATTGTTAGTAATAACAACACTTTGATTTTTAGTAGAGAAAAAATTCACTAGAGGCAAAACACGCTTTTAATGAATTCATCTTTTAAGTTTTGAAAAATATTTTGCTCAACACATTGTATTTCATTGATCCTCTTGAGATCCAATGCTTATCCATGTGAATGGATTTCCCAATTCAATAGATATAATCTAACGATTATAGGTGATACAACAAAATTGTAGAAACTCAACAAATAGAATCTTGAACTCCAAGAAATATTACCTTGGCCTAGAATAAAGGCAGGCATGTCTCCTACAATGCAAAAGTAAATACAATAAACAAAATAAATGACACCATGATAATATATTTTTCTTTTTTCAAAATCAAATAAGCACGAGCAATTCAATATGAAAATTTAAGTATTGTAGTCATTGTAATGCACTTTTAGTAGATGTATTCTTCAATAAAATGAGAGCTCAATATGGGAGGATACTTCTTGTTTAAATAAAAAATTACACACAAATTGTGTTAAAATGTATATAGAAAGTTGTCTTTGTTTTAAAAACATAGAATCATTCCTTAACTTTTTTATTTTCTCATATGCTGCATTTTTGTTTTCTAAATGATTTATCCTCATTTTATTTGAATTATTATTTTTTCATATTCAAGAAAGAAATATTTATATTTCATAAAGTAGTAATGCAAGATAATTATTTTAAACTTAAAAGGACTGTATATTTATCATGAATATCTTTGATTTAAAAATTTAGATGCTATGTATGAATTGCAGAAAAATCTTCAATTTTGTATTACAAATAAAAAAAGTTTCTCAATTCATTCCAAAAAAATATTCAAGACAATTTTGTTAAAAATTCTAAAAATTTAAAAACGTGTAATTCTATCATTTGAAATTAAAATTAGAAAAACAAAAATGTTTTACAATTTGAAACTTTAAAATTTACTTTAAAATAAATATATGACTACAATTAATAGTTTTTTAATATTAAGAAGTAATATAATATAATTTAAATATTGATAACTATTTACAATTATTTATATATATAAAAGTAGGGCATTTAAGAAGTGCTTTCTAGGTGAACTCAAGAACATCATGAAGAATGTGGATGAAAGAAGGATGATTCCACTCCCTAAAGACTATTATGTTATTTGGCAATGTGGAAAAGAGGTTCCAAAATACACAATTCTATTGTATGGTGATGAATCAAGGAAGTGAGTGGTGGAGGAGAGAAACATTCTAATTCTCAAGATGTTGGACCTTACAAAAGAGGTGAGTCCTGGGTGGTTGCAAAGATATCTAGTTTTTGAGGGACTAGTTAGTGAAGAGGAGGATGATAAGGTCGTAGTGGATGTCATGGAATCGACTGCTTTGGGGTGGATCTACTCATGTGTGTGGATTTGGTGAACCATGTTTGTGGATTTAGCAAACCACAGTGTGTATGGCTCAGATTGTCCCATGCAACAAAGGTGTCTTGTGGCTGGGTATAGGTCTTCTTGTTGTCAAGATGTTAGTGTTTTATGTTTTAGCTTGGTTTTATTTGCAAATGACATTTGTAATTGTAGTAGGGTTAGATGGTGGGGATTACCTGAATTTTGGGTCTATTTATTGCCTTTATCTGGTGTTGTAGTAAGGTTTAGGAGTATTGTTTCATAGGCAATTTATGATTCCACAGTAGGGAGTAGCACGTGGACAAAAGTAGTTGAAATATGATCTGGGTGTAATAGTTTTTTTACTACTAGGGTGCAGCCCTATAAAGCTACAGTTTATTGATAATAAAAAAATAGTCGGGTATCAATTAAAATAACATGAAGTATTTATTTGCAGAGACTCTTCAATTCATTTTGTGAGTGCAATATGTCTCTCAACATAATTTAACATTTTGAATCATAAAATATGATAGATTAAAGCATTGGATAATTTTGTACTGTCAAGTTATTTTTTACAAGTTCCTTTTTGAATAATAGTTGGCATAAGTTCTCCATAGTCTTGAGGAAACCCACACACTTATACTAAGAGGAGGATGCATCAGTATAAGATATTATTTTATTAGTTAAGCTTTAATAATCACGATGAGAATCAAAAGCATCCACACATAAGAGAAACACAAGATTTTATGTAGAAACACTTTTGCAAGAAAATTGTGGTAAATATAAGAGACGCCTATCTCTTACAACTAGGCACCAAACTCTATAAAAAAACACCTACTAATTCTAACCTAAATTTTCAGTTTTGGTTGTTTGACATTTCATCAAATGGTTGGTATGCTAATTGTATGAAATGTGATTCATGAGTTTTGAATTTATGTTTGATATTTGTTTTCAATACAAAATCATAGATAAATATATACAAATGATAAACAATAATATAGGAAACAAATGACATGAACACAACATAAATTTATTATTTCTTATTGAATAACATGGAAAATACAATGATATCAGACCTGGTATGGGTATTATATTACTACAACACCAAACAAGTTCCTTCAAATATGAGGGTTCTAATTAATCAAAATGATTACACACAAATAAACATAAGCCCATTACCAAGTGGAAAACATGACTACCTTAAATGGTGACCAAATTTGACGTGGCTAACTAGTATATGCAGCAAATGACTCTTGAAATTCTAATATATAAAGTTGACCTCCAAATCTAGCTGAAAAATGTTGAACACTACCAAAATATGCTAAATCCTTCTTCAAATTTGCAACAATCACCAAAGTGAGGTTTTGAAACCCTAGCTCCGACAACATAAAATTATTTCAATCCATAAACCCTTGTTAAAATACCATGAAAATGATGTCAATTGAATGTTATAGGTGTGTCATTATCAAAACTACAATTATCTTCAATTCATGTCAAACTCTCCAAAGAGATTTCTAGTTGAGACCTCTAAAAATGTAATAATGAGCACAATGGTGAATTTTGGATGAATCTACACCTGAGATAGATTTGGGTTTCCACCGAACATTGAGAAACTCCAAGGATTTTTGTCCTCAAATGTCATGTATTGAAAGCCAAGCTCCCAAACTTCTTAGAGAGAAAAATAAAATAAACGAAGTATATCAAACGACTTCCTCAAATCTCCTTTTATAATCCTCTTATGAAGTTTTTGAATACCTTATTTAAATTTTCTTTATAATATTTTAATATTTAACTTGCATATGAGAAATAATAATAAATTGACCCCCTCATATAATTTATTCATTAATATAAGTCACTTTAATATCCTTACATCTTCATATATTTTTTATTATAAGCAATAGCCTAACAAAGGGGTTGACCCTTACAGAACCACAACCTGAAGGCATCAAATAGAAAAATGCCACTAAAATAGGGGTGTTGGCTTTTACAAGTCATCAATGACTTATTAACAACACACGAATAGAACAGTTGTTGTCAAACACAAAATAGAAAATAAACAATACACTAGCACAAAGGATAGTAGCCCTTATCAAGAGTGGGAGGGCCTCTCACTCACTTCTTATGGGGAATGAGTGTAAGTTTGAAGAACTATTTTTCCTACATCGTCGGACAACTATCCAGGTGATGTTGCCCTTAGGATCCTTACCACAAGGGGGGGCAACAAATGAAACTCAATTTGGGCATATGTTGGCACAATCACCAAAGTGTTGAGAAATTTGAACATTGTCAACAGAAGCTTGGAACAAAGAAAGAGAAGAATGTGAAGAATGGTCCACATGGCCAGAGGAGGTCACACCAGTAGGAGCAGAAGCGGTATCCACATGGTTTATAGTAGGGGTATCACCTAGATTTACAATAGGAGCATAGCTCAGATTTGTAGTAGGAGCTTCATCCTCGTTGTCAGCTTATAAGGAGTCCTCAAAGGTAGAATCAGAGAGAATTAGAAACTTGAGAAGCCAAATGATCAAAATTTGCATCCTTCCACCAAGTAGCAATACCTTTACAATACAAAAGACAACAATCTATAGACATATGACCAGTAGAGAAGCATCGTCGACATCAAAAGGGAAGGCCTCATAATCTATTAATTGAGTCCAAGGCTCCCTAATCTTGAGGACCACATCCCTAGAAGTGGTGTGGAGGTATCCATGTCAACCAAAATGTGAGCGAAACTAGAGTGGCCAATGAGTATGTAGCTTTATCCACCTTCAGGAAACAACTAATAGAGTTTACAACGGCCTCAAAGCAAGAAATCTCCCAAAACTGGAGTGGAACATTGGAAAGGTGAACCCACACTGAGTGCACATTGGGTGGTTCAGTAAGAGGGTTGAAAGAGATTGTCTAGGGTTTGGCTGAAAAAGAGTGATTTCCCCAAACCCATAGCTTCCTCAACACCAAATCATGGTCTTCAAAAGAAGAAAATGTAGCAATAAAAAAACCCTTTTGCAAAGGAAAAAGCTTAATGTTACCAAATGGTAAGGATCACCAAGAAATTGTTACCCAACAATGCAGATACATAAGAGAGGGCCAAAGACCTATGAATCTTCAAGCCAACTCACGATGTTGGTATAAATCTGCATTATCCACCACATCTAGGTCACACACCACTATAGGGGAGGTTGTGACACAAGCAATACATTGAGCTTTCACCTTTGGAGGAATAGTAACAATAAATTTGGCAGCACGAGCATAACTTCATCCACCAATAGTAGTAGATTTTTTAATTTTATTTTTCTTGTGGGGGCGACCCCATCCTTAACAACCCTAGAGGCAAAAAACCCTCCTCCTCCAATGCCAAGAACAATAGTATCCACCTTTGACCCATGCAGAGAAGAGCCTAAGGGATCATCAATCGTTGCCTTCCATTGGCCACCAAGGACGATAGCAACCCACTACACCACAGATGCATGAGTAGAAGACTAAGTGGATCCAAGTACTGTCGAGGATCCCCTACCTAGAGGCAACACTCAACGCTAAGGGGTCAGGTTCAAAAGCAAGAGATTGACCTGTTGCATGGTTCAAAATGTAAGAGAGAGTTGTTGGAGATGTCTCATGAAATTGATAGTAGTTTTCTCAATTGTTGTTCGAATGGTACTTGTTAGTTATTTATATCTCCATATGTTGTCACCCCATTTGGCATAATAATTAAATATATTTTTTCATTAATGTATTAAATGCATACTTGACTCCTTATACCCCGTTTAATTGTATGTAATTTAATTAATTATATTAAATTCAATACTAGATTAGACTTAAATTAATTAAAATAAATCTTTAAACTCTATTAAATGCCAAATATCAAACCAACAACTAATCCTACCAACTTTTTGGATATAACTGTGGTGTCCTCTAACGATCTTGATGACTTACCATAAATAGTATGGACCCAAATGTCCAAGTGACTTATTAAAAATAGTAAATGTCTATAAATGTAACCTGAAAGACCTCTAGAAATCAAACCACAAATAAACCAATGCACTGAGAAAGAGAGTACTCAAAAAGACACCGAAAGGGTCATTTGAATAACCCTGAATTGCCCTCAAAGGGCCCCCTTATCACCATATTAGCCTATGGGGACCATTGATAATAAGCTAACCCTTGAAAATAACTTATCCTTAAGAAGGCACAAAATGGGGACATTAAAACCTCCAAATAACAATATGATATTTATTTGGAACTTCTTCGCACATCAACTCTAATTCACCTTCTCATATTTACTCATGAAGTCATCAAAATCTACTTTAAATCTCTTACAAAAAATCAGCCACAAATTTTCTCTTAGATTTACTTAAATATCTCTCACAAATCTTCTATAATAATCTTCAAATCTTCACTCAATCCCTTTTAGAATCTATTATAAATTTATCTCAAATACGCTTCATAAAATTTTCTCATATATCTTTGTCAATCTACTCAAGTTTGTGTTATAAATCTACTTGTAAAATCTTATTTTGAACTCCTTCAGGTCCTTATGTGATATTGATATCAGGATTCAATGGTGTATTTTTTGAGTCAAAGTCATTGACCCATGTTTCATGAGTAGTGATTCATAAGAACCCATCATGAGAATGAATGGAATAGTTAGCACTCATTGTATCCTTCAAGTCCACTCATGTATGGAAATATATCACGTTAACTATTGCCTTAAAAAACTCTTCATACATTCTTCTAATATCTTCTCAAAGGTGGGTGAGTTCATGAAAATACATGATGATTCACAACGGTTTCAAATTCTTGTTTTATATACACATTTTCATCACAACCTTGGGTTTCCCCAATCTAATTTTAATTTTTAAAAATACTTATTTACCCAATGTTGGGCTCCAAAAATCTAGCTCAGCAAATATTAAATTATTTTTAATTATCATATTACAAAGAGGGTCGGCCAACATAGATGCATATTTAAAGTTTTCATGGGTACTAAAGTGATAGATGTTGGCTAGCAATTAGCAAGGTTCATAAACTTTCCTTAAAAAAGCATGATCTATCATTGATCATAAATCTAATTCTATTTGATCTTCTTATCATATAATCTCCTTTGACATAAATAAAAATAATACTAAAAATCCCCCCTTTGTTCATTGATGGCAACCTCCTAAAAAAAGATTGTCCATATAATCATTATGCTCCCCCTTATTTAAATATTCCTCCTTATTCTACTCCTCCCTTTTGACATCAATGGAAAAGACTTTTTGGGACTAAAAGATAAGACAATGAATAGCTCTCTCTAAACACGTGCTTCTTTTGAAGAACTTAGTGACTAGATAAGTGATATCACTCCCAATTCCTCCCTAGGTACTCAAAAGTCTCTTTTGGAAGGGGCTTTGTGAAAATATCTATAATTTGTTCCTATGTAGAAATGTACTCCAACATCACCTGGTAATCAACCACTTTCCATCTTACAAAATGGTTTTCATTGGAATGTACTTTGTCATGGAGTGCACAGCCAGATTCTTCAAGATGTCGATTGCACTTGTATTGTCATGGACAATAGAGATGGGATGCTCATACTCAAACCTTAATATTCTTCAACGTTTGTTTCATCCAAAGAATTTGTATGTAACAAGCTGATGTTGCAATGTATTTTGCCCATAGTTTAGATAAAGAAACTGAAGTTTTTTATTACTCAACCAAAATACAAGACTGATACCAAAGAAGAATGTTCCTCCACTAGTACTTTTTCTATCAAACACATTGTCAACCCAACCCACATCTATATATGTTGTAAGAATAAAATCTTCACCTCTTGGATGTCACAACCCAAAATCCATAGTGCCCTTTGGATATTTGAATATTATTTTGACAAATTGCACGTGATTTTCCTCTTTTTTTGCCTTAAATCATGCCACCAAAGCAATTGTGTGTATGGTATTAGGCCTTCTATTTGTCACAAATAATAAATTTCCAATGATGTACCTATATAAAGTTTTATTAGCCTTGAGAGGTTTATCATCCTTACTCATATTGCATCATCTAATCATGGGAGTGTTCCTCGAGTTGCAACCTTCCATCTTGAATTTCTTCAACAATTCCTTAATATAATTGGTTTGTGAAATAAATATCCACTTATCTAATTGGAACATTTGCAACCCAAGGAATAAGGACAAGTCGTCAAGTATCAAATTTCTCACTCTTTCTGCATATTCATGGAAAACTCTTTTCTTATCATGTCACTACTACTTCCAAAAATAATATCATCCATATAGACCACAACAATCAACAAATCACCTCCTTCATTCTTGATGTAACTATTTCCATCTGCAATTCTTCTTTTGAAGCCTTGTTGAAAATACTTGCCTAGTATTGAGTACCAACCCTTGAGGCTTGTTTTACCCCATAAAATATCTTCTTTAGCCTAAAAATATGGTCCTTATTATTAGATATAGTGATCCCTTCAAGTAATTCAACATACATATCTTCCTCCAAATTTTCATTTGGAAAGGTCGATTTCATATCCATTTGGTAGACTTTGAAATTCTTAAAACTGGAAAGGGATAAAAACATCCTTTTACCCTCTAAATGAGCAATAGGGGAAAATGTTTCTTCCAAATCAATTCCTTAAACTTGAGCATATCACTTTCATATTAATGTTTCCTTGTTTCTCATAACTTGTTCATCCTCAATTTGAACACTCACTTAATGTCAATCACATTATTATCCTTAGGTCTTGGGGCAAGTTCCCAAGTTTCATCCTTATCGATTTTATCCAATTCTTCTTTTTTAGCCTTTATCCACTACTTGTCTTTGCTTTATTTTGAAAAAAAATTGATCTATTTTTTAGAGAAAGCATAAGCTCACCTGTTCTATAGAAAATCCCTTTCTCATTTGAGTTTATGTATCTTTGTCCACAATAATCAAGTCTTTTGCATGAATTTTTTGAATAAATCTAGATGGTGTCTTAGGTGTGATTGCAAGTGTTTTTGAATTTATTTGATTTCCTTCCTTATGACCATTTTTTGTCACTTTTTATTTGTAATTTTATTCTTTCAGATCATATATATTTGAGTTATCTCGGTGTTACATTTCATCATCTACTCAAATATTTGTAGTTTCAACAATTTTGTACAACTCATTATTGTAAGTTTGACTCATTATGGAATACGCAAGGAAGACGCACTCATCACATCTAGAATCAAACTTTCTTAAATATTCATCATCTCTTCTTGTGTAGCACATTCTCTCGAATACCTTGAAATACTTCACTGGTGTTGGCCTTCCCTTCCAAAGTTCATACAAGGTTTTGTTATTGTATACCTGATTTGCGCTTGGTTCAAAATGTAGATTATCATATGAATCACTTCCCTCCAAAAAGTTTCATATATATTGGAATCATTTAGCATGACACTTTTCATTCCTTGGACATTTTTATGTTTCCTCTCAACAACTCCATTTTACTATGGATTTCTTGCAGCTAAATGTTGTCTTCTTATTCCAAGTTGTTCACAAAATTCTTCAAATTCATTTGAAATGAACTCTCTTTCTATATCAAATCTTAGGAATTTTATTCTTATCCCAATAGGTTCTCAACAAAAACTTTGAATTCCTAAAGATCTCAAAAGATTCAAATTTTTGTTTTAGAAAGGTAACCCAGGTCAACCTACAATAATCATCTATTAACAACATGACATAACTCACTTGCAAGTTTTTTCCCTTGTTGACCCACATAAATTAGCATGTATAAGTTCCAAAATCTTTGATGTAAATAACTTTGTGTATTTTAAATGTGTCCTTGTTTTATTTCCATATTGGAACTATTTACAAATAGTTTAGGAGGCTTTTCTTTTTTTGGAATGTCCTTTATGACTTTATTATTGTTGATCTTCACATTGTTGTCAAAGTTCAAGTGCCTCATCCTTCTATGCCACAACTAATTCTCATCTTCTTGTCCTGTATAACACTTTTTACCTCTGATTTCATTTAGGATGTAGATATTATTGGTTATTTTTTATTAAAATTGCCAGATAAATAAGGGTGTTGACCCTTACACAACCACAACCCAAAGGCATCAAAATAGATTATTGGTTGTTGTCTATGGATCTTCTATTAATTTTCCTTCCATCTTGATTACTATTTCAAGGGGAAGGGGAAAGGGTCCCCTTTAATATTATTATGGTCTTTCAGGCAACTCCATCGGTAATGTGACAGAAGTAACCACTGGCCACATGAGCTTCACTACCCTATTATTCTATCGGGACTTGGGGCCACATGTCAAAAGTGAGATTGGTATTAGTGCAGGTGGAAGGTTGAGTAGAGCTGGGCATTATCAATCCAAATCCCTTCCCTTTCAATAGTAGGGGGTAGGGGCCATAGAATAGTAGGGGAATTCAAGAAGTTGGTTCATTATATCCAATGATGGTGTGTGCAATAGTACTACAACTATAGAAAGGGGGGGAGGGGGAGTCCAAATAAAACACAAACACATCCTTCTGAATGAAATGTGAGAGTGTTCCCTTTGTCTCACATTTGAATCACACTAGGGAGATTATAATTTAACCCTTCAACATAAAAATCATTCTTAGTTTTCATTCTTCCATTACCCTAACTAAGAGATACTTTACCTTTTATATGTGTTGTTCATCATCCCCAAATTCCATTGTCACGTCACTTACTTTTTTCAAGGTGTAGAAGTATTTCTTGTCACCAATCATGTGGCTTGAGCAAAAACAATTTATATTCTATTGCTCTTTCTCATTTTGAGCATGCAAAGCAATTTGTACGAGCATGGATCTCTCCATTTTTCTCTCCTTCCAAACTTTTGTAGATCCTTCATCATGTTTTTCAAAAAGGTCCTCCTTTTTTGTCTAAAAGCTTCCAAAAAATTACTTTTACAAAATGGGTTGTATGACCAATATTGCTAAATGTGTAGCTTACGATATTATAACCCATTAAAGGAGAAAATTAATTGTAGTTCCCATTTAAGAAAGCAAAATCATTCCTATAGCACATAATGTTACAATCCACTAGAGGGGAAAATTAATTGTAGGGCCTCTTCAAAAAACAAAAATAATTCCTAGCACAACTTCTATAATCCACTATGTTATGACCAAACTGATTGCAAAAGAAGCAATAACCAAAGGAGGTTAGATCTTGGACATGTCATACTGTCTTGGTGGGAATGATGTGACACCTCCTTACCCCGAATGTGAAGTAATGAACTCCATGTGAGTAAATGCTTCCTCCCAAAACTGAAATGAGAAGAGAAATCATGCAACCTTCCCTCAAAATAATGGCTATAGTTTTGGTAGAATCTCAACATTGGATGTTGAAGATGATACACAAAATATGAACAAAATTTCTCCCCTTAGGAATAAATAACACCACAAGTGTGTACAAAATGATGTGTTATTATTGATACGAAGATGTAGGAAGTGAAATGAATGTCTCTAAATTATGTACATGATGCAAAGACTGAAATGATTTCCATTCTAGATGCTCAGTGATTTCCAAGCCAGTGCTATGAAGTGACAAATGATCATCAATATCTACACAATCTATCATGATAGAAGTTCATGTAGGTGAGGCAAGAGCAAGATCCAAGGATGTCAATTTTGATGCAACTTCATTGAAGGTAACATCGTATGGAAGATGAATGTCCTCAATAGTGTCATCAAAATCAATAAGTCAGGAGTCTACAAAAAAAAGGATGAAATTTCAAGCAGGTATGTATTCATCCACATGGCATGGATTTGGGAAGACAATAGCAATATCTTATGGGAAAGAATCTCTAGGACTTGTGGATGTGTCAACATAAAATTCAAGTGTATCAACAAGTGATATGGAAGATAAATCCTCAATGAAACTTATGCAACTGCATCAAATTATGTTTTCTCACAATATTCATTAGTGAGACCATGATGATTCTACGAGTATTGGAACTAAGGGCTTAGGTAGTGATAATACAATGAGAAAGAAGAAGTCACTTCGCCTCTTCAATTATATGAAAAATACAATATTTTTTCATATGCCCTTTCTCTCAACAATATCCACATTCGATTTTCCACTTACTTGGATTTTCACTAACAATACTCAAATATAAGGGATTCACGATAAGAGACATGATTGCATGAACAAACAAACTAATCAAACAAAAACATCCAAATTTGTCATGTGATTAGAGAGCCTTGTAGATTTGTCACATTATAACCTAATGCAATTTATAATGCATATAGGTTCTATACATGGGAAATTAGAAAATATCAACTTTTGCATAAAATAACACTTGATTTTGAGCTACTAATAAAAAATTATTACTATATGAATTTTCCTATAAAGTATGCCTAATTTCTAATAGAGTTGCATTGAAATGTGAAAAGCATCACTAAATTAGAAGAATATATGGGTGTTCAACCACTATTTGGAATTGGCCATAAAGAACTTCTATGAGTATTCACACTAGATAAAACACAATCTTGTTTTCAAGTCATGTAAAAAAACAAAACTACCTCCCCCACCTCTTACAATCATCGTTTATTGCAATAAAATAACTGTCCCTACATTTTTTTGTGAATACATAATAAATAGCAAAAAAACTTAGTAGAAAACCTTATTAAGGGTAAAATAGTTAAATTTCAATGTTAAAAAATTAACCAAACATTAATAACCAGTAATGACCAAGTCAAATGTGGTGTTGCCTTCTCCAACTTGATTTTATCAAATTCTTCTCCAGTAATATATTAAATTATACACATGATCCAAAGACTCAATGATGATGATGATGGATGTTAAATGATGATCTCCAAGTTGGTGTTATGAGGTGACAAATGGTCATCAATATTTTCACAATTTGTCTCGATAGAAGCTGATCTAGGTGAGGTAAGAGAAATATTTAAAGTGAAAATGGTGATGCAACTTCATTTAAGCTAACATCATATAGAAGACCAATATCCTCAATAGTGTCATGAAAATAAACAAGTTTGTATTCTACAAAATAAAACATGAAATGCTAAGTAGATATGTATCCCAATGATGTGGATTTGGAATAACAATAGCAATATGCTGATGCAAATAATCTCCAAGATGTGTTAACATAGGATTTAGATATAGCAATAGGTGATATGGGAGATATGTCCTCAATGCAAGTTATGTGATTATATAGATTGCCTCCAAATGATGGTGTCTCACAATATGTCTTAGTGAGAATATATGATGAATCTAGAGTTTTAGAACTAAAATCTTAGGTCTAATAGAATAGTGTAAACAAGAATAAGTAATGACCAAGTCTTCAGTTCTACCATAAATACGATCTTTTGATGTATGTCTTTTCTCTTCACACTATTCACATTTGACTTTCCATTTATTAGGAGTTTTATAAAGAATATTCAAATGGAAGGGATTTACAATGAGAGATATGATTACATGAACCCAGAAAATAAAAAATAGAAACATCCTAATTTACCATGTGATTAGAGAGCCCCCCTAGATTTTGTACTTTATAACTTAGTGAGTTTTACAATGAAAATAAACTCAAAAGGTAGGAAAATGGAAAATATTTACTTTTGCAATAAACAACACTCAATTTTGAGTTATTGATCAAAAGTTATTATTGTTAATTATCATTACTATCTTGTTTCCATTAATGTCATTATTCTAGTCAGTTTGGTATTATTATATCTGGTTTATCTTTGGGCCCAGTAGCGGTATTACTGACAACAACATCATCGGCGCATGTCTATCTCTACTATTGTGCACCGATGTTTTTGGTTTAGACCTATGAGGCTCAGCATGAAATATATTTTTGATGTGGTCGACTTCACTGACACTTTTTGGTTGTGTGCTCACAAGTTTTTATCTTTGGTCCAAGCCAACATGAAAGGATTTTGCACCGATGCTCGTATATATTGGAAGCACATCATCACATGTAAAGAGATGGAAATGATTGATATGATAGATGATATGTGATATGAAAATGTGATCCACTGATGTATATAGAAAACTAATATATGTAATTTAATGATTGTATAGAAGGATACATGTACTTCAATGAGAACTATATTTTGTGCATGTATACAGATGAAATTGTGATAGTTCAAATTTTGTATTTCATACTTCGACTACAAGTCATATTTCCCCTATAATAATTGTTTTTTGTTATTTGGGCAGTGAGCCCCACTAATAGTGAGCCACCCTTGTGTTTAGTAACTAATTACCTAATACTAGAGATTTAATCCTCTCCATGGATTTTCCCATCTTGGGTTTCCATCATAAAAATCTAGTGTTATGTGGTGTTTTTTTATTTGCTTTATGTTCTTTTCTTTTTTACCAAGTTTATATTTTGTTACGTGGATAGTTGTTTAAAAATTTTAAAATTTTTGAGGGAATATTGATTCACCCCTCCCCTCTCATTATTTTGGATGTGCAAAAATTGGTATCAAAGCTAGTTCCTTTGGAAGAGTCTAATAGCTTGAAGGAGATCCATAAGGTTGAACGTTCTAATCCAAGATCCATCATGGATGAGAGAGAACTCATGTATGTATATGAAGATCTTGAATCAGTTGAAGATAAAAATAAAGAACTATCAAAAAATCTTCAAATGGCTAATGATTGCATTTGGAAATTAAAAGATCAGATATAAAAATTCAAGCTAAGGCATAAGGAGATCAGTAATGAACTCGAGACAGAAAAATTTACTATCATAGATCTAAGGGCTAAAATTGAAGAAGATGAAAAGACTAAGAAACATCTAAATAATATGATCAATAAATAATATGATCAAGATAAAATTTGATGAATGCAAGAAGTTAGAACAAGAGGTTAAATATCTCAAATCAGATTTGGAAAAATCAAAAAAGAATGAAGAAAGATTCAAAACCAACTTAGAGAAGATCAGTGAAATATTGGATGTTGAGACTAGAAAGGCCTAGGTTGAAAAATTGGTGAATATTCACATAGAAAGCCTAAAGAAAAGAAGGAACCAAATCACATAAGAGAAGACAAGACCAAATATGATAAGGAGGACAAAGGTAAGTCTCTAGTAAACTCTCAAGTCATAAGTAAGAAACCCTATTCTTTTAATGGTCATTATTTAAATTCTAATAAAGTAGGTAACAATGCATTAAATTGTAGAAATAGAACAAATTAGAATGATAGAGACTACTCTGGTAGATGTTTTAACTACAATATTTATGGTCATAAAGAAAACCAATGTAAACCAAATAGAAGTAATCATTTACTAGTTATTGTTATACATGTTATGCATATGGACATAAGGTTAACCACTGCAGGCAAGGAAACAAAAAAAGACCAACTAGTGTTATAAGTGCAATAAGTTTGGACATGTAGAAAATTTTTGCAAATCTGTTAAAGTCAAGAAAACTGAACTAGTGAAGAAAATAAACAAATAGGAAGTTAAAGTAGAGATGAAAAAGATCTAGAAAAGGAAGACAATAGATCCAGTTTTGGTACAAAGATCT
Source organism: Chamaecyparis obtusa (assembly GCA_027943335.1). Classification (NCBI taxonomy): domain Eukaryota; kingdom Viridiplantae; phylum Streptophyta; class Pinopsida; order Cupressales; family Cupressaceae; genus Chamaecyparis; species Chamaecyparis obtusa. The sequence goes on along the minus strand of BSBK01003861.1, from coordinate 233,487 downwards.
GCTATGGCAATTAGCAACCTTTCGATTGTTATCAGGGGGAAATGTTTAGTGGTTGTCTCCTTTCCTGTAAATGAGAAATGGTTACAAATAGGTTAGATCTACTCCATCAAGGAGTCTCTGATAAATAAAGAAGAGGAAATAGAGTATTAATCCTGTAAACGTCACCTTTGACTAGTAAAAATTAATTACATAGTGGAAATATGGTACATTAAATGCAAAGAAGGGAATTTATTGCAAAATTAGATTAAAAGGGTTTGAACGGGTCATTTTCAATTACAAAGCAAATAAGGTTTTTGAGGGTGCTATGAAGAGTCATCCTCGTTGCGTGAACTAGGTTTTTGCAGCTTTGGACAAAGGTATTTTTATGTGTCTATATAATATAAAATGGGGATCACATGAAAGGACTATTTCCTCATTTTCATATTACACATTGGAAGGTAAAGCCACCTCAAGACGAATATGATCAACACCTCTTGGGAGATGCCAATGCAATATATGTGCTTGAGTGGTTTTGAATCCTTTTGTTATTTATGATTAGGAGAGAAATGGATGACATTGGTATGCAAAAGACTAAAGAAGCATAGATTTGATTTAATCTAATTGAGAAAGATGATTGAAAGTGGATAGAGGAGGATTTGGAATGCACCTGGAAATGGAATAGAAAAAGTGATCCTTCAGATTTGAATTTCTCACTATCAAAGTTTTCAAATGAGTTGTAATCACAGATCTAAGACCTACAGGTTGTGAACTAACTCCCTACCAAATTTCAGTAAAAAATGGAAGGGACGGAGTGAGAAATCAATCTATACCTAGGCACAGAGCAGGTAGTCGATCTATACCTAGTATTTGTGGATGAAACTCTCATAGAATCTGCAACTATTCCAGTACTACCCAAAAAAGATCTGAAAGCTCTATAACATGTTTCTATACATAGAAAAATGGAGAAAAAAGGTTGGGAAAAGAGGTTTGCCTCAGTAAAACCCATGTTCAAGAATCAACCTTGAAATTGAATTGAAATTTCATAATGAGAGATGAAGTAGAAGTTGGATCTAAAACTTAAATCGCCTTATACCTTGACGGTGCAATGCTTGTTTGGATGTGATCACAAGTGTTGATGCAATAGCTTTAACTCCACAAAAACCCAATAGGAAATCATGAAACATAAGCCTTGAATAATGGATGTTGTAGTTTGCCACAACTCTTGATGAAGAAGAAAAATGATTTGAAGGATTGAAGACTTGATGCAGGGCCATTCTAGGGTACTCGGTGAATCTTAATGGTGGTGTGTTGATTTGATTATGTGTTACTTGGTTGCAGCTTTAACCGATAGTCTCAGTTATTGAAGGAAGCTTGGTCGCTGAAGGAACTCAGTGAAACCTCTTGCACTCGGTGGAACTTGTACTTAGGTGATGCATGTGGTGCTCGGTCGACGTGCTTGTGCAGCGATGCCTATGTTGCTCGGTGATGCTTGGCATGGTCGGTTGTTTCACTGGTGCTCGGTTGTTTCTCTAGTGCTTGGTTGTTCTGGTTTACTGACTGGAGTTCTTGGAGATTTGGTTGGCCGACTTGGTGCATTGATTGTTGGTAGCTTTTGTTGTATTCTCCTATGTAGATCTTGAGGCCAACATGGAGAATTAAATGTTGTAAGGCTATTTGAGAGCCTACTATTGTTGCATTTAATATTTATTTGTAATAGAAGATGACTTAGCTTAGGAGTTAATTATTTATTCCAGCTAAATTTTGGTTGAGGAAATGTATTTAAGGAGTGTTTGGGTAGTTGTTTAGAGAGTCAGTGGAAGAAGGTGTGAATATTAGATCTAGATCCTACGTGATCTTGAAGATCAGATTCTTTATCTGATAAGTTGTAATAGAAGGGCTAGTGGTTTGCTTGCTTGGAGACAAGGAGTTTTCTTGGAGGCTTGTGAGCTCAAGTTCAAATCTGCCTTAGTGTTTCCATTAGTTGCTGATTGTTTTCAGAGTTGGACTAGCTGGAAGATTGCAGAAATACCTTGATTGTATTTGGCCCTAACCCGGAAGGCCTTACAGTCGGGCATGTTAATGAAAATTCAGTTGAAAAAATTGTCTTGTTGTGTTATTCTGCATTGTGGTGTTTGGCTACATGTTTGGACTATCCTAAATTGGATCCTCCTTACCTATCCTACGTCAGGTGGTATTAGAGCTTGAAGATATTGAGTGTGTAAATTGATCTCCGAGTTGAGGTTGTTTGCACCAGGACCTTGGTTGGTGATTTATTGCTTTGGGTTTTCAAAAATCTTGAAGGACGCCTACGAGAAGATTGGACCCTAGAGCGATTACAGATCTCTATGATGTTGTGGAATCAAAGATTACAGAGAAGGTTAAAATTGATTTTAGATCTGAGATGGAATTGTCTAAGAATGACATGATTGTTGGGGTGATGAGGGCTATTACTGGTATGTCGAGGAATCTTGCTACTGATGATGGTTATGAGTAAGTTTTTGAAAACATTGAAGCTCCTGGATCTAATGGAGATGACCGGAGAGACAGATCTGGTGAAGATAGAACTAGTCAGTTGCATAGATCTAGAGCTCGATTAAGTATTGGTTACCGAATGGAAGTTTCTACTTTCTCTAGTACTTTGAGACCTGAGGACTTGATTGATTAGATTGGTGTATTAGAAGATTACTTTGAGCTTGAAGAAATTGAAGATCCTCTTAGAGTAAGATTAGCATAAACTAAGATGAAAGGACATGTTTCTCTTTAGTGGAAAGAATTACAAAGAGATAGAGAAGATGAAGGTGAAATGAAGATCAATCGGTGGAGGTTGATGGTGACTAAACTAAAAGCTAAGTTCATACCTACCGACTATGAGATTGACTTATTTAAGAAGTTGTAGAATCTAAAGAAAAAAGATTTGACTATGGAGGACTATACCGAGGAGTTCTATAAATTGACTATTCATTCTGGACACAGAGAACTTGGTAAAGAAAAAGTAGCTCAGTATGTGAATGGTTTGAGATTCAATATTTAGGATGAGCTTGGTATGCTGAAGATTGATTCAATTGAAGATGCTTATCAGTATGCTTGGCAAAAGATAAGTTGAAAAGGAGACAACATAGTAATCCCTGAGGGAAGGAAAAGATTGATCACTTGGTGAAGGACAAATCGACTATTGAAGATGAACTGAAACCTATGGAATTGAAAAAGAAGATAGGTAGGGTTATCTTTAAGGGTACTTGTTATAATTGTGGTGAAGAAGGACACTGATCTTTGAGTGTACATAGAAGAAGTTTGGTGACCAAAGGACTGTTGTAGTAAATGAAAACATTCAGAATGAACGTGAATCTGAGAACTTGCTGGTTTGGAGAACATTTCTCGGTGCAAAGGAGGAACCTTGTCAGAGGAGTAACTTGTTTATAACTTGGTGCAAGTCTGGAGGTAAACTTTCTGATGTAATTGTTGATAGTGGTAGTACTAATAACCTTGTTGCTGAGGACATGGTTCAAAAACTTGGTTTTAAGACAATGAAGCATCCTTATCCTTATAGGATTGGCTAGTTACAAGATGTTCATGCTCTAGAAGTGAGGGAGCAGTGCTTGTTGATTTTCAGATTGGCCAGTATAAGGATCTAGTGTTGTGTGATATTGTGGAGATGAATACTTGTCATATATTTCTCAGTAGACTTTGGCAAAATGATTTTAGAGCTATATATGATTGTGTCAATAATGTATTTACTATTGAGAAGAATAACAAGAAGCTTTCATTGATGCCTTTGTTGGATACAACACTCAGTAGGAGAAACTTGAGCTTTGGTAGCCAAGATGAGTTGAGAAATTCTGAAAGGATGGATCAGTATGGAGAACAATCATGTGTGTTATCAAGGAAAGATTTGAAGAGACAAAGGAAACATAAGTGGAAGAATGTGCAAGGTGAAGAGTTGAAGGGCTTGTATGTGAAGAACCAATTTGAGGTTAATGTGTTGAATCCTAGAAGATGTTCTTCTAGCCTATGAGAACATCTTTTCAAACCTGGGGTGTTTGATGCAGGGGAATTCTAGGGTACTCAGTGAATCTGCATGGTGGTGTGTTGATTTGAGTCTGTGTTACTCAGTTTCAACTTTAACTGATGGTCTCAGTTATTGAAGGAAGCTTGGTCGCTGAAGGAACTCGGTGAAACCTCTTGCACTCGATGGAACTTGTACTCAAGTGATGCCTATGGTGCTTGGTTGACGTGCTTGCTCGATGATGCCTGTGTTGCTCGGTGATGCTTGGCATGGTCAGTTGTTTCACTAGTGCTTGGTTGTTTCTCTGGTTCTTGATTGTTATGGCTTATCGATTGGAGTTCTTGGAGATTTGGTTGGCTGACTTGGTGTATTGATTTTTGGTAGCTTTTGTTGTATTATCCTATGTAGATCTTGAGGCTGACATGGAGAATTAAATGTTGTAAGGCTATTTGAGAGCCGAGTGTTCTTGCATTTAATATTTGTTTGTAATAGAAGCTGACTTGGCTTAGGAGTTAATTATTTCTTCCAACCAACTTTTGGTTGAAGAAATGTATTTAAGGAGTGTTTGGGTAGTTGTTTAGAGAGTCAGTGGAAGCAGGTTTGAAAGTTAGATCTGGATCCTACGTGATCTTGAAGATCAAATTGTTTATCTAATAAGTTATAATAGAAGAGCTAGTGGTTTGCTTGCTTGGAGACAAGGAGTTTTCTTGGAGTCGTGCAAGCTCAAGTTCAGATCTACCTTAGTGTTGCTATCATTTGTTGATTGTTTTCAGAGCTAGACTAGCTAGAGGATTGTAGAAATACCTTGATTGTATTTGTCCCTAACCCAAAAGGCCTTACAGTCAGGCATGTTAATGAAAATTTAGTTGAAAACATTATCTTGTTGTGGTATTCTGCATTGTGGTGTTTGTCTACATGTTTGGACTATCCTTAATTGGATCCTCCTTACCTTTCCTGCATCAGGTGGTATTAGAGCTTGAAGATCTTGAGTGTGTAAACTGATCTCCGAGTTGAGGTTGTTTGCACCAGGACCTTGGTTGGTGATTTATTGCTTTGGGTTTTCAAAAATCTTGAAGAATTCCTCCGATAATATTGTACCCTAGAGCGATTGCAGATCTCTATGATGCTATGGAATAGAAGATTACAGAGAAGGTTAAAGTTGATTTTAGATCTAAGATGGAATTGATGAAGAATGACATGATCACTGAGGTCATCAGGGCTATTTTTGGTATGTCGAGGAAGATTGGTACTGATGATGGTTATGAGGAAGTTTTTGAAGACTTTGAAGATGCTGGATCTAGTGGAGATGATCGGAGAGATAGATTTGGTGAAGACAAAACTGGTCAGTTGCATAGATCTAGAGCTCGGTTAAGTACTAGTTATCGAATGGAAGTTTCTACTTTCTCTGGTACTTTGAGACTTGAGGACTTGATTGATTAGATTGGTGAATTAGAAGATTACTTTGAGCTTGAAGAAATTGAAGATCCTCTTAGAGTAATATTGGCACAGACTAAGCTGAAAGGACATGCTACTCTTTGGTGGAAAGAATTACAAAGAGATAGAGAAGATGAAGGTGAAATGAAGATCAATCGGTGTAGGTTGATGGTGACTAAACTGAAAGCTAAGTTCATACATGTTGACAATGAGCTTGACTTGTTTAAGAAGCTGCAGAATCTAAAGCAAAAAGATTTTACTGTGGAGGACTATACCAAGGATTTCTATGAATTGACTATTCGGTTTGGACACAGAGAACTTGGTAAAGAAAAAGTAGCTCAATATGTGAATGGTTTGAGATTCAATATTTAGGATGAGCTTGGTATGCTAAAGATTGATTAGGTTGAAGATTCTTATCAGTATGCTTGGCAAAAGATAAGTTGAAAAGGAGACAATATAGTAATCCCCAAGAGAAGGAAAATATTGATCACTCGATGAAGGACAAACCGACTGTTGAAGATGCACCAAAATTTGTGGAATTGAAAAATAAGACAGGTAGGGTTATCTTTAAGGGTACTTGTTATAATTGTGGTGAAGAAGGACACCGGTCTTTTGAGTGTACACAGAAGAAGTTTGGTGACCGAAGGACTTCTATAGTAAATGAGAACATTCAAAATGAACTTGAATATGAGAACTTGTTGGTTTGGAGAACATTGTTCAGTGAAAAGGAGGAACCTTGTCAGAGGAGTAACTTGTTCAAAACTCGGTGCAATTCTGGAGGTAAACTTTGTGATGTAATTGTTGATAGTGGTAGTATTGATAACCTTGTTGATAAGGACATGGTTCAGAAACTTGGTTTTAAGAGATTGAATCATCCTTATCCTTATATAATTGGCTGGTTACAAGATGTTCATGCTCTAGAAGTGAGGGAGAAGTGCTTTGTTGATTTTCAAATTGGCCAGTATAAGGATCTAGTGTTGTGTGATATTTTGGAGATGAATAGTTGTCATATATTGCTCGGTAGATCTTGGAAATATGATTGTAGAGCTATGTATGATTGTGTCAATGATGTATTTACTCTTGATAAGAATGTATTGTCTTAAAATGGAATCACTTCCATCTTGGTAGGTTTACTACCCTCTTATAGTATATTTATCATGATAGACTTGCATTTAGGATGCATTCTGCACTTGATTCCTTTATTCTATGTGAAATTAGGGTTAGGATCCTGAGGATTCTCCTTAATTTCCCTCCTCTAAGGCTCTTTTTTTAAGGTAGGACTTAGAAATAGATCCTCCTTTCCTTCATCATATTCATCATATGATTTTGTGCCTCTCCCTGGCACTCTACCCTATTCTGACATCATTTTTAGGTCTCAGGGTATCCCCGGGACCTCATGTTTCTCATTCTGACTGGATCTAGACTCTTGGTTCAATGAAGGGGTCATCCCTAACCTAGGTTATAGATCAGGTCATCTTTGACCTCCTTCAAGATTTGATTCTCCTTTTCAAATTTGGTCCCGGAGGGCCCTGAAATTAATGTCGAGCTTTCAGATCTGAGTGTGGAAGGGTTTTAATTTGAAGTTTATTTAATTATTTTCCCTCCTTAGTTGGTTATTGTGATTGGACCATAATTTGAGGTTAAATTTGAATTATGGGTCCTCACATTACTCTAGGAGCCTCACCTTGAAACCTCTATATAAAGACTCTCATTTGCCTTCATTTTCACAACTACACAATCACAAGACAAGGAGACACAATTGATTGAAGTAAGTGATGGTGAAGTGAAGATGCAAGATTTCAAGAGGATGATATAGAAGATCAAGCCTTTGTTGATATCAAGCATTTTTGGGAGCACACCATTGTGAACATCTATTTGGATCAAGAGATGTCCTTTCTTCCTTGATCCATCGTTATCAATATTCAAGCATTCAAAGATACAATCATGGGGTAGCAATTATGGATTATGAGTTTGGTAGGAGTACTTTAGCCTTGGGGGCTTGGTATGCTTTCTTATCTTATTCAAATCTATGCATTGCTTTCTCATACATATTCATGCTAGGGTTTTAATCTAGAGGATTAGATCTTGGTATTACACATTTAATACACACACACATTCTATTACAACTAACTATTTATGGAGGTGGAGATCACCAAAATGGGGGTTTGACTAACACAAAACCCTATATAGCCACTCCAAAACACCATTTTTCAGATATCTACAATCGTTGTTTCGAGAATTGAAGTGTAGATCTGAGTACCCTTCTCGGCGAACTTCTGAGATCCTCAAACAAAATTTCTATCAGAGCTATGAGGGGTAGGATCCTGCCCTGGGGTAAGACCTTGCCCCGCTATCTAGGTAAAAGATGACCTACTTCCAGAAAGACAAAAGTTTTCTGGGTTTTCTCTATTGTGGTTTTCTGGTCCCAGATCTAGTTGTAGAATTTCTCAAGACTGTACAAAGGCATCAAAAAATAGGTATTTCCCAATTTATTCCATCATGAGGTATGTACCTTATCGTATTTGATTTCAAGCATTTCCATATTTACATTACTTATTCAATTCCAACTTCAAGCATTACAAATGAATAGTGACAAATGTTAGATGCATTATCGTTAGCTTCCATTTTTCACCTATTCATTTTGGTGAACCCGTTTACGGCAACTCTTTCTTTTTGGTGTTAGATTTAAATCTTTCATGCTTATAAGATTATATTTCTTGCATTTATACCTTTCTTGCATTTATATTTCAAAAATACAAAAAAAAATGCAAAATCTCTTTAAAAATACAAAAACATTTACATTTTCATGCTTTTAGAATTTCTTTGTATTCAACATGTATGATTCTTGTTTTGAGTACTTTGATGAGGCTTTTATTGTACAAGAGGATAGATTCCCTAATGAGGTACATGGTAGTGAGGACAAAAATTGTCTAAATAAGATCTCCATTGATCCTATTCCTATTTCACTCTCCTCCACAACCTCTCCAATTGACATTTACCATAGGGTGGGTGCATCGTTACCTTCATGTCCCACTATTTGCAACATTTATAAACCTAAAATGATATATCCTACACCTTTGATGATGGTAAAAGGATGTGCTCGCATAACAATTAAGGGTAAACCTAGAGATCCTTTAGATTTCTTTGATAACACTGATTCTGTTTCACATGCTTATCATACACGGAATAACCCTCAGCCTATTGTTTCAATTTCTTTACCTCCTTCTCAACCTATGCTTCCTCAAGCACCTAGGTTTCCTTCTACCTTTAAGGAGTATAACTTAGTTGATCAATTACGTGCTACTCCTGCTAAGATATATTTATGGGAATTACTTCAAACTTCCCCAACATATCATGAGGCATTGCAAAAAGCTTTATCCACTCTTCTTTCTTTGCCTCCTATTCAAGAGAACATTCATTCTATTTTAGATTGCATGCATACTATGCCTTCTGTACCTCCTATTGTGTTTTTCGATAATGATTTACCTTCTCTTGAGGTGCAAAATCAATATGACGCTCATATGGTTGTTGTTTCTATTAATCAGAGTATCATTAGAAGAACATTAATAGATAATGGATCTGGACTTAATGTTTGTAGCATGGATATGCTTAAGGAAATTAAAGCTAATCTGACAACTATTCAACCTGATAATGTTCCTATACATGGATTTGACAATATTGCAAAGATAACTTTGGGCATTATTACCTTACCTGTTAAAGTTGGTCCAGTTATTCTAAACACACCTATCCATGTTATGCCTGGACCTCTCAATTATAATATTCTTTTAGGAAGACCTTGGTTACATACTATGCATGCAATTCCTTCTACTCTTCATCACAAGGTTAGGTTCATCTATAAAAACTTAATGTATACATTACATGCAGATGATGTGCCAAATCCTTTCCTAAATGTAGAATATGCTAAAATCTTTGAGCCTCTTCAACTAAGTAAAGATATTGAAAAATAGTCTGAGATAAAACAACTTGAGATACAACAACAGGAAGCTTCATCTTCTTCTTTGACTGAGAATGATTGTGGGACATTGGATTTTAATCCTACTTTCATTGGAGAATATAAGGTCTCTGATTTGGAATTCATGAAGCAACAAAGTGAATTTGAGAAAATAGTTTTTACTCCTTCCCCGCTTTCTGAGGAACTAAAAAGTAATTTTGTTGCTACTTCAATTAATGAAATGATTGAAACTATAAAGCCTAATTGTTATGATATTGTGACATATGTTGCTCCTTGGACTCCATCTAATATGACTTATCGATATGGTCCTGGTTATCATTTGCTTAAGAAATCAGGATTTAATGGGAAAGGATGTGGTAAATATGAACAAGGTATACAAGTACCTTTGGATAATGAAATCTATGATCATACATATGGATTAGGATTCAATCCTTATAGACAACCATCAACTTTTCTTTTTAATGTTAATCATATCTGCGGTGGACAGTTGAAATTGGTTAACCCACTCCTTATTGACATTAATCAAGCACCTACTCTGGATATTTTTCCTGAAGATGAAACCTTAATGGAATTTTTAGGGGTTTATGAAGATTTACTTAAGTTCCATCACAAACGACAAAAGCCTTATTGTTTAAATACCGATGCTTACTTTGGGGAGCATGGTGGAAAGGATATTCTCTTGTTACCGATCGATCCTTCAATACAAAATGATTTGTTAATAATTGAGACTATTGATATTCAAATGGATGAGAATGACATTGAAAAGATGATAAAGATTGGGAAATGTTTGAATCAAGATGAACGTGATCAGTTGATTTCCCTTTTACTTGAATTTAAGGACATTTTTGCTTGGACATATTCAGATATGTCGGGTATAGATTCTAAGATTGTTACTCATAACATTGTTTTAAAACCAAATATGAAACCCATGAAGCAGAAAATTTGAAAGATGAATCCACGAATTGCTTTATTGGTTAAAATTGAAATTGAAAAGTTATTAGATTCTGGATTTATCCATTCTATTGATTACTCAAATTGGATTTCAAACATTGTGCCTATTTCAAAAGGAGAAAATAAGATAAGGATGTGTACTAATTTTAGAGACTTAAGCAAGGCATCCTTAAAGGATGATTTCCCGTTACCTAACATTGATATGATTATGGATTCAACAACGGGTCATGCCTTGTTATCTTTTATGGATGGTTTTTCTAGATATAATCAAATATTTATTCCTCCTAAAGATCAATGTAAGACCACATTTATAATACCTTGGGGAACATTTTGTTGGGTCATGATGCCTTTTGGATTAAAGAATGTGGGAGCAACTTATTAACGAGCTATGACTTTGATTTTTCATGATTACATTCATTAGATCCTTGAAGATTATGTGGATGATATTTTAGCAAATTCTATACAAAGAGAAGATCATGTTACTATTTTATGACAAATATTTGAAAGGATTAGAAGTTACAACATGAGATTGAATCCTAAGAAATGTGTTTTTGGAGTTGATTCCGGTAAATTATTAGGATTTATAATCTCCAAGCGAGGCATAGAAGTAGATACTGAAAAGATTGAAGCTATTGTTAATATGCCTCCTCCTAAGAATATCTCTTAGTTACAAAGTTTACAAGGAAAAATACAAGCTATTCGTCGCTATATTTCTAATTTGGCTTATCGAACTATTCCTTTACTTCCTTGCTTAGAAAGGATACCACTTTCTCTTGGAATGATGAATGTAAACAAACTTTTGAGAAATTTAAGGAGTATCTTGCAAATCCTCCTATCTTGCAGCTGGCTAAATTTGATAAAACATTCCATTTGTACACTTCAGCTACTCCGAAAGTTGTGAGTGCATTGTTAGCTCAAAATGATAGTGATGGTAAGGAAAGACCTGTGTATTACATTAGTCTGACTTTACTTGATTATGAAACAAGATACATAGATTTGGAAAGACAATGTCTAGTTGTAGTTTATGCATGTCAGAAACTCAGGCATTATCTTATAAATGTTGAAGTCAATGTGATTGTCAAGTTTGATCCTTTGAAACATATTTTCTCATAAACTGATCTCTCTGGCCATTTGGCAAAGTGGGTGATGTTACTTATAGAATTCGATCTTAATTTCATTTCTCAAAAGTCTATTAAGGGATAGGCTTTAACAGATTATTTAGTTGAAGCTCCTTGTCCTCATTCTGATACATCTTCTATTTCAATGGAATTCCCTGATGATAATATTCTAGCTATTCAACAAGATGATATTTGGGAATTATATTTTGATGGGTCTAAATGTAAGACAGGATTTGGAGTTTTTATTATCTTGGTTCCTCCTACAAAAAAATCATCCCTTTATCATACAAATTAACCTTTCCTTGTACTAATAACATTGCGGAGTATGAAGCTCTTATAGCTGGCCTACGAGAAGCTTCATCCCTTAACATCAAACACTTGCAAATATATGGAGATTCACAACTAATTGTTGAACAAATTAAAGGAGGTTATCAGACTAAGAATGATAAAATGACACAATATAGAGATTTAGCTCTTGATGTGCTTTCACAATTCTCTTCTTATACGATTCAAACTTTACCTAGGAAAGATAACCGACATGTGGATGCCATGGAAAGCGTAGCTTCTTTGATTTGTCTTGACAATAATGCTGAAAATTTTCAATTTACTATACAAATTCTTAAAAACCCTATAATTTCTAAAAAGATTACCTCTAATTGTTTTAATTTGCATTGGGATGAATGGTATTCTCATATTTTTCATTTTTTGAAAGATGGTACTTTTCCTGAATCGGCAACAAGGAACATGTGTAATTATATTAGGAAGCTTGCAACACGTTACATCATTCTAGGAGATACGCTTTACAAATGCTCGTATGAAGGATTATTATTAAGATGTCTCAATGGAACTGAAATCTCGGTAGCTTTGGCAGAAGCTCATTCTGATTCTTGTGGTGGGCATTTTGATGGAAAATCTCTGGTTAATAGATTACTTCGAATGGGATATTATTGGAAAACAATGGAACAAGATTCTTTCATGTTTGTTAAGAAATGTACTCAATGTCAACAACATAGTAATTTGATTCATGCTCCTGCTCATGAGCTTCGTAATCAAGTTTCTCCATGGCCTTTCAGTATTTGGGGTTTTGACCTTATTGGAAAAATATCACCAGCATCTTCTCAAGGACATACTTACATTTTGACTATTACAGATTACTTCATGAAGTGTGTTGAAGTTTTCCCTCTTCATTCAACAACTGCGGATGTTATTTGTGATTTCATCCTTAACAATATCATAACATGATTTGGTATACCTTCAACGATAATTTCGGATAACGATACCTCTTTTAAAAATAAAGAAGTCACAAAATTCTTGGAGAAATATCGAATTCAACATAGATTTTCAACTCATTATCCTCAATCTAATGGACAAGCTAAAGCATCAAATAAAATTATTGAACAAATTTTGAGAAAAATAGTTAGTAAGCATGCGAAAGATTGGCATACTCAACTGACCTATGCTTTATGGGCTTATAGGACTAGTGTTCGTACTGCCACAAGTACTTCCCCTTACAATCTTGTCCATGGTACTAATGCTATTATGCCTTTGGAATTAGAACTACCTTCTCTACGTGTTTCATTTCATGGGATAATTGACAAGGACACTTTTCGTGAACAATGCTTACAGGAGCTAGAAATGTTGGATGATCAATGAATACATGCATTAGAACATATAAAAGCTTATCATAAATCTCTTTAGAAGCAATCTAATCATAAGGTAATTGAATGAACATTTTCGGTTGGTGATTTAGTCTTATATGAGAATCAATGAAATGTGAATGCTTTACCGGGTGAAAAAGGAAAGTTTAGCCCTAATTGGCTTGGACCTTTTGTTGTTATTGAAGATTTTGGTTTAGGTGCTTATAAACTTGCTGATATGGATGGTGTTTCTTTTAAGGAACCTATTAATATTATGCATCTCAAACATTATTATCCTTAATTTCATTCTTTCCTTGTGCATTTATGTATTCCTTATTAAAAAAAAATTATAGGTTATGTAGTTCTAGAAAAATTACATAGTGAGTATATTTATGCACCTTGTTTCTTTTTATTAAGTTTTATATTGATGAACACATAGTAATCAAACATAGAACTAATTAGTAGAGAAATTTTTTCATTCATCAAAAGTTTTTTTTTTCAAGTTATGATACATATGTGGCCAATGGCCCTATTTATAACTACATCTATCACTACGCTCTGATGGCCAATGGCTTCCAAATCTCTCTGGCCTATGATAGGAAGATGTAGATCTATGTGTCCATGTGTGGCTCCTCAATATGCTCATACCATGTAAACATCCTCGGGCACTCTGAAACTCAACTATAAGATTCTCCTCCCTTTCTCTACACATCCTCAGCTCTCGTTGGACACATACAAAGATATCGGCATGCCTAATAGGATCTCTGTAGCCAAGAGAGGATTCTCGCTCGCTCACTGGTATTTGGTAGGATATACAGGTATCCTTTAGAATCTTAGATACAAAGCTCCTCCACTCTACTACGCTAGCTGAAAAATGAAAATTACATTTATCAATTTCATGCTCTTTCAAATCAAGTTACTTATTTAATCAAATCTCATATTTCATACCTAGGTCCCCCTCCTAGACGTCACTAAAATATCTAGATGTTGGGGGCATGGAGTGACTACTCTCTCCACGCTTGCTATGTCTAGACCTCAGTGGTGGTGTCTCTGTGTGGGGATGTGGAGGTCATCATGATCTCAGTGGTGATGCATGAAAAACACGTATGTCTGCACCAGTATCACCGAATAGGGGCATCTCCTCTTCTCTCTCCTCCTCCATGGGATCTCCCTTGGAGATGTGCTCCTCATCTCTGAAATCTTCATTCTCCTCTATTGTACCACTATCCCAGTGTGTCCTCTCTGAAAGACCTGGATCACCTGTAGGATAATCCTTAGGTAAGATGGGACGGGTCCCCTGCAGACTCCAGTGCCTAATGTAATCTCAGCTCATGCCTAAATAGGTCACATCTAATGGTACCTCTCTATCCTCTATCCCATCTTCATCACTATCCTCTATGTCTTCTATCAATGGTCAGTGTATGGTGTTGGGTCTCTGATGGTACCTCATTGGATGTGCAAAGCAAGGTATTGCTCTAGGGACTCCCTGTAACAGGCCGAACTGTCTCATCACCCGATCATAATAGTATGGAATCACTATATAATTTTGATGACCCTCTAGTAGCTTCTACCACTATGAATATTTCATTTGGAATTGTGTATCAGGCCACTTTGTCATCTGGCAGTAGGGTCTCCATATCACGTTGATGCTTGAAATGCAGTCTAGACGTACCCTCCAATAGAGGATATCTCTAAACTGCCAGGCATCTCTCAAAGGATACGCAAAGACTCTCAGTGTACTTGCATCTACCATCACTGGAGAACCCTATGGAGGTGTACATGTGAAATGCTCAAACAGCCAAATCTGCAATAGTGTGCATATCGAAAGATTGTCTCTCTAGTATCTCACTAGATGACATAGCTCATGGTATAGCTGGGCTAACATGTTGTGACCCCATGAGAACACTATCCTCTCACTCTCCACCCTCTGTATAAGATGGGTAAGAGGTGTAGAAAATATGGTACCCTTTTTGTTGGGTAACACAACCAAGGATACTATACAAAGCATCACCCTCCATACCAAAGGTGTAGGGCCTGATAGTATTAATGACAAAAGGACATGATCTAATTGGGTTTGCATATGTGGAACCCATCATGTACAATACTCTGCATCTACACAGATCTCCTCATAAACTCATTGTGCTCTAGGTCTAACAGTCTCACCTCAGACTAGAAGCCATAAGATTATGTAGACATCCTCCAGTGTCAATGTAATCTATCTTGAGGGAAGATGGAAGGAGCATGTATCCTCATCCCACCTCTCTATCAGATTCGATAGCATGGCTTGGTGTAGTCTGATCTATGGTAGGACTGATATCCAGTATAGTCCCACATCTCTCAGTAATTTCATCTCATCATCATTAAGCTCAGAAAACTTCTCTCTAACAAGGCCTAGCAACTCTCCAAAGAGATGCTCCCATAGATGGACCGTGTCTTGCAAGCACAAGAAAACATCATATCAGTAATCTACATCATCAAATCTACAAATCTAACTTGACTAGGTCAAGGTCTACCTTAGTTAGGTCAGGGTTGACCTTCCTGGGTCAAGGTCAACCTTACTGGGTCAGGCTTGACCTTGTTAGGTCAAGGACGACCTCATCCTAGAAAAGGTGGAGACCTTCCGGTCAATGTCGACCTTCTTGGGTCAAGGTCGACATAGCTAGGTTAGGGTCGACCTTTAAGGGTCAAGGTTGACCTTGCCTATAAAAATTAGGAATTTGTAAAGTACAGGAACAAACAACAACAAACTCACCTCAGGAAGAAACCATCTGGTAGCCAGGCTCTATTTCAGAAGCTCCATGCACGTCGCCTGAAGTTCTTCTCTCCTTGGCATCTTGCTTCCTCATTTCAAATCTGCAAATGGTAAGAATGAGTAAGCATGTCTTCTTTTTCTTTATTTATAGTTAAAATTAGGGTTTTCATTAGGGTTTCTTTTAGGGTTTACGCATGGTAAACTTGGATTTCCCTTCTTATGCATTTAGATAGACATTCACTCTTTTCAACATAACTTGAGTTTGGTAACTCCATTTTCAGTGTCGTTAGTGGTGTTGGAATCATGATTCAGATACCTAACCCCTTGAATCAGTTTAGGAAGGGTAGGAATCCTTCTAATTGGTTAAGTAAAGAACTCTTCAATAAGCTACATATCTAGTATATAGAGTTTTCCTTATCACATTGTTTCACCCTTCAGAAGTAGAAAGCCGAAACAGGGGGGGCATAAGGGGCTTTATACACTTCTCAAATTATCATATAGTAAGCTCTAGGTGATTTATGAATTTTTATTAACTTTGTGTGTTGCAGGTTCTAAAAAAATTTTGCAGGATCTCTACATTGAGGACTTGGCTATATCTTTTTTATTTACTATGATGTTTTCTTACTTTAGCTTGCATATTCATGTAGTGTCATATCTAAGCTAAAGTGGGGGATAAATGTATCATCTTAAAATGGAATCACTTCCATCTTGGTAGGTTTAGCACCCTCTTATAGTACATTTATCATGATAGACTTGCATTTAGGATGCATTCTGCACTTGATTCCTTCATTCTAAGTGAAATTAGGGTTAGGATCCCGAGGATTCTCCTTAATTTCCCTCCTCTAAGGCTCTTTTTTTTTAGGTAGGACTTAGAAATAGCTCCTCCTAGCCTTCATCATATTCATCATAGGATTTTGTGCCTCTTCTTGGCACTCTACCCTATTTTGACATCATTTCTAGGTCTCTGGGCATCACTGGGACCTCCTGTTTCTCATTTTGACTGGATTTGGACTCCTAGGTCAAGGATGAGGTCATCCCTAACCTAGGTTAGAGTCTAGGTCATCCCTAAACTAGGTCAAAGATGAGGTCATCTTTGACCTCCTTTGAGATTTGATTCCCCTTTCCAAATTTGGTCCTAGAGGGCCCCGAAATTAATGTCAGGCTTTCAGATCCAAGTGCGGAAGGGTTTTAATTTGAAATTTATTTGATTATTTTCCCTCCTTAGTTGGTTATTGTGATTGGACCATAATTCAAGGTGAAATTTGAATTATGGGTCCTCACATTACTCTAGGAACCTCACCTTGAAACCTCTATATAAAGACTCTCATTTGCCTTCATTTTCACAATAACTACATATTCACAAGACAAGGAAACACAATTGATTAAAGTAAGCGATGGTGAAGTGAAGATGCAAGATTTCAAGAGGATGATATAGAAGATCAAGCCTTTTTTGATATCAAGCATTTTTGAGAGCACACCATTGTGAACATCTATTTGGAGCAAGAGAGATCATTTCTTCCTTGATCCACGATTATCAATATTCAAGCATTCAAAGATATAATCATGGGGTAGCAATTATGGATTATGAGTTTGGTAGGAGTACTTTAGCCTTGGGGGCTTGGTATGCTTTCTTATCTTATTCTAATCTATGCATTTCTTTCTCATATACGTTCATGATAAGGTTTTAATCTAGAGGATTAGATATTGGCATTACACATTCAATACACACACACATTCTATTACAACCAGCTATTCGTGGAGGTGGAGATCACCAAAATGGGGGTTTGACTAAGGCAAAACCCTATATAGCCACCCCAACACACCATTTTCAGATATCTACAGTCATTGTTTCGAGAATTGAAGTGCAGATCTAAGTACCCTTCTCGGTGAACTTCAGAGATCCATGAACAAAATTTTTGTCAAAGCTGTGAGGGGTAGGATCCTGACTTGAGGTATGACCTTGCCCCATTATCTGGGTCAAAGATGACCTACTTCCAAAAAGAAAAACTGCTTCCAAAAAGACAAAATTTTTTTGGGTTTTCTCTGTTGCGGTTTTCTAGTCCTGAAGCTAGTTGTTGAATTTCTTGAGAATGTACACAGGCATCAAAAAGAAGGTATTTCCTGATTTATTCCATCATGAGGTATGTAGCTTATCTTATTTGATTTCAAGCATTTCCAAATTTACATTACTTATTCAATTCCAACTTCAAGCATTACAAATGAATAGTGAGGAATGTTAGATGCATAGTCGATAGCTTCCATTTTTCACCTATTCAAAGAATAACAAGAAGCTTTCCCTGATGCCTTTGTTGGATACAACACTTGGTAGGAGAAACCTGAGCTTTGGTAGTTGAGATGAGTTAATAAATTCTAAAAGGATGGTTCAGTATGGAGAATAATCTTGTGTGTTATCAAGGAAAGATTTGAAGAGACAGAGGAAACAGAAGTGGAAGAATGTGCAAGGTGAAGAGTTGAAGGGCTTGTATGTGAAGAACCAGTTTGGGGTTTATGTGTTGAATCCCAGAAGATGTTCTTCTAGCCTATGAGAACATCTTTTCAAACCTGGGGTATCTAATGCAAGGGTATTCTAGGGTACTCGGTGAATCTACATGGTGGTTTTTTTATTTGAGTCTATGTTACTCGGTTGTAGCTTTAACCAACAGTATCGATTATTGAAGGAAACTCGGTCACTGAATGAACTTGGTGAAACCTCTTGCCCTCAGTGGAAATTTTACTCATGTGATGTCTACGGTGCTTGGTCAATGTGCTTTCTCGGCAGTGCCTGTATTGCTCGGTGATTCTTGGTGTGGTTGGTCATTTCACTAGTGCTCAGTTGTTTCTCTGGTGCTCGGCTGTTCTAGTTTACCAACTAGAGTTCTTGGATATTTGGTTGGCCAACTTGGTGCATTGATTGTTGGTAGCTTTTTTTGTATTCTCCTATGTAGATCTTGAGGCCAACATGGAGAATTAAATGTTGTAAGGCTATTTGAGAGTCGATTGTTGTTGCATTTGATATTTGTTTGTAATAGAAGCTGACTTGTCTTAAAAGTTAATTATTTCTTCCAGTCGACTTGTGGTTGAGGAAATGTATTTAAGGAGTGTTTGGGTAGTTGTTTAGAGTGTCAGTGGAAGCAAGTGTGAAGATTAGATCTAGATCTTGCATGATCTTAAAGATAGATTGTTTATCTGATAAGTTGTAATAGCAGAGATAGTGGTTTGCATGCTTGGAGACAAGGAGATTTCTTGGAGGCTTATGAGCTCAAGTTCAAATCTGCCTTAGTGTTTCTATCAGTTGCTAATTGTTTTCAGAGCTGGACTAGCTGGAAGTTTGCAGAAATACCTTGATTGTATTTTGCCCTGACCTGGAAGGCCTTACAGTCGAGCATGTTAATGAAAATTAAGTTGAAAATTTTTTCTTGTTGTGTTATTCCCCATTGTGGTGTTTGGTTGCATGTTTGGAGTGTCCTTAATTGGATCCTCCTTACCTATCCTGCCTCAAGACTTGGATTCTTGATTGTAGAAGGGATCTAGAACTCCAATTTTCTTTATTTCTCATGAATTCTTGTAAACTTGATAGTGAATTCTTGTACTTGATAATGGATACCAAAATGAAGAGATATAGGGGCATTATATACTAAATGCATCATTTTGAGGGTTAAAACTTAGGCAGGTCGACCACATAAATGTTTCTCCTGCAAAAACCTTGAGATGGGACCCAAATCCAAATTTGGGCTCAAAACCCTAGGGACATATCACCGATGGAAATGTGTTATGCCCTAAATAGGCTAAAATTTGATTTGGGGTCCTGGGCAATTAGTAAATGTGAGATTAAATAGAGGAGCACACTTAAAAATAAGGCATAAAAAGTCAAATAGGGCCTAGGAGATTAAATGAATTTTGTGATTAGTAAAAAAATAGAGAACCTATAGTTTTGAATAAATTGAATCAATATAAGAGCTTATAATGTTAATTTCAAGGTCCAATAAGAGTTAGAAGAATGTGAAAATAATGTAGGAACCCATACATACTAAAATGAGGCTAAAAATGAGCACCTAATCCAGGGTGGTTCCTTTTTAGGACTATACATTTAACCCCCACTTTAGAAAGAGTATGAGTCCACCTTATGCTTGTTATCTCTATTTGAGCATTAGATGTTGTCATTAGTATCAATTTGGATCAGTCGGTTATCTAAGATGATCAGTCGACAAAAGGAAGAACTTCAAGCTACAATATGGTAGTTGGTTAAACAAACAAGCCTTCATACCGAGTATTCACAAGGCAGTACCGAGAACTAAATGAAAATAGGTTTAACTAGGTACCAGAGCAATTTTATCGAGCATCAGAGTAAACTGAGCACCGAGCATCAGTAAACATTGAGCATACTGGGCACCGAGCGCTAGTATATTCACCGAGCAGGAAAGGTTGTGTTTACCGAGCAATCTAGGAAATGGCATAGTAGTCAGTAATGGCACATCTACCTATGTAAATGGTTACATGGATTCATAAAATGTTTTACCAAGATCGAGGGTTATTTATTGTAGATGTAATCATTAAATATAATGATGATTCCTATGTAAAGCTATATCTAGGTCAATTTTGTACACCATAGATCTTAGGTTATCTAAGATATTGTAAACCTAATTAGGTCATGGAAATCATAGTAGTTTGCTATATATTTGTAATTCATGTCATTTTTACATAAGACAAGCAAGTGAATCAAGCAGAAGATCTTGAAGTAGTAGCCACCTTCAAGACATCATAATTCAGACATGGTTTTCATGTATGAGTAGTTATCAGAGATACAATTCAGTTTATTTAGAAGCGGTCAAGGCTACTGAGCAAAACAGAGGACAGATTACTACACATAGAGGTGATATTTATTTAGCATATCATAGATCTGATTCAGACAAAGTATAGTTGTCATTTATAGATACTTTTTGTTATTTTATAATCATTGTAACAGAGTTAGTAAAATCTCCTAACAGAGTAAACTTAACAATCTATTTGTAAATCTCTTAACCGAGTACACACTCAAGTAGTGTTGTTTAAATCATTTAACAAGGTAGATCTAGTTGATCTGATTGTTACTCCTAATAGGGTAAGATCACCAGAAGTGATCACAACTTGTAGCCTTAACTAGCATACTTTATTATCTGTAATAGTGAAGAATTTGTGGGTGTCATCCCCACCACAGTTTTTACCTTCTAACAAGGGTTTCTGCATAACCAAAATACTTGTGTTATGTGATTGATTTATTGTTTTTTTGCATGCACTTTACATTTACCAAGTTAATTGAATTAATTTTGCAAACAATGGATTCATTTGGATAGATTAGATACTACTATTTGTAGATTGAGTATTCAGTTAAAAGTTTTTGAGGGCACTAATTCACCCCTCCCCTCTCAGTCCCTTATCTTTCCATTCCAACAATTGGTATAGGAGCTAGATCTCTTTTTGGAAGGTTTAACCACTCAAGAGGAAAGATCTAAACATGGAGAGATACAAGTTGGACAAGACTATAGAGAATCAAAAGATTCAGATGCATATCCTTGTTGAGCAATACAAGAAAGCTAAGGATGAGTTGAAAAAGTTACTAGTTCAGAGAAAGGACATGGATATTCAGAAATGTGAGACTGATTATCATGAAGAAGAAGTTGATGATCCATTTGAGAATATTGGATCTAGTCCAGGCAGTATATCTGACATTTTTGAAAGTACAATTTATGATTTATCTAAAAAAAATCTTCATTTGACTGAACAAGTGAAAGCCCTACAGATTGGTCAAGAAACACAAATGGTAAGAATGATTGATGTGATGAATAATGCTATGCAAGTTGAACAAGAGATAAATTTGGTTATTGAAGATAGAAGACAAATGATTAAACAGTTACAAGTGAAGGAATTTGAGATGCTAAGACTTACCGAGCATCACTTTGAAATATCCAATCAGATGATTGTTGTAAGCCCAAAGATCAACTGAGTAAATAATGAGTTATCAAGGAAACTTGAAGACATTGGACTACTCAGGGAAGAAAATGAAAAATTGAGAAACGAAGTGAAGATGTAGCAGCAACATAATGAGATGATGAAAAAGGCTAAAGATGGTTCCAAGAAAATTGATGATTTTCTAATTAGTCAAAGAGGACTTGGAAGTACTACTAGATTAGGCTACACCAAGAAAGGAGAATCATATAAGAAAGTTGAACAGATGAATAAAAACAAGAGTCAAAGACCTAAGACACCGACATGTTATCACTATGGTAAAATGGGCTACACTTCAAATGTTTGCAGGAGTAAAGCACAAGGTAAACCTAAAACCAATCCTAAATTTAATGGTCATTGTTATAGTTGTGACAAGTTTGGACATCAAGCATATGAATGTAGATCTAAGTTGAATAGGAATCCTAACAAACCCTACATGGAGAAACACTATCACACTTGCAACATGCATGGACACACCTCACAAGAATGTAGAACAAAGATGAAGCAAGTCTAGACACCAAAAGGATAGAGTAAAACCCTTCAACCGAGAAGACAAGGTAATGCTTACACTTGGGATTATAACACATGGGTTAACTACACAACATGTGGAAGGTATGGACATATTGCAGCTAATTGTATGAGGAAGAGATGGGCATGAAAATCTCGAAGCTGGACAAGAACTAGTATGGCATGTTTGCATTGTCACAAAGTTGGTCACCTAAGTAAAGATTGCAGAGACCGAGCACCAAAAACAAAAGTTTTTGAAAATGGAAATATAATTGAAGATATCATGAGAATAAGAAACACTATGTGGAGAAAAGCATAAAATTATTATGCTAAGTCAAGCAATGCAGTGGGTGAAACCTTGTCCATTGGATTGGGTGACATCGACACCTCCACCTAAGATGAAAAAGGTATGTATGGAACTAATAATTCAAGATGATCACATTTTCCATATAGTTCCTTATGTTAGATGTGCACATACCAAATCCACATAAATTGAGATGCATTATGGTTTTAAAAGTTTTGAACTTTAAAGAGTTTACAATCATTAATTATATGTTAAACCGAGTGAAAAGTTACATGTTAACCGAGATATTGGTATTTTGTGGTACACACCAAGTTTGACAGTTGTCATCGAGCTGTGATTAGGTCAATCATTTACAAAAAGGTTTGAGCGACAATTTGAAAAAGCTATAAATATTGGTGATTTTGAAATGTATGAAGCCTATCAGAAGTTGTGTGGAGAAGATGGAAAGTTGAAATCTGATCATGAGCAATTGGAAGTAAAAGGACTGGTGAATGCCCTATATTTTCCAAGAGACTTCAATAACGAGTGGATTAGGGTTGTTCTCAGTCGGTTCCATGATGAAAATTTTTGGTTGGATGAGCCCGTTAAAATCACTAAGAACATTATTCATGTTGTCACCAGGTATCCTACCACTGACAAGACAAAAGCACTTCGTAGTGCATCAAGGGCTGAAATTGAAAAGAACACAAGAGCTGAGTAGGACAACCAAGCTATCAAGATAAACTCAATCAAAGAACCAGAAGTAAAATTTTCAGCTCATGTCATCGGTTACAAGATCTATTAGTCGATCAGACTAAATAGTGTACCATGTGGAGCCGTTGACATAGCCTTCAAAATGGTCAAGAAAGGTTTTTAGTTGGACCTCACCGAGCTTCTTTTGAAGCAGATTGAAGAGAACATGAAGATAATCTGGTCAAAAAATTCTAATACATGTAAGTTTGGATCCCTGCTAGTTTGCATATTCTTTTATGTGAAAATATTTTTCCCATCGGTTGGTAATATAGAATGGTCAATCGATAAGCCATTTACAGTTCAAATTACATATTTGATTAAGAACTTGGGAGATAATTTTAACATTGTTGTAGATAACTATTTTGAGCAATTCAAAGGTAGAATGAATTCTCGGAGAAGAATTCCAAGGCAACTAGTTGAAGACTATGAACAGGAAATTTGTTTTCTAGTTGAAACCGATCATACTTTGATTAAGGTTATGGAGCCAAGGAAAAAATGGTTAGCCCCCATGGGATATGAAATAGATATTGATTTTTCTTCCAAATCAATAAAGGTTTTATTGGTTGAGCCTAAGGATCCTAAAGCAGACAGGTTTGGAACTTATGAAGAGGCCAAGACAAGAATTAAAACAGGCCTAGTCATCAATAAAATAACAAAGAAGTCAAAGAAGATGATGCAAATTTTGGTTAAGAAATTTGGTGATGATGCTGGATCATCTAAGAGTATACTGGTTGAGGTAGCAACTGAAGGTCGGTTACTTCTTTCTGAAAAACCACATGATAGTGAAGAAACTGAGTCAGACAATGATGTAGATCTTACACCGGTTTCTC
Source organism: Chamaecyparis obtusa (assembly GCA_027943335.1). Taxonomy (NCBI): domain Eukaryota; kingdom Viridiplantae; phylum Streptophyta; class Pinopsida; order Cupressales; family Cupressaceae; genus Chamaecyparis; species Chamaecyparis obtusa. The sequence goes on along the minus strand of BSBK01003861.1, from coordinate 209,285 downwards.
CTTCCCCCACTCCAAAGAAGAAGTAGTTAGAAGTGTAGACAAGGGCACTTACATGAACAACAACTGTAGCTTCACCTCCATAAAAGAAAGGATTTGTGAAGATATATAGGCCAACAACAGAAACACCGATGAAGACCTACAAAAAGAGAGGTACTAAATCTTCTATCGAGGCCCCTAAGAAAAGAAGGAAGCTAATTAGAGGGAAAGATGATTTAGATGATGATGAAGATGATAATGTTTTATTTTAAAAAAATTTAAATAAGAGTTGGTCAATTGATGAGGTTGCTAAAGAAATAATTGAAAATGGAGGATTAAGTGATCTTGAAATTAGTCAGTTTGAGCACATGTCAACCGAAGACCAAAACAAAATTGAAGAGGCTATCATCCAGATGATGATCAGATTCAAGAGGGTACCAATTGAATTCGCCAAACATTTACCCAAGGCATTAGAAGAAAGAATTTATCAGAAATGGACATATGCCTTAAATGAAGAGAAAAGAATGAGGGAACAATCCCTAGTTTTGGCAATGCCAACATTGACAGTTCCTGAAATTGAGGAATTAATGAATAAGTATTCAAAGAGATTTCAAGTAAAAAATCGGGCACTGCAGATACTTGATGAGAATCTATCAGACATAGATGAGAATAGTTAACTCATGTGGACTTCAATTATATAAACCTATGAAGAATCAGAAAAGATGGCCTTAGCCATTATTCCCGAGAATAAACTTAAGAGAAAAGGTAAGGGAATTCATACTGATGATGGAGACCTGGAACCAAAGCATGGAATTGATATATTAGATACAGAGGTACATGATACAATAGATGCCACCGAGGAGATTAATTTAATTCAAGATGCACTAGATCAAGTAGAAATACAAGGGATTGATAATAATGCACTTGATGTACTCATTAAGGACATCACAAATGGTGATCCTAATGTCATAAGATGATGAGGATGTCACTATTGTTGGAGCTCAACCAAAAGAAGAGGGAACCACAACCTAGCCAGTAGTAAGCTCTATATCAGGTGATCTTCCTATCTTGATGGAAGCAGTTGAAATTATTTCTAAGGAGGAACCCAAAGGCTCAATCCCCAAGCAACTGAAGGACACATCAGGGGAACAAGGAACAAGAACACCTACATAGACAAAAAAGCCTAAGGATAAAGAGGTAGATACATAGGGCCAAGATGACCCTAAGCCTACAGAGACAACACCACCAAACACTACATCCAAATATCCATCTCAATCAACCAACACATAGGTTACCGAGGAGTAGAAGAAGGAAGATAATGTTTCTACCGGGAAAGAAACACCAAGTGTTGAGGTAAAGGATATCGTTCCTTTTGTTAAGACTTCACCTCAAGAGCCTAAAAAGAAGAAGAAAAAGTATGGCAAAGGGTCGGTCACACTTGATGAAGTCATTGAAATACCTGATTGTGACACGAGGACTTTGGACCCCGAGGAATTAAGAAAATATGGGGAGCTATGCACAAGGAAGGCATCTTAGGAGAAGCTAAGGAAAGAGTGCAAGAGCAAGCAGATTCTTGAAGATGTGTGAGACATCTTGCAACAGGTTGTACATGAGGTCCATATTAATGAAGAAACACCTATAATGGACCATCTTTCCACTCTTGCACAAGAAATAAATGCCCTAGACATTGATGCTGAAAAGAGACCTGAAGAAAGGGAAGAATCTAAGATTTGGGATAAATTGGTAGAAAAGATTGGCCAAGAAGTGGCAATAAACAAAGTAAATCTTTCTGAGGTAATCACTGATCTCCAATCTATTACTCATAAAATAATACATATATTATATAAGCTATGCACTGTGGAGAGTTTCACTGCTAAGATCAATGAAAAGATTAAGAAGCTGGATACTGAAATCCAAGCCAGTGCAAATGCCTCCTTAACTGAGCCAGATGCTTTTCATAAGCATATACTCAAAGTACAAGAACTTAGGCAGTTAAGAGCATATTTGAGGAAGCACGAGGATAAGATAAGTGACCAAGTCACCGAGCTACAGGCAGAGCTGCTTCCCCACCTAAAAATCATTAAGCAACATATTGTCAAGGCACAAGCCTTAGTTGCAACACCGTAAATTTTAGTGTTGGAGAACATCTTTGACATGCATGCACAATCTGGTCTTGAGCATATGGCTCTCACCAACTTGAAAGAGGAATGGGAAAACCTCTTAGATTCTCTCATGAAAACCCACAAGCACATTTTTGATAGGATGTAAGTACACATTTTTTTGGGCATTAATCTCAAAAATGGGGAAATATAATGTATATGCCAATTGTATAAATATATGCTAAGTGTACTACATACATACCGGGAGCATGCATCGAGGGGTAGTTTTGAGTAATTTTTGTCATGTATATATGAAGTAAGGATAGTTTGAGATATATCAGTTTATATACATTACAAGTTTTGATACTAATGCCAAAGGGGGAGTTTCTTATCTCTATTTGAGCATTAGATGTTTTCATTAGTATTAATTTGGATCAGTCGGTTATCTAAGCTGATCAATCGGTAAAAGGAAGAACTTCATGCTACAATATGCTAGTCAGCTAAATAAACAAGCCTTCATAATGAGTATTCACAAGGCAGTACCAAGAACTAAATGGAAACAAGTTTAACCAGGCACCAGAGTAGTTTTACTGAGCATCAGAGTAAACCGAGCACTGAGCATCAATAAACACCGAGCAGACTGGGCACTGAGTTCCAGTATATTCACCGAGTAGGAAAGGCTATGTTTATCGATAAATCTAGGAAATGGAATAGTAATCAGTAATGGCACATATACCTATGTAAATGCTTTCATGGATTCATAAAACATTTTACCAGGATTATTTATTGTAGATGTTATCATTAAATGTAATGATGATTCCTATATAAAGCTAGATATAAGTCAATTTTGTACACCGTAGATCTTAGGTTATCTAAGATATTGTAAACCTAATTAGGTCATGGCAATCATAGCAGCTTGCTATATATTTTTAATTCATTTCATTTTAGCATAAGGCAAGCAAGTGAATCAAGTAGAAGATCTTGAAGTAGTAGCCACCTTCAAGACATCAAAATACAGACATGGTTTGCATGTATGAGCAGTGATCAGAGATACAATTCAATTTATTTAGAAGAAGTCAAGGCTACCAAGAAGAACAGAGGACATATTACTACACATAGAGGTGATATTTATTTAGTATATCATAGATTTGATTCAGACAAAGTATAATTGTCATTTACAGATACTTTTTATTATTTTATAATCATTGTAATAGAGTTAGTAAAATATCCTAATAGAGTAGACTTAATAGTCTATTTGTAAATCTCATAATCGAGTACACACTCAAGTAGTATTGTTTAAATCTTTTAACAAGGTAGATCTAGTCGATCTGATTGTTACTCCTAACAGGGTAAGATCACTAGAAGTGATCAGAACTTGTAGCCTTAACTAGCATACTTTATTATCTATAGTATTGAAGAATTTGTGGGTGTCATCCCCGCCATAGTTTTTACCTTCTAATAAGGGTTTTTGTGTAACCAAAATATGTGTGTTATGTGATTGATTTATTGTTTGTTTTCATGCACTTTACATTTACCAAGTCAATTGAATGAATGTTGCAAACAATGGATTCAATTGGATAGATTAGATACTACTATTAGTAGATTGAGTATTTAGTTAAAAGTTATTGAGGGCACCGATTCACCCCTCCCCTCTCGGTCCCTTATCTTTCTATTCCAACAATGCTCACATTAAAATAGAAGAAAGAGATAAAAAGATGAATATCATGGGAAAAATTCAAGAAGATAAGATATCCCTAAGTTTAAGGATACAAACCTACAAACCAATTATCTTAACTTGTACATCCATAAGAAACGACACATTTAACAATAGAAAAGCCTAAAGCCTACCAATATTCCAAGTCAACTAGATGAAGAGACCTCACTAAATAAAATGTCTCAACTACTAATATCATGCTTAGAAATCTATTGTAAAAGCATAAGTGGTCATCTGAAAAGAAAAAGAGCACACATCAAAGATAAGATAAGACTCCATGATCCAATCAAATATAAAAGTTCTATTTAATAGAATCATGGAGGATAGAATAATACAATGATGGATGACATGGACTAGGTAGTTATGTTTCAAATGGTGATCCATGAGAGATATAGAAGAGAGAAGAGAGAAAAGAGGGATAAACGGTCTAGAAAATTGTGTTATTCTAGTTCCACCCATCAAAGAGAATGTAAAAAGGGAGTTGATGGTCTACCGCAAGATATTCAACTCATGAATATTTATGTAAATGAGAGGTTGAATGGTCTAGTAAAGTGTGTTATGCTAGTCAACCCATAAAAAGGATAGGTCAAATGGTCTAGCAAATTGTGTTATGCTAGTATACCAATTCTAAAAATGTATGCAAAGGAGAGGTTAAATAGGCTAGCAAGTTGTGTTATATATGCTAGTTCAACCAATCCTAAGGATAGTCCAAGGAAATAATTGTATTCAAGGAAATCCTCCAAAAATGTATAAAGGAGAGTGATCTAGCCCTAGAAAGTTATATTATGCTAGTGTACTCAAATTTTAATGCTTAAAGTAAATAAAATATTTGCAATAAGGAGGCCATGTATCCCCTCCTTAAGATGACAAATGAGGACTATTTTGAAATATTAAGGAAAAGATGAACTAGGATAAAATACTTTTAACACCAAGAAGGCATCCACAAGAAACATCAAGTCCAAGCCATATATTTCACAAGTCTTATGAGGTTAAGGAAGGGAAAAATGTAAAGAGATACCATGCAAGAAGTGTAAAAGGGATCCTTTTGAAGGATTTTAAAAAGAGATCATGAATAAGAAGAGAAGAATCAACACATTCCCCATTGATAAGTAAAGGGATTCTTGAAGGAAGGATGACATTCTTTTATCCCCCAAGGTAATGGATTTTTTTAAAATGGAAACCTAATTGTGAACAATGAAAATGTTATGATCAAGGATGCATATCTCTTTGTTAGTCCTAAGGCTCCAAGATTACTGAGAGGGGGGGTGAATTAGTAATCAAGATATTTGATACTTTTCAACTTCTTTAACTTCAAAGATAACATTCATAAGTTTATAGATTGATAAGCAGATGAAACTTAAACCAAATAAACATCAACTGCCATAAAGCATACAACACATAACATAGAGATTTTTTCATGAAAACCATGTCTGAGATGAAACTCACAAATTTTTTACTTTTTTGAAGTACGCTCTATTAGGATCTTAACCCTGTTAGGAGTTTTACAAAGACACTATTAGGTGCCACCCATTTATGGGAATTTCCTCTAGCCTTGTTAGGAGCCTTGCCCTTTTAGGAGTATCCTTGTTAGAGGACTTCAAACACTAGATAAAATGTCACTGTGTTAAAGGATTTACATAAAATATATATTAGGATCTACCTGATTAAGTGATTTAACCTATTGTAACTGTTAGGATACAACAATAAAGTTGATCTAGTAAATAGCAACACATTTTCTTGATCAGATCCTTTGTAATACATACAATCTCACCTCAGATAATTTTGGAATACCCTAGCTTGATCGCACCTCCACAATCACGATCTACACACACAAATCTTTACTTTCATGATATAAATATCACTGGTCAAGCCCTAAATGTTCCACCAACTTAACACCTCATCCAACACATTGATGACACTTTTCCAATATTTTCACCCAGAGAGATCATGCCAAAACACATATCGCAATGTAACAACCATCTTTACCTAGCATGTTAGGCATAGGATAGATCCAAACAATTAATTTTATGAAGAAAAAACAAACATGTTTTGACCAACTCAACCTTCATCTTGATAAAATAATCTACCTCAATCAATTTAATGATAACATATCACTATAAATGAGATTAGACACAACATTTTGATAGTTGGGATACAAATCATTCATCACAACACAATCACTAGTGGTCAATAGAAGATCTACCATCGGTAACACAAAAAAACTATCACTAATCACTGAAACAACTTATGTATCCTCAAAACATGTTTATCAATCAACCAAATCAGTTGTGTTCATAACATTTAACTCAACATAGTATTAAAAACATAATTCTATGGTCGCACCACCTAACTTGCCATAGATTTGATAAACTAATCAAATCACTCATTGCTAGTCACAAATTGTTCTAGAGCAGTTTTCCTGTGACACTTCACTCATTCATAACTTACACAAATAATACACTCAATAGTTGTGGTTATACTATTATCATCCAGAGACATGTCCAAGTCTCCCTTAAGAATTGTAACAACTGGAACCACTTGCAACATATTGTTCATTCTTCTCACATAATTGGAAACACACTTAGAACACTAGGTTAATACTTGACATCAATGAAAACATAATAACTGATCATCTCAATACCAAATTTGTATCATCACTATATCATTGTACCATCACATCATCATTTATGCCAACACTCTTATGTAGAAGAGAATCCTTAATGCAAACCAACATTTATATGTAAGATTGGATATCATATAATCGAAAAAATGTTGTTTCGCCAAGGGAAAAGCAAATCATTAGAGAGGATGAGAGATAATTGTATAATACCCTTGCCCCAAAGTGTAGTGACAAGGATGAGGAGAAAGAGGACCTATTATGTTACTCGCAAAGTGTGAGTGCACCATGCATGACAATGAGCCCCCAAAGGATGGGCTAAAAATGTCACATAGTGTGGAGAAACATAATAGCACCTTAAATATTATTTAAAGAAATCAGGATTGAAAAAGAACTCATTGAGACTGCATGTTATGTGAATGATATCATTATTAATGAGTCTGTGAAGTTTTTAATGCAAAGCTTGACATTCATTAGTAGATTTTCCATGGTATCAATGATACTTGCAAAAAGGAAGATTTGTGAGGTTGTGACTATGCTTCTTCTTTCATTTAGGTAGAGTAATCAACTTCACGTGAATAAGATTAGGAAAATTAATTTCTTGATTATAGGTAGACATAGGTGAAATGTTAGATGGTAAAGAAGTTGGAAAAAGATAGGTTTTGAAACAAAAATATTCTATAGGTTTATCTTTTTGCACACATCCTAAACCATGTGGAAGATTAGTAGTTGACTATTTTTTAGAGTCGGGTTGGATGAATGGCACACAAGGCCCTCTAAAGGGTCTCATGTTAGGAACTTTGAATTCACCCATAAAAGATGGCATTAAATCTAATGACCCCCAATCATCATCTAAAAGGGAACTTGTTCTAGAATAAGAATATATTTTTTTTTCTCAATGGTGTAGGAATAGAAAGACAATTAGATTTATTTTGTAAGAAAATTTGGGTTTTATCATCAGCAACAAAGGTATACATGATGTTGTTATAGATGAAATTCACTTTGAGATGAAGTGTTGAAGGAACATCATGCATGGTTTGTAGCCATGGTCATCGTAAGAGAATATTATAGTTAAGAACATCATACATGACATGAATAGGTGTGGATAAAATGACAGGACCTACCTTAATAGGAAAATTAATAATACCCAAGGTTTTTTAGCAACATTTTCAAAGCCACGAATAGGAATAGAATCAGGTTCGAAGATTCACATTTATCTTGTTTAAAAATTCAATTCTACGAACATTAAGTCTTGAACTATTATCAATTAAATTTATTTGAATAAGATTACCATTGATAAGGACAACAATCATGAGAGAATTGTGTTAATCTTGAATTTATTTAGAATGCAACTCATCTTGAGAAAACACAATTTGAACTTTGTTATTGGTCGCATTCATGAATTCCAAGATGGAAGTTATATTGTCTTGCCTAAGAGGTGGGATAGTCACATTTTTCAAGGCTTGTTGTAATGCTTCATGATAGGTAGGTGAAGTTTGAAGAATCTCCCAAAGAGATATCTTGGTTGGGGTAGCACAAAGTTGTTCTACTAAATCATACTCCTTTCCAATATTTTGAGAAAGTTGGGGTGTGAGAAGGAAGCACTGGTTGAGGAGGAACAATTCAACTTTTAGTTTGTCTATTTTTTCTTGTGTTATAAGTGTGAGAAACCACGTGATAGTCATGTTTTTTAGCATCTTTTACCACAATGATCAGTTTATTTGGAGGTTGAGGGGTATCTATACAAATATGCACTACCACCTTAGGATTTTCACTAACTAAAACATTGACAACATTGACTTGATCAAGCTCTTGATTATTTCTGGGTTCATAATGAGAAGGGGGAGAATTAAGGAAATTAGTAATGATATTATTCACTTCTTCTAAGGTATCCTCATGAGTAAGACAACCTTTAGAATGGGGACTAAAAAATTCCATTAATGCTTCATCTCTAAAAGGTATGTCGAATGAAGGTAAGGTGATATTAAGAAAAGTATTTATAATGTCCTCCTCTTGCTCAAAAATATCCTCATAAAGGGGATATGTCTTAGGATTAGGAACAACATCAATCATAATGTCATAATTTATCATAGTTTCTCCATGGGGAGAGAATAGTCAACATCATTATCTAGTGGTTAATCCTAAATACGTAAATCATTACGAGTGGAAAGGGAACAAACTTTAGAAGGATAATCATGATTCATTAAAACTTCCTTCCTAAAGGGAAAGTCATGACAATGAGTAGAAGGTAAGGTATCACACTGGTAATTATCAAATTTAAGAAAGGTATTCTCATGGGGAAGCACATATCAAGAGAAGAGTTAACATCAATCTTAAACACTTCTCTAGAAAGAGAGATTATTGAAAGAAGGGTTAAAAACATATTCTTGCAGCAATATGTCCTCGTAGAGAGGAGGGTCCCTAGGAGAGGGATAAAGTGATAAATGGGAGGCTAAGCCACTATCATCTTAAGAAAATAGATGAATTGTAAAACTAATCTAAAAGGAAAATATGCATGAATTTTATTTTTTTTGTTTATCATTAATGCAAATTCATAAAATGAAATAATGTAATTCATACAAATCTAAATGCACAAGATGTATGATAGGGAAAATGCATACAAGTGAGATCTAAACACCAAATCAAAGTTGAAATTTTATACAAGGAGGATCTTGTTGACAAAATGGTCAGCGCTCCCCTCAGGATTTGCAACATGGTTTAACTGCCTCCTATGTCTTCTATAAGTCTAGTGGTTATATTGGGCATTAACAGGTCAATCTTTTGGTCCAATGGCAACCGCTACTTATAACAAGTGGTATCAGAGCTTTGGTCTCTTATAGAAGTCTAACCACTTGTGAGTTAAAGATCTTGAGATGGAGGTTTATAAGTTGGGAAAAATCATAGAGAATCAGAAGATTGACATTCAACTTGCATTACAACAACTTGAAGCAGCCATAGGAGAACTGAAGAAATCCTTAAGCAGAAGAAGAGAAATTGCTATTCAACAAAATGAAACGCAATATCAAGAAGAAGATACTACTGGACTATTTGATAGTGGGAACTCTACAAAAAGTGACAAAGCCATAAAAGAACTACTAGAGAAAAACAACATACTGAATGAGGACATCATAAATCTGAAGAGAGGACAAGAAATTCAATCTGTGAGACTTTGTAAAGTAGTTGAACAGAAAAAGAAAGTTGAAGAAGACAAGACAATGGATGAAGAAGATAAAAGAAAAATATCAATGAGACTTGATCAAAAGACAAAAGGTTGACAAATAATCAACTAGACATGGTAAATCAACTGCTACTGGTTAATCAAGAAATGGATAGGAAAGATGTGGAAGTCACCAATCTAAGATCATAAAACAATCAACTAAGGTCAAATGAATTAAGAGCTGAAAAGGAAGTTAATGAAGGGATAAACAAGCCTAATGAAGCTATAAGATACTTTGAAGAGTTGTTAAGCTCACCTAGAAGATCTAGTGACACATCTGGACTTGGACTTAATGAGAAATCATCATCCACTAAGGAAGGAGAATCATCAAAGAGAGGAGAGAAAAGAAGTGCTAAACCAAAGAACAACAAGCCTACATGCCATCTTTGTGGAAAGCTAGGACATACAACCAACATCTATAGAAGCAAACATGGTAAGTCTGATCCTAAACCTAAATTTAAAGGACATTGTTCTAACTATCAGAAATATGGACATAGAGTATTTGAATGCAGATCAAAACCCAAATGGTCATCAAATCAATAGACTAAGTCACCTAAGAAGGGTAACACATACAACGAGATTACAACACTTGGTACAGTTGTCATTATTGTGGAAAATATGGGAACATTGGATCAAATTATCTAAAGACACTTTTTAGGGGTAAATCCAAGAGTTGGATGAATGGAAGTATGGTATGCTATAAATGCAATAAGATAGGTCATCTAAAGAAAGATTGCAGATCACCCATACCGAGAAATGATCAAAGCAAGAATGAAGAAATCGTTGAGCAAATGAGAAATCAGATGAACAAAACTTGGAAGAAGAAAGAAGAGGGAAGCAGTAGTGAAGCCAGTGTACCTAAGGTCACCCAATCTAATGGATCAGGTGATCACACCACTTTGAACTAAGCATAGAAGGTATGTATGGAACTAAGTCCTACAATGTTTTAATTTTACATCAGTTCCTAACATATGTTGTGAAAAGGTCCATATCTGCATAGATTAAGATGCATTAGGACAGATTTGAGCAAAGTGCAACAATTGATATTTGATGTCGAGCATCAATATTTTAGTCTATAGTGATCGAGTCACTAATGTTTTTCGAGTACCTATGATAGTCGAGATGTGATGTAAACTGAGTTGTAACTAAATGGTTGTATCGACAGAGCTTATGTTGACCAAGTTTAACATGAGATTGTTGAGACAATTGTATCTCACCTAGAAAGTGTACAGATCATTAAAGAAGCCCTAATCCAATTGTTTGAAGTCTATAAAGTGAGAAGTTACTGTTTATTTCATTTCCACCAGAGAATTGATAATTTCTAAGAGAGATTTAGGGAGCCTGTAACCAGTGTGATTAGTGCTAAGTTTGAATTCATAAATATTCACAGTGTGTCATCGGCAAAACATCTGAAGAACATTTGTGCAAGGTACTTTACTGAGTAAAATATGTTTCAATACTTTAATCCTTAAGTTGTGAGAAATTGCATCATCATCATCAGCTACGATGAAGAAGCAAGGAAAGGAGGTCTTTAATGTTTAGTTAGTGAGGAGTGATGCATGTAAGCCACAGAAGTTTCAGGTTGTTCCGGAAAGTGCAATCATAGGAGATCTGACTGGAGCCCTTTCGTCAATTCTAAAGAATGTTCTAATGATAAATGATATCTGGTCATTCTACATGTACAGGATTGGAGATATTGGTGATTATGAACTTAGAGAAGCATACGAGAAACTATGCAACAATGGGGTGTTGAAGCTGGAACACCAGAAGGTTTTCGAGCAAGGGTTAGTTCATGCCCTTGAATTTCTGCAAAATTTAAAACTAGAATGGATTAAGATTATACTGAGCAGGGTACATGACATGAAAATATGGTTGGAGGATGGACCAATCCAAATCACCAAAGACATGATTCACCAGGTAACTGGATACCCTAAACTCCTTGGAAAGAAAACTATGAGATGTCAAAGCAAAGAGGAAATTTAGGCAAACACACAGGTAGTATATAATAAGTGTGGCATGACTATTTCTACTATCACCAACCCAAAAATTGAGTTTGCAGTAAGGGTGATAGCACATAAATTCTATCAGTCAATTCGATTGGATAGTGTCCCATGCATGGTAGTGGACCAATCTTGGAAAATAATTAAGAGGGATCACACCTATGACCTTGCTGAGCTCCAACTGACACAACTTTTTGAGAATCTTACATCAATCCGAAAAGCAAATAATTCAATGTGTAAGTTTGGTTCCTTACTTGTTTGTCTATTCTTCTATATTCAGAAAAGTCTTCCTACTATTGGAGGAGTAGTATGGGATAAGAGTAAGCTAGTGACAATTCAGATCAATGAGTTTGTTAGTCAAATGGGTAATAACTTTGAGAGCATTATGAAAAATTACTTTGTAGAATTCAAGAAGAAAATGAGGAAGAGAAGTAGTATTCGTATATCCCTAGTAGAGAAATACAAATAGGACATATGCTTCCTAGTTGACACTGACCTCACATATGCTCAAGCTGTAATACAAAGGGTATCATGGCTAATGCCATTGCCTTATGAGGTAAACATTGATGAAACTACAGTAGCAATCACAGCCTTGTTAGTCAAGGAAGTTGATAAGAAGGCTACCTATTTTGGAATCTATGAGGAAGAAAAGGCTAAGATAACCATGGGACTGAAGTATGCTACCATGGAGAGAAAGAGGAAAAAGATAGTGAAAATATAGAAAGGATGATAGGAGAAAGAGAGGTAGATGCACCTCTAGAATTGACTCAAGGATTAGGAGAAGATAAATCGAGTGAGTCTAGTGAAAGTGAAGAGGAGGAGAAAGTAGTAGAGAAGAAAGGAAAGAAGGCACCAGTTATTGAGCCTACGAGAAAAACAATGCAAAAACCTAAGCCTATCTCCTCACTAGTACTTAGCCTAAGAACTAGGGTAGTCTCTACAACTGTAGCTATCAAGCCTCAAAAGAAAACCCCTACATCAGGGAAGAGAAAAATTGTTCAGCCTAAGGCAGTGCCAAGCCAATTGAGGAAGAATCTAAGAAGAAAACTTATTTTGGAGAAAGATGATGAGGAAACAAAGAAAAGGGAACCTCTACAAAGAAAAACACTAACTTTGGATGAAATATTCCACAACATCAAGAGCTCTTCTTTCCTAGCAAGTTTCAAGCAAGTTAAATTTGATAAGATGAGTATAGAGGACAAGGAAAAAGTTGAAAAAGAAATGCTTGAGATGCTCTATATGTTCAAGATGGTACCACTTCAAATGGAAAATTTGATTCCTAATGAGCTATACCAGCGGATAGCACAAAAATGGAAATATGCTCTTATGACTGAGAAGCAGATTAGGGAAAGCACACTAGCCCAAGTCACACCAAATCTACCCCCTGCTAACATTCATCAAATCATGGATCAGTACAGGAATAGATTTGTTCCCAAGCTCAGGACATACTCTATCATTCAACATAAGGTTGAAGATGTTGTTCAACAAAGTCTCAAGGTATGGAAGATCCTTTTTGGTCTCTTAATTGATAAAAGCACACAACATGAGGCTAGCACATCTAAGGGAGTTGAGCTAGATAATAAAGAAGATGTTAGTGAACCTCACATTTAGGAGGAAGCAGCTCCTAAGATCAAGAAATGTGAGAAGATAGCTGAAGTAGCCATTGTTGGCATCACTAAGGATACTCTAGTGAAAACTCATGTATTGACTAAGGAAGAAATTCAAGCCAAGACAACAAAAGATACATCTTTGCCAGGAAGTAATGCTTTTTTATTACAAGTACTAGACTATCCAAAGATTGAGGATACATCAACTGATAAAGTCACCTTTTCCAGTCCACACAAAGTTATAGTTGATATTCTAGCCGGTCACAGTACTATCGAGGAACAAGACAAGTCGGTAACTACACCTCAGTCTATATCTGTCGAGGAGTTAAATAAAGGGAAAGTAGAACAGTTTGCATTGGTAATAGTAAATCTGCATGTGGAGGAAAAGAAACCAGTGGATAAGGGGATAGAAAATAAAATAGATACTCAAGAGCCTAAGGAGCAAGAGGAAATACAATCTCTTTTACAAATGCCAAGTGGAACAACACCTAAGAAAAAGTCACAGAAAAAGAGGGTAAAATCTCCTACCCCAAAAGTGACACTCAAGGAATTTATTGTGATTCCTAAATGGGACACAGATAACTTGTCCTATGAACATATGCAAATTCTACAAGATCTACTAAAGAAGAAGAGAAAACATGAATAAATGAGAAGGGAACATCAGTAAAAGAAAGTACTTCATGAAATAAAAGGCATATGCATTGATGCTTTTGACATGACTGATGTTAATTAATCTGACCCTATACTGGAACAACTTGTCCATATTCTCAAGAAAGTGACTGATGATGATAGGGAGGTGAATGATAAGTTATTGTAGTGGTTAGAAAGAAAATTTGAGACCAATGTACTTAACAAGGTCTCTGTCGATATAGCAGTGAAGCAAGTAGAACTTTCTACCTTAATATCTAGTTCAGAAGGAGTTGTACTAAATGCACAATCTTTGTACAAGAAATTATGTGATGTAGAAGTATTCACCAAGGACAACCAGGAGCTAGTAGATAAGCTACAACTTGACATCTGGTCTACTAGTCACTCATTGAGTTTGGATGCTAGTTCCAGCTCTATACATTACACCAGGCTTCTACATAATCAAGGGAGGTTAGCCAAGTTGATGGCTAATGATGGTAAGATAAGGGATCACTTAATCTCCATTCAAACAATGTTAACACCTCATCTAGAGGCCATACAAAGAGAGTTATTTATAGAAAAGGAATTAGTACAGAAAGATCCCCATCTTTCTACTACCGAGAGCCTAGTTGACCTAGCTACTGAGCTAGAGGTAAAATCTGAGGTTTTAAAGATTGCAACATCTGGTTGGGACAACGCATTGCACATGGTCATGCAGCTTCATAAACCATTTCTGGAAAAACATTTCAAGCTCCCTACACCCCAAGAACTTCAAGTGAAAAAAATAAGGGGGAAATAGTAGAATGACATGACAGGTTAAGTCACAGAGAGGGAATAGATATTCAGAAAGCAGAATCAAATTGAAGAAAGCATAAATGAATGATATGACATACTATGTTTTGTAAATGTGTATATGTATTTGAGTGTATGTCAAGTAAGGAAGTCTTATATGTACAAATGTAAATATTTTTGTTTTGTAATACCGAGTTAAGTTTTAGGGGGAGTATTCTATATATAGTTTTGTTAGTACTAAGTACTCTTGTAAATGTAATGTAAATATCATGACGAAGTATTTTTTCCACTAATGTCAAAGGGGGAGATTGTTGATCCCTAAATTTTTTTTGTCTATTAGTGTCTTACACTTAGTCATTTTCTAGGCAATGTTGGTTAGTCATCACTACGACCGAGTCATCATATATAGGTCGAGTCATGTATGATGTACATTTACCGAGCAGTAGTCACTGTCGAGTAAAAAAATGGTCACCGAGTACTTTTGTATTAGCTGAGTCATCTTTTTCTGAGTTATGTAAAGAAGATAATGTCGAGCGTCGAAGTATAAAGAACAGTGAATGCCGAGTGCTAGAGATATCCTATTCTGAGCAAGCCAGAATTGACATATGTGTTTGTTATGGCACAAACACTTAGGTAAACCATTTTGGCTGACATTTATATTTTATTTTTTATTTTTTGAGGGAATCACGGAGGTGATTACACTCTTATATTGTAATCATTAATCCCTATGTAATGCATGGAACCAATCAGAATTAGGGAAAGGTTAAACGACAAAATGAGATAATCTAGATCGTAGATCTTAAATCTTGGAGAAAGTTAATTATCTATATAATATGTGGTGTAAGCCATAAAATGATGTGTGAGTGAAAGGAAGAAGTGTGACAAAGAGAAAATCTTCAAAACAAAGAAGTATTAAGATAGAGTTCGATGACCGAGTAGAATAGAGCAAAGCAGTGAAGAACAGAATAGAGACATACTTGATAGATGAGATCAAATCTATATTGAAAGGAGAAGATTTGTAAACATCATCACAGTGCAAATCGAAGGATCGGGTAGTAAGACATTCTAACAAGTTTATCAAGGTAAATCTTATAACAGATTGGTTTTGACAGACCTTAGTAAATCTTTTAATCGAGTGCTTACTTAGTTGTAAGTCTTAAATCCTTTTGCAAGGTAGATTGAATAAATCTTAAAGCTCTTAGCAGGGCAGACCCCTCACATGGTAGATCATATTTTGTGATAAAATTTGTAGCCCTAATAGGAAAAATTTATACTGTAGTAGTGAAGATTTGTGGGTGTCATCCCCACCCTAGTTTTACCTTTCAAGGGTTTCTGGGTAACCAAAATCACTGTGTTGTGTGTATTTTCATGAGTGATGTTTAGCTTATTAGATCCATTACATTGTTGATTTTTATGTTAATGTTATGCAAGGTTTCATTTATGTTAAAATGGATAAATTAGTGATATCTGATTCACCCCCCACCCCCCCCCCTCAGTATCACATTTTCCCAATAGATTTCGAACAATTGGTATCAACAGATCTAACCACCAAAATCAAAAGTATGTAAAAGAATCATGTTGATCAAAATGTATAATATAAAATGGTGATCATGTAAAAGGGCTATTTTCTCAATTCATACTAAACATTGGAATACAAAACCACCTCAAGACAAGTATGATCAACACCACTTAAGATATTCCAATGCAATAGCTATGCTTGAAGGGTTTTGATTCATTTTTTTGTTTATGACTGAGAGAGAAAGGGATGATATTGGTATGAAAAAGACTAAATAAGCATAGATCTTATTTAATCTAATTGAGAAAACTGATTTGAAAGGAGATGGCGGAGGATTGGAATACACCTAGAAATGGAATAGAAAAAGTGAACCTTCAGACTTGAATTTTTTATTTTCAAAGTGTTGGAATGAGTTGTAACCACAAATCTGAGACCTAAAGGTTGTGAAGTAACTCCTTGCCAAATTTTAGTAAAATATGGAAAGGATAAAGCGGGCAATCGATCTGCACCTAGTACTTTTGGACAACACTTTCATAGAATCTACAACTATTCCTGGACTTCCCATAAAAGATCTGACATCTCTATAACCTATTCCTACACACATAAAAATGGGATAAAAAGTTTGAAATAAGGGATTTTCCTTAGTCAAACCCTTGTTTAGGAATCAACCTTGAAATTGAATTGAAATTAAATAATGAAAGATGAAATAGAAGCTGGATCTGAAACATAAATCACCTTATACCTTTACGATGCAATGTTAATTTGGATGTGATCACAAGTCTTGATGCAATAACTTGAACTCGATAAAAACCCAATAGGAAATAATAAAATATAAGAATAATGTATGTCTTAGTTTGCCATAATTCTTGATGAAGAATAAGAATTCTTTGAAGGATTGAAGACTTGGATGCTTGATTGTAGAAGGGATCTTGAACTCAAATTTGCTTTCTTTCTCATGAATGCTTGTAAACTTGATAGTGAATGCTTTCACTTGATAATGGATACCAAAAATGAATAGAGATAAGGGGGTTTATATAATAAATATATAATTTTAGGGGTTAAAACACAAGAAGGTCGACTACATAAACTTTTCTCTTGTAAAAACCTCGAGATGGGATCCTGCCCCAAATCTTGGCTCAAAACCCTAGGCACACATCACCAATGGCAATGTGTTCCACCCTAAACAAGCCAGAATTTGGTCTAGGGGTCTTGGTCAGTCAATAAATGCAAGATAATTATAGACAACTCATTATGATGTCAGGAAAGTATTACAAGACCATAAAAAGTCAAATAGGGCCTAGCAAATGAAATAAATTTTGTGATTGGAGGAAAAATAGATGATCACACTTAGAAATAAGGTCCAACCTCGAGTTTTGAATAAATTAAATCAATGTAGAGATTATAATGATAATTTGAAGGTCCAATAAGCATTAGAAGGACATGAAATCAATGTGGGAACCCATGCATACTAAAATGGGGCTAAAATGAGCACCTAATCAAGGGTGATTACTTTTTAGGACTATGCAATGCCTTATATTTCATTTTCATTTTCTACCATGGTTTCTCTTGCCACTCCTATATTGGTAGATGCATCTGATGAGCCCCAACCTGAATTTAAGACATTTATGGATATTTCTACTAATAATGATATGACTAGGTGTCTATCGAGAATTCCTTATGGTTTTGTACCTACAACTTGGATGTGATATTTCATCTTCATTGTAATTTGGATGAATTTGATCACTCAAAATTGTTGGATTTATGGGTAGCTAAATTTTTTGATAAATATTTGAATGAAAAACCAAAAGTTAGGTTTTTGGTTGAAAATAAACTAGATGTATGGAATAACTTCTCGTACTTTTTTGGTCATGAGAAATGGGTTAGAATGGAACTAACTAGGTTTCATGATACATTCCTATGGTTGGATGAATCACATTTGATAAGCAAGGAAGTAATGAAGGTAGTGATAGGACTTAATGATACCATTTTTTTACAAAAATCAAAGGTGATGAAGACCAAAGATGTTGAACTCCTTACCAGTGCAGCTAATGATGGCAGGTCTCTTGTTGTTCACATTGTTTTAAATCCTAATGTGAAATTTGTTTCTCAGGTTATAGGAATTAAATTCTTCTACTCAAATCAGAAGAACACAATTTCTGCCATTTCAATATTCATGTCTTGCTACATGGTCATAAATGGTGTTGACTATGATCTGTGTGAGCTCATCAAGGATCAATTTATTAAAAATATACACCTTTGTGAGACAACCAAGAAGAATGTTGTGTTCTGATTTGGGACCCTAGCTTTGTGCTTATTATTCGACTTCATGAACACTCTACCTAGTCAAGGGACTATAATCTAGTCACATTGTAAACCAAAAGAAAATAAGACTGCAAACCGCATGACGAGGTGCAAGAATGCTATTGATCGGTAAATGCAATTTACATCATTTTTTATCTTTATTACAATACAAGATGCACAATTGGGATAGGATTCCCAAATCTATTATAGAAAAGTATAAAAATACATCACCTTCATTTTTATTTTTGATAAGTTTATAATGTAGTATAACTGAGGACTCAATGGATATTGACACTTAGATATGAAGTATCTGAAGAATTGGTTGACAACTATGCAAAAGTACTCTTAGAAAGTCTGGTGGATACCTCTAAGAAGAGGTTTGGTACTATAGAAGAAATGTCCAATGAGACTTACAGAGAATAGGTCTCCAAGGATATCATGAATAAAGTTCAAAAACAAATGAAGGAGATGGAGGCAAGAGGAGGTTTAACAAATGAAAAGTTTTTTTCTCTTAAGAGGATTACTCGGAGTTTCGTTGGTAACTCTTATGACACTATTGTGGTTGTTGCTCCTTTTATTGTGAAGTTTGAGAAGGTTGAGAAAGAAATTTCATCTGACAAAAGGAAGAAAGGTCTTCATGTCCCTACCCCATCCAAGAAGGTAAAAATAATGAAAATCAAAGTCACAAAGGATAATCTAGTTTTAGTGGAATCTAGAGAACAATCTGATAAGGAATAGTTTTAGATTTAGGTCTAGGAGAAGAAAGCTAAAAAGTTAACCCAATATCCCTTTGATGTAGATACTCTGTTTGATATTCTTTTATAAGTTTTTATAGAGGAAGTTGGTAGTTTGTATGAGTCTTCCACTTCAAAAGGAAAGGAAAATATTACACAGGCATTTGTAAAATATCGTGCTAGATTAGATGTTGATATAGGTAATTTCAAAAAAGATATTCCAAAAACCTTGTGGATAGGATTAAACAAGATAGAAGAAAAGAAAAAGATAAATTTATTCTCTACACAACCATGTCTACGGTTTTCAAGATTGTAAAGAAATATTTTTTTCTAAGTATTACATCAATTGCTAAAGATGAGGTATGAAGGAGAAGAAAAAGAGTACACGTTCTCATGGAAAGGAAAGTTGTTGCAATTCATTTGAAGGAAGAGTTTATCAATGAGTTGACTAGCATGGTAGGTAAGCTAGGTATGTTGTCTAGTGACAAGGGTAAAGGTCTCGCAAGACTTGTTCCAGCATATAGAGATGAAGAAATTTACAACCTTGATCAAAATCCTTCATAAATAGATAATCCACACTCTCTGGTCAGTGCTTATCCGATATGACCATCTACTATTGAAATATAAAAAATACAAGAAAAAGGAGAAGAGATAATGAAAGAAAAAAAAGAAGAGGAAAAAATGGAAGAGAAAGTTAAGATAAAAGGTGAAGAAAGGGAAGAAGAGAGAATAGAAAAAGAGGTTGAAGAGAGAACTAGGGCAAAAATAGAGAGAGAAGGAAGAAGAGAAAGAAAAAGAGGAGGAAACTAGAAAAGAATAAATTGTTGAAGAATAAGTTGATACCAATAAACAAGAGCACGATTCTCTATGGAAAAGGAAAGACAAAGAACCAATGATTGAGATTATTGACAAAAAAGTAGAAATTTCCAGCAATTTCACTGGTACATGCTCCAATAATTCTTTGAGGAACTTACTTCTCGCACATATCATGATTTGTCATGTTACCACTTCCAAATTGGTTATTAATTTTGATAAATTTACCCTGCTTCGAAGTTTCAAATAAATGAGTCTATTTTGTCTTTAACCAAGAATGATTTATTTAAAGATAGAAGAAAAGGATAATATCATTGAAGAGACCATTTCTGCTTTTCAGAGCATTGTGACTGATTGTAATTCAGACCAGTCTAGTAGTTTAAAGGACTGGTGTAGAACACTTCTAAATATAGTAAAGGTATTGACTACATCCAAAAATAAAAAAAAATTCATCTGAAAGAAGAATCCATAAAAGATAAGTTGCTACAAGATTTCAAGGGTAGAAGTGCAAAGGCTTTTGTTGATCTACATCTACTTATTTGGAAAGGTCAAGACCTTCTTGAGGAAGGAAATTTGTGTATGAATATAGATTCCATTATTCAAAGGCCACTAATGAAATTCAGGAAGAGATTGAGGTTATAGAATTATCCATCTTCCTGGCACGTCACTCTTTCAAGCTTTCAGAAGATCTAACTAGTTATGGTAGAACCACAATTGAGAAGTTACGTAAGTTATTTTCACTAAAAGCATGGAGAGATAACATTATCCTACCTTTGTCCACTCTTTGGGAGTTGCGTGCAAATTATATCACTTTAATGAATCATGTTATTTTGAAGGCACAACAAGTCACTAGGCAACTGATCCCAACTCCATTGAAGATGGAGAAACTCTACTGGCATCGATTCATGTTCAAATTCATCTTCTAATAGAATGTATTCAACAATGGAACAACAACAAGGATAAATGGGTTGTAGAACTTGATGAACTTAAGTGGCCCTTTGAGGAAGGAAAGCCAAGTAAAACTTGATATATTCTGAGTTTTTGAAATTTTGAAGTTGTATATAGTTTTTGAGGAGTTGCCCCTTTTTATTGATGTCAAAAGGGGGAGTAACAGATAGAAACAAAAAGTTAAGGATTTTTTTTAAAAAGGACAAAAATAGGGACATCACTCATAGGGGAGTTTTTGAATTTTTGTGGTTTTGTCTTTCCAAAAATTTTGTTTGTCATTAATGACAAAGAGGGAGATTGTCAATTATCATCACTATCTTTTTGTCATTGATGTCATTGTTTTGGTTGGTTTGATATTATTATCCTCGGTTCATCTCTAGGACCAGCAGCAATTACCAACAACAGCATCACCAGCACATGTTTATCTCTACTATTGTGCACCAATATTTTTGGATTATACCTACGATGCTTAGTGTGAATTATATTTTTGATATGGTCGACTCACCAACACGTTTGGGTTGTGTTCTCACAAGTTTTATCTTTGTTCCAAGCTGACAAGAAAGGATATTGCATTGATTCTAGTATATATTGGAAGTGCATCAACACATGTAAAAAGATGGCAATGATTGATACATGATAGATGATATGCGATATGAAAATGTGATCAACTGATGTATATAGAAAATTGGTATATGTAATTTAGTGACTATATATAAAGATACTTATACTTCAATGAGAACTGTATTGTGTGCATATATAGATGCAACTGTGATAGTTCAAATTATGTATTTCATGCTTCGGCTACAAGCCACCTTCCAACTATAATAGTTATTTTTTGTAATTTGGGCAGTGAGCTACACCGATAGTGAGCCACCCCTATATGTAGTAACTGGTTACCTAATACTTGAGAGTTAATCCTCTCTATTGTTTTTCCCATCTTGGGTTTCCACGATAAAAATTTGGTGCTATGTGGTGTTGCTTTATTTTCTTCTCCTCTTTCCTTTTTTAGCACGTTTAAATTATTTTATGTGGACAATTGTTTAAAAGTTTTAAATTTTTCAAGGGAATACTGATTCACCCCTCCCCTCTTAGTATTTTGGATGTTCAATAGTTATAAAAATAATCTCTTATAAACTAGGCTTAATTTAAATAGAGTCATACTGAAATGTGTAAAACAACACTAAATTAGAAGAAAACCTAGGCATGCAAACCCTAGTTAGAATTAGCATAGAAAGAAATTTACAATGAGTATTCATCCTCCAAACAACACCCTTTGATTTTCAAATTATGGAAAACAATAAAAATAAAAATTCCCCCCGTACAATCATCGGTCTTTGCAATAAAATAAATCTCTTCCTTACAAGTTCTTTTTCTTGCATAATAAATAGTAGATTTTTTTTTTTAGAAAACCTTGTTAAGCATACAATAGTTAACATTAGATATTAAAATATTAACCAAACATTGATAACCATTAATGATGAAGCCAAATGTGGTCTTGTCTTCTCAAACCTCTTTCCATCAACTTCTTCTCCAACAATAGACTCTTCAACAATATTTTTCAAAAAGAAATAACTAATTTAAATTACAAATGTGTGGTGGAGTTGACATAGTGTTGAAAGTTGTAGTTGTGCTCCTTGTTGGAGAGTTAACTTCAACGTTGAAATAATATGCAGTTTGTTAGATAGAAGTGGTACATGGAATGAACAAGTCTTGAAGATGGAAAATAACTTATCATGTCTAATGTAGATGAGTAGGTGCATTGAACTAAATGACTTAGCACCCAAAGTGGATGTTGTTGGTACTGAAGCTACTTGTGTATGAGGTTTCTGAGGTTGTGCATACCCGCTTTCTAAGGCTATGGGGACACACATGGAACCCAATTCCATTGAAACTAAAAATAATAGTGGAGATGCTCAGAAGAAAGCCTTTTCTTATCCCTACGCCATAATAGACCTAGAGCACTAGATACTTGACAGATCAATTTGTGCACAAGCACGGTAAATTTATGAATTCAATAGAAATATTGAGGTTCCTACAAATCATTTGCAATGAAATGTGATATAAGATAGCTATTTCTCATTTTATGGACAACAAACTAGGTTGAAACACCTACAAAAAGACTACAAATTCCTTGTAACTAGGCCAAAAATGACCAAATAAAGAGAATAAATTGTGAATACACCAATGTAACCAAAAAATTCTTGCTACAAACATTTTTTTCACTACAAGTATGCTACCTGGTCAAGAAATTTTGATAAAAAGTCAAAAAAATGTTGCAAAAATAAGAATTCACTACTAAAATAGGTAGAAGAAAAGGGCAATATGGCTCTCTACTAAAAAAATTATTTTTTTCTACTTTTCTCTACAACACATGTAGAGAATCAAAAAATTGTAAAAAAAAAACAATAAATTGACTTTGTTGAAAGGGTCAATGATCTGGAAACACAAAAATAACGGAAGTGAGGAATGCCCCTATAGCTATGATACCATGTTGGAGAAGTCAAGATCATGGAATTAAAAAAAAAAATACCAAATTGACTTATTTTTAAGGACCAATGATTTGGAAACAAAAAATACTAGAAGTGGGGAGTGCTCCTATAGCTTTGATACTATGTTGGGGAAGCCAAGATCATGGATTCACATCCATTAAATAATTACTCATAGAATATATATACAGTAAATGATCCAAAAAAAATCAACGCGTTGATTTACATAAGCAAAAATAAGTAATGATGCAACACGTGTATATATACAAGATGGGTGTAAGGTGAGATGGTGAATGCCAACTATAACTAACCCTCAAATGTGAATGAAACATGTCTACACATGGGGAGGGTAATGTAAAAATTCTCTAACCTCCCATGAGATGAGGAAAAAATATATCCAACCTCTAATGAGGTGAGATGTCTAAGTGACTAACCCCATGTGTGTGCATATGTTGAGACAAAAATGTATATATTGTATAAAGTGAACTTAACCATTAATGTTAAGGTTAAATCAAACCTAGCCACTAAGTGTCACTTAATCCTAGTTGTGGGTTAGGTAAACCCTACAATATAATAGATATAACCTCAGAAAATACTTAAAAAGGAAAAATCCAACCTCAAAAATAATCCACACTCAAAATATTAAACAAAAATAAAAATATTACAACACATTTAGAAAGTCTTAATAAATAATTCTTAAATATCAAGAATATGAAGCTCTTCCAATTCATTCTCCATGTGTCTATCCATTCCATGTCATGGATCACGTTTTCACACAATTAAAAAGAGTTTAGTAAAATGATAACTAAGTCCAACAACCAATTAGCCAACCTCAACTACGAAACATATGTTTGATTTTTCTAGAATTAAGCTCACACAAAAAACCCAAGTAGTAAGGTACAACCATGTGCCTCAAAACCATGAGTACACAACCATTTACCCCAACATTTATTTTTTGTTCTATTTTTTTCATGTGTAACCCACACAAAACATCTAACCAATGTCACATACAACTTTACAAGTGGAAGTGTTTTTCCATATTTTAATTTTTTAAAAATCTCTGAGTTTAATTTTTAAATATGTAATTAATTCCAATGTCTAGATATCAATTGATTTTTATTAAGCATGTATAAAAAATCCATTTTAAAAGCCACATTTTCAAGATCTTATCACCAAATGTATAGCCACCATAATTTGACCTAAATAAAAGTATTTTTCTAATTCCTTTTGGGAAAATATGTCTATTATACTAAAGATTGATTATGATGTTTTTCATAATTTTTGATAGCTAGTTTTAAAAAAAAATAAAAATTTAAATGGCTCGCAAAAATAGTAACTTTTCTCTAGAAAAAGAAATCATGAAAAAGAAAACCTACTATTTTAATAAAACAAAATATGCAAAAGCATATTCACATAATGGAATTAGTATTTTTAACTCATTTGATGCCTTAATCAACATCCAGGAATTTCCATAGGACATTAGCACAGAGAGGCAAAAAGTTGATTCTGGCATAAAATTCTCTCAAGAACCCTTTCATCTGGAAAAATCCATCTCAGATTATCCTTCTTCCAACACTTACCATGACAAATCCCTACATCCAAATAAGGAAGGAAGTTTCCTCAGGGTTCTGAAATTTGAAACAGGAAATTCCTCAAATGGGTGGAAATTGGTGCGTAGATGAAGGCATCAATGGTCTTCAGCAAGGGAATTCACTTCCTCAAGCAATGTAAATTTTTTGATAAAACATAACCCTAAATTGAAACTAGAACCGCTTAAAATTATCATGAACAAATCTATCTACACTCTCATTCTTGAGTCTTTCAATGGTGTAATTAATAGCAGGATTATTTTTAACAACCCAAAACTAACAAACAATTTTGCTAAACAGAACCCTGTGTTAAATGAGTCTATTCCCATTAAATTTTCATCCCTCGATAGAAATATCTCTTTCAAATTCAACACATGAGGAGGTTTTATTTTATATCAATACACCCATGTAATAATCTAAAATAATGACAAGATTCCCCTCAATTACATCGAAGAAGGTGAGATTATTGAAAAAAATACTCGGAAAGAGTCTATTTTAGGATCGCTCGTTAATCCCTTCAAACAAATATCATTTTATCCCACCTCTGTAACTTCTAATTCCAAAGATCCTATTTCTCACAATAAGCTTCCACTTATAAATTTGATCAAAATGCAAACTCGTAGAACAATATTAATCTAGGAAATTCACTATATGCAGATCCAAATATCAATCATTCTTTAATGGATATAGACATCAACATTCAATCATTAAATCCATTAAGTTGTGATAATTTAAATAAATCAAACACATAAGCTATCCTAAATAAACCTACTAAAGAATTTACCGAGTTTGTTACTAGATTAAATCAGGAAGAACTTGTTAAGAGAATGGAAGCCAAAATGTAACATCTTAGTGAATCGCTAGGTGAAATAATAGTTGTTCATGATGAAATGAAAAATGAATTAATTGCTTGGAATGAATTACAAGTAAATTCTAATTTAATTGACAAAACTGATAATAGTAATAAGTTATCAGAAGAGATGATGTGAAAATGAGAAAGGCTCGGCAGCAGCGAAAAATCGCATTTCAAAATAGGCAAATAAAATTAGGTTTTCAGCATCATTATCGAGCTATGGTAAAAACCCTTGGCATAGAACAAGCAAACGCCTCAGCAAATAATGATTCACACAAGGTGGCCTTCGTGGATAATGGCAACGGTAGTAATTTTTTGGGTTACTGCTTCAACTGCTGGTTATATGGCCATAAGCAGGCAGAGTGTAGAAAGAATGATGTCCGATCGCCTCATCCATCATACGAACATCTAAGAGGTTTCATAGCAAAGCAAAAAGAAAAAAGTTTGATGAAATCTCAGCAAAATGCAGCACCAAAAAATAGGGTTTCGAACACCATTACAAAGCCCTTGGACGGTAATAGAAGTTTGGCTTTGGCCTCCAAGGGTTTTGTAAAAAGCAATGAGATCTCAATTCCAAGAGTATTTACAGTGCAAAACCTAGATTGTCAGATGCAGATTTTTGCAAGTAATAAATATGCATCCAGAGGAACTTTACTCCCCGAGAATGCCAAAGCCCCGAAATCTAGGAAAATTCCGGTGCAAAACCCCTATGAACCTTTGTCTACAAAGGGTGGAGGAAGATTGATGGCAGCTCAAGTGCCTCTCGGGGATGGGAATTCAAACAAGGATATGTGGCAAACGGTAAAATGAAGGAAGGCGGTAAGATCTAACCTAGCTACATATAATTCTAAAGAAATCATGCTAAAAAACTCTTTTGATGCATTGAAAAAAAAGGAAAATAATAGATGTTATTCATCCCCATACCAGAGGGATAAGGCATTGAAAGGAAAAGAAACTGTTAGGGAGAAGCCACATCCGGAGTGTGAGCAATCACAAATAGATGTGGTGTTTTCTCCCCTTTTCCTTGACAAAACCCTAAACTCTCATACGGGAGATGTCAAGTTGATGAATAAAGTACCAAAAGATAGCTTTGTTTTGTTTGATGCATATGATTCTGTTCATAAGGCAGCTAAAGCCTATACCCCTCCGCACAGAAGGAGTAATAGTAAAATTTTGAATAAGTATTACCCAATTTTGGGTAAGCACAATAATAATCTTAAGGCACCTATGCTAAGACACTCTGAGAAAATCTATTCCCCGCCTCATAGGCGCAGTGCTAATAAAGATTCATCCATAGCCTATGGAATTTTTGGTCAAAAGATTGCTAGTATTTCATTGGATAACAATTATATATTGCAAAAACAGAGCTCCTGTGCAGAGACAGGTGTTATTTGTAAATGGATGGGAGCAGGGGCTTCCATATCGGACATAGTAGAAGGACTGTTATCTCAAATCCCCTCCGAGGTAAGTATAACTATCCTAGCTAATAATTTCATCTTTATAGACTGTAAATGTAGCAACCTCAAAAATAAGATAATGGTAGAAGGATATCTAAAGTATAGGCATATTTCCTTTTTTGTCTTTAATTGGTTTCCTCTTTTCAACCCCATTAATGTAGTAGAATTCATGATAGAAAAAGCAATCCTACTGAGGAATTTACCAAAGGAATTTAATCACCCTGAAATTGTTAAAAGTATAGGGAACAGCTTTGGAGAATTCAAAAGAATTATTAAAACTAAACTTAATCAAGCAGAAATAATCATTGTAGTTAAAATGAACTACCATGAAAAATTTATCCCCCCTATACAGCTATGCTTCAAATCAAACTCTATAATCATCAATCCAAAGATTTTGGAAGATTACATCAAAATCTCAAAGATAGACAATATGTCAATCTTTGGTGCTCAACAAAATGACATAGTTGTCCCCCCTTGCACAGACCTAGATGTAAAGGTAAATTTCCTTAAGGACAGAGGAGGCTTTTTTCTTTTGAATACAGAAAAGGAAAATTCAGCCATTCCCTCTCCTTTTATTTATGCAAATTACACCTTGAAATCAATTTTCAATAATCATATGGTCTCAGTATCTCCCTCTCCAATTGGAAATTTAGAAACACCACATATCAGAAAATGTGAGGTTTCAATCCTGGAAACTATAAACACAACAAATAACAAAATGCACAACTCACTTGAGAGTTGTAATCTGGAAAATAAGACAGACCAGATAGTTGCAGATAAAAAGAATAATACCTGTCCATAGTATAAAGATAAGTGTGACTTGGATTTATGTGAGACTGATCTACGAACAGAACAACCCATGAATCTTGACTGTTTAAATACAATACCATTAGAAGATCCTGAAGAAAAATGTAAAGAGGAAGTTAAACAAATCATAGATTATTTAGGAGAATCATTAACAGATGAACTTATGGATATGTTTATGGATGAAATATGCAATTTTGATGAATTAAAGTATCAAAAAGAAACCCTGATCAAATTGATTCAGAATTGTATTCTAGAGGAGAAAGAGGAAGAGGATATTAGGATAACACAGCCTTTACATTCCACTTTCTCATAAATGGAAGTCTCAGATAAAGTCTTTCCTGGTAATTCAGATATGATATCAGGAGCATCAGATATAAATAATAGAGAAAAAGGAAAGGACAGTCTTATTCCAAAAAAGGATAACATAAATTTAACACAAATTGAAAGTAAAGATAAAGATAAGTTTAGCAATGAGGTCTTTTGTTTGAATAACACGAGTGTTAAAAACTCACTACAAAAGGGGGAGGAACTAGCAACCTCAATCCCTGTAGAGATAGAAACTCTAAACTTGGACTTATCAGGTAAATTAGAAGATATAATTGAAATATATGGTAAGGAGATTATAGATAGGGAAGAACCCCAAGTTCAAACAGAATTTAATCAAAAGAGCTTAGAACAGCAGGACAAAACTATCATTAATTATGCTGGAAATTTAACATCGGTTAAGGATTCTATTGAAGGGCTCTTTGGGATTACTAATGAGGATAAACATTTGGGCATAGCAATGAATAGAGGAAGCTTAAGCACTCCTAATATCAACAGAATTAAAAAAAAAAAAAGAGGTAGGAAATCAGCTATAGAACTAAGATCTATAGATGGAAATGCAGGCAACCAAAAGAAGATCGTTGATATTCTGTATACAGGGAAGGGGAAGTGCCTTCCCTAGGAGCAATGAAAGTTACTACTTGGAATGTTAGGGGATTAAATGCCCCTAAAAAATAGAGATTAATTAAAAGATATTTAAAAAACTTTGAATCTGAAATCATTTTATTACAGGAAACTAAACTTAACAAAGAGGAAAACACTAAGTTTAGTAAAAAATTAGGTATATGGAAATCAGAGTTTGTAACATCAATTGGTCATTCCGGCGGGTTAGCAATATTGTGGGACCCTCTAAAATTTTCATCCCAACTTACATCTAAAAACAATAATTGGATGGCCCTAGAAATTAAAAGTCTAAAATCTAATTTGAAATTTAATTTAATTAACGTATATGGGCCTATCCCTAATGAAGAAAAAAGGAGAGTATGGCAAGAGATCCACTTCTTTTTAACTGATAGATCAGGATATCCTTTCTTTATTGGAGGAGACTTTAATGCCATCCTAGACCCGGAAGAAAAATTTGGAGGATCACAACATATATCACAAGCACAAAAAGATTTTAGCAAATGGGCTACGGAAAACCATCTAATCAGTATCAACACAAACAATGACATATATACATGGAATAACCGAAGAGCTGGCTTCAGCCATATTGCTAAAAAATTGGATAGATTTTTTATTAGGACAAATGATGACAACTTTAATCAGTTATATACTACGGAAATCCTCCCAAAGGCAGGATCTGACCATTTCCCTATTAGGCTTTCTATTACAGAAGATTCCAAACCACCTAGAAACCCATTCAAATTCGAGTTTATGTGGTTCCAAAATCCAGAATTCATTAACCTCTTAGAGGAATGGTGGAAACAAATTTCAATAAAAGGCTCCAAAATGTACTATTTAATAGCAAAATTAAAAATTATTAAAAATAAAGCATTAGAATGGAATAAGAATAATTTTAATAACATCTTTGAAGAAAAAGTTTAGATAGAACAAGATCTAGCTGACCTTAATAATATAGTAATAGAACAAGGTATGAACGAACATAGTTATCAAAAAGAAAAAGAGTTAATGGCTAAATACAATGCAATCCTCCTTAAAGAAGAGATTTTATGGAAATAGAAATCGAGGGAATCTTGGCTTAAGGAAGGAGACAGCAACACCAAATTATTCCATAACACCACTAATTTTAAAAGAAGCATCAATATAATCTCTAAAGTTAAGACTAATGAGGGTCATATCACTAAAGACCCTAACCAGATATCAACTGTTCTTACACAATTCTATCAATCCCTTCTCAATAAAACAGAAGCTACCGACCTTAAAGCGCAAAATGAAATGCTAAAAGCTATTCCTAAGTTGATCTCAGATGCTGACAATAAGATGATTAATAATAAATTATCCATTGAGGAAGTCAAATCAGTGGTTTTCCAGCTTCATCCAGATAAATCCCCGGGCCCAGACGAGTTTCAAGTAGGCTTTTTTCAAAAATGTTGGCATTTTGTTGGGGAGGAGGTGTGGCAAGCAGTAGAAGCTACTAGAAATTCGGGCTCTTTGTTAAACGAAAAAAATAATACCTTTTTTACATTAATCCCAAAGAAAAATGAGAGTACGAATCCAAGGGATTTCAAACCTATATCTTTATGCAATATTATTTACAAGATTCTTTCAAAATGTTTAGCGAATAGACTTAAAACACTTCTTCCCAATATTATCTCGGAAGAATGGATGGGGTTTGTTGCAAATAGATCAATCCTGGATGGGATAATTATAGCCCAAGAAATAGTTCATACTGCTCAATTAACGAAGGAACCAAGTATGCTTATTAAAATAGACATCCAAAAAGCATATGACAAAGTAGATTGGAGATTCCGTTGTAAATGTATGGAAGCCTTTGGCTTCTCTAAACAGTGGATTAATCTTATTTTCAACTATATTTCTACCCCTAAAATCTTGATTCTTATCAACAGTACCCCGGAAGGTTTTTTAAGTATTTCCAGAGGCATTAGGCAAGGAGACCCACTGTCCCCTTTCCTCTATGTCATTATGGCATAAGCACTAGGTAGATCGATAACAAGGAAACAAATGGAAGGTAAAATCTTAGGTTTAAAGGCATCGAAAAATGTACCAAATATTACCCACCAACAGTTTGTGGATGATACGATTTTACAAGGCTCCGCTAACTGTCAAGAAGCTAAAGCCTTTAAAGACATTCTAAATCTTTACATGAAAGCCTTAGGCCAACGAGTCAATCCCACAAAATTGGAAATTTTCTTTATTAACACCTCTCCGAAAGTAGAAATGGAGATTTGTAACATGATGGGGTACAAAGTTGGCAAATTCCCTTGCAAATATCTAGGCATTGACTTGGATAAAGGTATTTTATCCTCCAAACTCTGGCAACAAGTACTTACTAAAGTACAAAACAAAAAGAGTTCATGGAAAGGAAGATGGCTCACGAAGCAGGTAGGTCGACTATGATCAAATCAGTTCTTTCAGCTATTCCCATGTATCATATGTCAGTTCTCCCCCTCCTGACTAATATTAAAAAGAGCTTAGATAAAATGTTTAGAGATTTTTACTGGCAAGGCCCAGCAGAAGATAAAAAACTTGCCCTTATTAAATGGGAAACCTTATGTAAACCAATTAACAAGGGGGGCCTTGGTATCAAAAATCTATTATGGCAAAACCAAGCTCTTGGAGCTAAACTTATTTGGAGACTTTACAAGGAATCCAATAGTAAATGGGTAGTAATATTATTACATAAATATATCCCCGATGTGGACCCCATTAATTTATTTAGGACCCACTCACATGTAAAAGGTTCTCGGATATGGAACTTTATTAAGGAATGCAGAGGGATTATTAGCAAATATCTATCATGGGATGTAGGTATAGGTGACCAGGCTCTCTTCTGGGATGATTCTTGGGCAGGCCTCCCCCCCCTAAGTAAATTGGGCTTCTCTCGGGAATTTATGGAAGATTGTAAAAAAGCTAAAGGCATTTATCTTAAGGACTACTTATGTAAGAAAGCAGAAACTAAATGGAGCGATCTAGAGGACATAGATTTTGTATGTCATGAGAAGTAGAAACTTTTGAACATTCTGAAGGATAGAGAGATACCACACAAAACTAGATTGGACATATTAATCTGGGCTGGATCAAACAATGGTAATTACTCTGTTAAGGAGGGCTATAATTCTATTATTCTAGACCAGAACATGGACAATATAGATATACCTATGAACCCCTGCTGGAATAAATCCTATCTTCCTAAAGCTGGCATGTTTTTATGGGCCGCTATGCAGAATAAAATTCTAACAGCAGATAGACTCAATAAGCTGGGTTTTGAAGGGCCATCTAGGTGTCCCTTGTGTGAGAATCAATCTGAGGATGTTAATCACATCCTCCTTAATTGCATATATACTCAAAATTGTTGGAATTGGCTACACCAATGTCTAGGGTGGAAATCCACTCTCCAATCAGATCTATTAAGTACCCTTAAAGCATGGCCATCTCTGTACAAAGAGAACTTATATAAAGATATATGGACTATCTCTCCATCAATAGTAGTTTGGGAAATCTAGAAAGAAAGAAATAGAAGGATCTTCACCAGTCAAAAACTACCATGGAAATCATTTACCAATAAAATAGAATTGTCAATAGTGGAAATTATCAATAGTAAATTCAGAGACCATTTAAGCTATGAAGAGTCCTTTAAGAGTTGGGATAACAAAATCAGAATTAAATGGCCAAAACTAGACATTCCACCCTTATATGGCAAAGGGGGAACCAAAATGAAGGTAGACAAAGCCTCATGTAAATGAATTCCTCCAAAGGAGGGATGGTACAAACTTAACTTCGATGGAGCATCTAGAGGAAACCTCGAGGTAGCAGGTATTGGGGGGTTAATTTGAAATTGGAAGGCAGAGGTTGTCGCCAAATTCTCTAGGCCCATAAACCCAACCACAAACAATATGGCTGAATGTAAAGATGCATTAGAGGGTCTAAAAATATGTAAGAACCCTAACATTTCAAAAGTAATAATAGAAGGAGATTCACAAATTGTTGTCAATGCCATTCAAACTAAAAAAATGCCTAACTGGACCCTAAACTCGAAAATAGAAGAAATTAATCAAATACTGGAGAATATACCCAAATATGAAATCAAACATACATACAGGGAAGGCATTACAGAGGTAGATATGTTAGCAAATCAAGGTGCAAATGGAGTTTTAATAATGGATCAGTATGTCTAAGTTTAACCCCGAAGTTTATGAATACTAATGTGCGTTGGTCTTTAAGATTAGCCCCTAACTGATACTACCTGTAGCTAGGATATTCTGATGTTTGATTCCCCTAGCAATATAGCTCTAGCAACTCTTCAGTGAATAATGTTGGTATAAGAAATCATTTTATACCCAGAACACCCACTAAATGGATTAAAGAATAATAACATAAAGTTAAATTTAGTTATAATCCACCAAATATGGCTAAAATCATGCATTTACAACAAGTAGAACTTTAATTCTAAAAGCTCCTAGTAATCTGCAATGATTACAGTTTTGAGTTTAGGTTCAATTGCAATGATTATCTAGGACTTAACAGATAGCATTGTAATGAGTGCAATTCATGACACCTTTATGGTCATTAAACCCAGCACTGTAATGATTACAGTGAAGAGCCTATGAAACAGAGCAATGATTATCTAGTTACTTTCGGTATTTTGTATTCTCAAAGTCTAGACTTCAGTTCCTTTTACCAGTAACCTGTCATCATGTCCCGATAGTCTATTGTGTTATTAACATCATCAGCGCAGTAAAGTTTGAGGAATGATGGCGATGATAAGTAAACATTACATCAAGGCTCATAATTATAGATATTGTTTAATCATATATAAAGCACGATGACTAGGAAATGCTATTGATATTTCTAGAGCGCATACTTTACTCATAAATATCTTTGACAGAAACTCCTCATGGTTACTGGATATCATCAATAATATAAAGTAACTCAGGGAATGTTAAATATGATCTAGTAACTCCTCGGCCAACATATAGCAAAGTTAAAAGTTACATTGTGAGGAGTAAGGCTATCTTCTAAGTATTAGAAGAAATCAAGAGAGAATTCTAATATTCAGAAGGTAGTATCTGGTAACATCCAAAATGATCGATCAAAATTTGCATATAAAAGGACTCAGAGATTAGTAGTTCAAAGGAGACACCATGGATACCAAACTTAGCACCTTTCACACTAAGAGTGACCATGCAATGGCTTTTAGAAGATGCATTTATCCAAAGAGGTGGAACCAAATTCTTAATCCCCTACCAGATTCTACCAGAAGGGCAATGGAAAAGTCCATTGGAGACCAGTTCTTCAACAATTTATATTCTTACAAAACAAATGGAGGAGTGATAGGACAATTTATTGCCCTCTCCATCTTTGCTGGTAAGAGCAAAGAAGATATTATCAAGGTTGCTAGAGAATTATTTGTTAAGGACCACTTAGGAGGACTAGAAAAGATGGTGCACTGTGTTGATCATAATCTCACAATACCTTACCCTGAAGTTACTATGCAGACTGACTTGGAAGAATTGGACTAAATTCCCTAGTCTCAAAGAACTGCTATGATCACATTTAAGGATGAAGAATGCTTCAACCTCCATTGGCCAGAAATGGCTAGAAATATAGACTTCCTATATAGGGAAGTTCTGGATGAAGTTATGGATACTAGTTGGCTCTAAAGTAATGGAGGCTGGAAGGATTTGACATTCCTGTAGATCTTGATAATATTGCTCCTCCAAATCTTCACATAATGGCACCAGAGATACCCAGGTGTACCAGGAGGCATAAGAAAGATATGGAAGAAATTGAATGCATTGTGGTTATGGTCAGAGGGGATAAAGCCTGGAAATGCACGGTTGTTCAAAAGAATTCTGATCAGTAAATATAGTTCTAGCACAGGGTTTCATAGGTTTCATAATAGTAGTCTAGAAGCATTTTAATATAGGTAAAGGATGTATAGGTTTTAGATGTTGTGGATATATATGTAGAATATTATTAGACACTAAAATATATTTCATGTCTCAGGTATGTAAAAAGATGGAAGGTTTTCATGTACTACTATAAGACATATCTATGGACCTTGTAACAATCGGTTTTAAGGTTTATATTTACAATATGTTAAGTATAGATATTATAGTGCTTTAAATTTCAACAGAGACAAATGTAAAGTTTGCACTATATTTCTAGTGTATCTGTGGTAGTCGTAGAGATATTACTCCCTTTAAAATTTTTAATGCTCTGTTATAATCCTTTTGGGCTAATAGGTGGAAACAGGAGATTCTCAACTCTGCCTAGCTCAAAGCATCATTTGTAATAGACTGCACTCTTAAAGTCTATTATAAATCCAAAGCAGTATTCATAAATAGTTTGTGATGATATATGGTTAGCTGCTTATTCAATAAACCCTCTTGAAGCAAAGATGTATGCCCAGGCACTGGGAATTGTATGCATGCCCACTATTTCCCACAAGTAATGATTGAGCAGATGTCAAAAATAGTAATATACATATATCTATCTCTATAGACATATATATATATATATATATAAGTGTGTATACAAAATTCATACATTCAATACACACACATATATATATATCTATATAATATTTCCTTCAAGTTAAACAATTGCATGTGTTTTTCAGGAATTTAAGTATATCATCCAGAGGTCTTCCATCAGGACCACATTTCATTGATTTATATATATAAATATATACATATCAAAAGATGTATACATTTATACATATAGCCTTTCATGCAATCTATGATGTTGTGAGGTCATATACCAAACCCCTGATGTTATGATCCAAGGCAGGGAATAAAGGGATATCTAAGAATCTCTCTACTATATTGATTTCATAGATGTTATCTTTCAATAAAGTGGGCATTTAGAAATGGGCTTTAATTATTTAAAGGGCCAGTAAGATAGAGACTCTCAATATGGGAGGAGCCTGCATTTACGATCAGGATGTGTGCCCTTTACTTCTTTAGCTGATTATCTTAGAAGTATAGACCTGGTCATGAAGTTACTCTTTCTTACATTTGATGGAAACATATTTCCAAAGATCTATAATAGTATATGTAAATATATATATACTAGTATATGTGTGTGTATATATATATATATATATATATATATATATATATATATCTGTAGCCATGCTAATTGATTTCCAAAGGACATATTCGGGAATCTTAGAATTCTCCTTATTTCAAATCAACATACTCAGATGTGATATAGGTATATACATCTACTTATATATTTATATATATTTATATATATATAAACATAGGTATATACAAACAAGTATAAGTCTACTTAAAGTATCAGAGATTTATAATATCATATGGTTCTTTTATGTTAAATTAAATTTCTAAAGATAGCAATGTATTTAGCATATCATCTCAATTTAACCTGAATTCAGGTCTGCATTATATCAAACAAAGTATTAGGCATAGTTAAAAAAGGATTGCTATGTCCTTTTTAACTATACCCAAAATGTTAGGACTAACATCTTTGATCATCTGGCAGGAAGCAAAAATTTAAACCGGTAAGGGATACTAAACATATAGATGTGTTATGTTCTTCTCATTATTTTGTTAGATAGTTATGCATGATCAGACAAAGGAAAATTAATGTTAGAATAATAAGAGTAGCTTGGGTGTAGTCATGGGTTGAACCCTATATAGAATTTTAGTTTATGTGTTTCTATTCTCAATATAAATATAGGTATTGTTTAATTAGAATTATACTTGGCTTTATAAGGACATAAGGTCACATGGTCATGAAGCAGAATTCATAGAATAAATTAAGCATAGTCTTATGTTATAGACAACTCCTTTCATTATGAAGTTAATATGTATGGTTATCTTTTCCTTTATATATTAAATCAGCATTCCAAATTATTTAATATACGAAGATAGGTATCAAGGCCAAGCTGTAGGACATATTTTTAAATATATTGTTGCTGGTTAACCATTGGATGTGGAAGTTTTCTGTCTTACATTTTAGGAGGAAATAATCACTCGGGAGCCAAGTACAAGCTCCTGTCAAAGAACAAGGAATAGATACTGTCTATGAATTGTATGAAAGACTAAATCATAAATGTATAAACACTAAATCATTGTAAATCAAATGTATCATGTTTTAAAAAAATATCGATAGAGATCGAGACGTGGGTATGCCCACGGAATCTATGTATTTTAAACAAATCTCAATAGATATCGAGTCGTGGGTATGCCCACATATATTTTGTGTAAGGATAGGACATATGGTCCTGGGCTAGGCTGGAGGTTTTCTCAACCCCACTCTTTCCTACCAGCACCTGCATTGAGCGGGGTTTTTTGTAAAATCAATTAATTATTTATTAATAATAAAATTTAGGGCTTCGGCCTTTTACTGAAAAAAGAAGAAGTTATCAGAAGAATTATGTAATCAATCCAGTTCACATAAATCACTATCATCATCTATAATTAAGGAAAACATAACGCTTCCTAATCTAGTAGCGGTATAGCAAACCATAGAAGATCAAAATCAAGTTCTAAATATAAATGATTCCACTGACCAAATTGTACCTTTTAATGAAAGCACAAATTTTGAATCTAGTTATCATTTTGAAAACAATAAGGAGGAGATTATCTTAGCCACTCCAGAACCTAAAACTCAAATTCCCATGGAATTAGTAGCAATCTATGATATGATGGGAATTAATCATGAATTTGAAGAAGATGAAATCAAATTAGATCTGACTAATAACACTAGGCTTTTAGAAGAAGGGTATTCACTAGATAGCATGGAAAAAATGGATAAAGAACTTGAAATAGAGATTAGAGTAGAAATAATTGATAGTGGTAAGATATTGAATAGAGATTCCATATTAGATGTCATTAAAAACTTAAATAAGGACCCAAAAATTGAAGCAAAAATTTAAACGGGGGCAATAGATCGATCCCTTATTGTTAATGCTAACAACAACAATAAATTAGGAATTTCCCAAACCATTCTAGGGGTAGAGAGCCCCTATTATGGGAAAGTATTAAAAAAGAGAGGAGGGAAATCTGCTTGTAAATTGCGTAAAATAGATGGTGAAGCTGAAAACCAAACTAAACTATCTACTCTATTCAATGTAGGGAAGGAGAATTTCCATCCCATGGAACAATGAAGATCTCCATGTGGAATTTTAGGGGCCTAAATGCCCCTAACAAAAAATGTTTATTAAAACATTGGCTTAAATTGTTAGATTCTGAAATTATATTTTTTCAAGAAACTAAACTTATTAATGATGAAATTTGTAAACTAAGTAGGAAACTAGGAATTTGGCAGATTGATAGCGCCAGGGTGGAGTCCTCTTCTAGTGGAGTAACAATCATATGGGATCCATGGAAAGCCAAGTATGTATGTGAAATTAAGGAAACCAATTGGACAGGATGATGGGTAAAAAGTTCAATAGTAATTTATCCTTCTTTATCATTAATATATATGGGTCTATCACCACTTTGGAAAAACTAAAACTATGTGAAGACATAGAAAACTTCTATAACTCTCATAAAGATAGGAATTATATTTTGGGAGGTGACTTTAATGCAATTTTGGATTTAAGTGAGCAGAAGGGATGTGTCCAACAAGAAACCCAATCCATGAAGGATTTTAGAGATTGGGTATTTAGAAACAACTTCATTGATATCAAACCCAATAATGGAATTTATACCCGGAACAACAAAAGAGATGGCACCAACAATATAGCTGAAACAATGGACAGATTCCTATTTGCAATGAATCTAGTATCCTTTAATCACTCTTTATCAACAACGATAGTAGCTCTTTCAGGTTTTGATCACTTTCCAGTAACTTTGGACATCATAGAAGAGGTCAGACTAGAAAGAAATCCTTTTAAGTTTGAAAACATGTGG
The DNA here is from genome assembly GCA_027943335.1 of Chamaecyparis obtusa. NCBI lineage: Eukaryota > Viridiplantae > Streptophyta > Pinopsida > Cupressales > Cupressaceae > Chamaecyparis > Chamaecyparis obtusa. Next base: position 170,279 of record BSBK01003861.1, on the reverse strand, counting down.
TTTTTAAACAATAATTTCATGAACCTACTGTAAAATGGTGGCAAGAGGAATAGTTTGAAGGGTCAAAAATGTGTTGTTTTGTATCCAAACTTAAAACTTTAAAAACTAAAATTTTGAATTGGAACAAACATCATTTCAAGAATATATTTGAAGAAAAAGAAGAGGTAGAGAAAAGCATCCAGGAACTAAATGAGGAAGTAATAAAGGAAGGTATGGATAATAAAAGATATTTTAGAGAAAAATAAATTTTAAACAAACTAGAAGAGTTATTATCAAAAGAAGAAACATATTGGAAACATAAATCAAAAGAAAACTTGCTATCAGATGGAAATAGAAACACTAAACTTTTCCATAACAGTACCAAACAAAGAAGGAACGTTACTAGAATAACGAATATTGTAAATAATCAAGTTATAATATTAGAGGACCCTAAAGAGATAGAAAAGGAAGCAGTTACTTTTTTTCAAAATACCCTCAAAAGTTAGGAATCATCAGATCTTAATTCCCAACAGATATTATTAAAAATTATTCCTAAGCTAATAACTATAATTAAACAAAAATTTCACTTCAGAAGAAATTTAAAAAAAATTTCTAAATTAAACCAGATAAAACCCCGGGCCTAGATGGTTTCCAAGCTAATTTCTTCCAAAAATGTTAGCATTTCCTCGGTAGGGACTTGTGGAAAGAAATAAAAAACACTAGGAGATTTAAAAATTTACTAAAATAAATCAACAATACATTCATAGCTCTCATCCCAAAAAAAAGTTGAGACTGTCCACTTTGGTGATTTCAGACAGATAGTTTTATGTAATAGCATCTATAAGATTCTTTCAAAATCCCTTGCAAATAGACTCAAACAACTTCTCCCAGACATAATCTTTGAAGAGAAAATAGGGTTTGTTCCAGGGAGATCCATATTCAATTGTATTATTATAGTCTAAGAGTTAATACATTCAATTCAAAAAAATAAGGATCCTAGTATGATTATCAAACTAGACATTCAGAAAGCATATGATAAGGTTGACTGACGATTCTTATGTAAATGTCTTGAAGCATTTGGAGTTTCCAATCAATGGATCAATCTAATTTTCAATTGTATAGCTTCACCAAAAATATCTATACTAGTAAATGGATCACCAGAAGGTTTCTTCAAAATTTACAGGGGCTTAAGGAAAGGATACCCCATATCCCCTTTCCTCTTTGTTATCATGGAAGAAGCCTTTGGTAGGATGATTACACATTGTCATTTAACTAATAAAATATCAAGTTTAAGAGTCACATAAGGGGTCTCAAACATCACCCACCAAAAATTTGCAATAGATGACACACTGCTTCCATCTAAAATTTCAAAATGTGAAGCTTATAAACATAAGGAAATTTTGAATGTTTATATGAAAGCCTCAGGTCAGCAAGTTAATGCAGAGAAATCAAGAATTTTCTTCATGAATACTGATCCCAAACTTGAGACTGATATCTGTTAGATTATGGGTTACCAAAAAAGAACATTTCCATGTAAATACTTAGGTATTCCCTTAGAAAAAGATAATAGAACCTCTAAAATGTGGGACCCTCTTATTAAAAAACTCGAAGATAGAATGGAAAGTTAGAAAAGTAAATGTCTAATTCTAACACATGATGGTTGACAATGGTGAAATATGTACTTTTGGCTCTTCCCACTTATCAAATGTCATGCATGCCTCTCACACAAAATGCAAAAAACCCATTAGAAAAGAAAATGAAAAACTTTTTATGGCAAGGAGTCTCAAATTATAAAAACATGGTCCTAATTAGTTGGGGAAAAATCTATAAACCATGTGAGGAGGGGGGTCTTGACATAAAAAATTTGAAGAGGCAAAATATGGCCTTTGGGGAAAAACTTGTTTGGAAAATGTATTAGGAACCTAATTGAAAATGGGTTAAAATCTCATCTCACAAATACTTGGAACCTGAAGATAAGTTAAGAATTTTTAGAACTATTAACCCACCTAAAGGATCCAAAGCATGGAATTCCATACTAGAATGTTGGGACATCATTAGAGATAAGCTATCCTGGGACATAAGCTCTAGTAATTTTTCTCTTTTTTGGGAAGTCTCTTGGAGAGGATATGCCCCTCTTATGGATATTGTCTCCTCATGAACCAAAGAAACTATTTCCAATCTATGGGATAAAACCTTTAGAAGCTACCTAGTATTCCCTAAAGGTGACCCTAGTCTGCAGTGGCAGTGGAAATCCTTGGATGAAACCCCTTTAATTGACCAAGAAAAAGAAGAGTTTAATCAAGTATTATCTTCTAGGCACATTGTGCCCAAAACTAGGGATGATAGATTAGTCTGTGTAGGAGGAAAATTAGGTTCATATAAGGTCAAGGATGGTTACAACTCACTAGTACAAGATTAGCATTGGCAAAAATAAGACCTACCATTACACATATGCTGGGATAAGATGTGTCTCCCTAAAGATGGGATGTTCTTATGGGAACCTCATCAAAAGAGGAACACAGCTGTTGAATGGTTTAAGAAGATTGGATTTGAAGTCCCTTCTCATTGTGTTTTATGTAAATCTCAAGAAAGAAACAATGGACCACATTCTCCTCAATTTCCCCTTTGCACAAAAGTGTTGGCAATGGATTTTTCAAATATTACATGTTCAGGTTTAGAATTGTCACCCTAACTCAGGCATTAGGGCTACACGACAATTCTATCCTAACAATGGAAACCTCCTCGAGCTGTGGGTAGACTTTGAATAAGGAGGAATCTCCAGATTCTAGGCTGGTTCCTATCAAATATATAATATCACCTCATGACCTGTAACTTGTTGAGAAAAAGGAAAAAAAGACTTCTAACTGAAAATAGATTAGGGTGATACACCAAGAATTGTTTCAAACTTTGCAGAAAGATAAATCATTAATCCTAATTCACATATGAAGGTATTGACACTTCAAATCTCTGCTCAACATATAGGTTAACAAATCTTACTATCAGGGTTGGACCACAAATAGCTCAAAATAGTCAACAGACATACATTTTTCATACAAGGCTTTTAAGCAATTGATTACCTTAAGAAGGAACATAAATCTACTCACTTCCTTTGGACAATAATGAATTTTGCACTTGTAAGAAAAGATGAAGACAAGATCTTATATCAAAATAATTCCACAAATATGAATAAAAAATCTCTGCTTTATTTCCTCCAAAATCTGGCAAAAGTGGTTACAAAAATGGCTTCCAAAACATTTAGGAACAATAAGTTCTCTATATGCCCTCTCTTCAAAATCTGCAACCCCCAAATTGATGATAAAAAATCAATTTTATAGCCTGCCCTTGCTTCAAATCCGAAAATAAAAGCCTTTTAAAAAATGCCCAATCTTAGCCAAAAATTGTGCCAAAATCTTGCCTATGTTTACTTCCCCCTAAAATGTCTAAAATTTTGGCTTATAGTAAGGATTTTTTTAAAAAAAATCCTTTTACAAAATAATTTCCAAAATTCAAAAATAATTCAACATTAGACAAAATCCTAATATTAAACAACTAACCTATCATCTAACTCCTATCTTAGAAATAAATTTCTAAGTGTGAAAATAATGCAAAGTGGAAGAGGGTCGATGTGACCACTCATCCCACTTGCATACAATGCGAAAGCAGAGGAGTGAGGTGGCACTGTGGCAGTTTTTGAAAATCTGTAGGAATATCACATCTGCAGTGATGGCATTGAATGCAGTTGCACTTGGCAGATTCCAAAAACTCTTAAGCTTATTGCATTTTCAAAACTGGTGTTATGTATCTTCACCGAGAAGAATTAGGGAGACTTCGAACCCTAACTGTGACAAAAAACTACCATGTAGCTCAGCATAACTAGCAAAAATTCGGTCTCTGTGTATTATGAAACTCTCTGGCATCTTCACTTTGAACTGAAAGCTAGATTACATGTGAACTTGGGTTCTCTTTGATAGTTTATTGGAGTTTTGATTATGCTTTTCATTGCTCATTATATGTTCTCATCTTCAAGGTCGACCTTGAATGGGGGAGTTTTCAATCTTCAATAATCCATTCTCCGATATAGGATTTGAACTAAGAGTTTGATTTATGAAGGCTTTGTAATGATTATTGATCTAAAGATCACTATTCTATCTTTACTACCTACAGCTTGACTATGTGCTCAAGCTTGGCATGTTGTATCTTTTCTTTGAGCTCGGGCTAATTGTAGATTATGACGTTACTGGAGTTCTACCTCATTTGGCCTTTCTTATACCTATGACCCAAGTGTTGAGCTTGTATCACGGGCTCCATACACAGAACTCGGGTTGGAACACAAAGCTTGAGTTCTTTTAGTGGATCTCCAGCTTTGTACTAGAAGTGGGCTTCTTGGACTCGACCAGTGATTATTAAGGCTTCAATTTTTTAATATGAACTCGGCCTGATTGATATTTGAAGCACTGAGGTACTTAATGGAAGTGACAATGACATTGAAGCTTAAGTTCGAAGCCCTCAATGACAAACACTGTTGAAACTCACCCTCCCATATTAACTTCACGGGAAGCTATGACTGATAGTCTACCGCAAGTTTCATATAGCACATGACTTGAACATGGATCGAGCCAACTGGAACTCTATTTTTATTTTGGGAACATGACTGGTAAGCATGATTTCTTTTAACTGGGAAAAATTCCTACATAAAATCTGGGTTCATTCTTCCCTTTTTTGATGTGGGTCTTTACATCTTGACAGCTCTATGAGCTCCATAACTTGTGGGTTTCAAAATCGAGCTTCAATGTCATATATATTCCACAAAAACATGCAGATAAGTTTGATCATACCCTTTATTTGTTTTGAAATAGGGTTTTTACTGTTGTTCTACACTGAACTTGATCATTTCATTTTGCACTCCTATCTGTAGCTTAAATATATCTTTATTTACATCTCTGTTTTTCTTATTTCCTTAAAACACATGAAGATGTTTAAGAAAATAGTAAATCCTTCAAACCATCGTAAAAATGATTTGATAACACAAAAATAAAACCCTCTTTGAAAAAAAATAGCATGTGCATGAAGTTTTGTTTTTTTCTTGCACTATCATTTATAAAAAATGACACCAGTTATTTTAGCATTCCTTCATTGTTACTAAAGCTCCATTGATAAAATAAAAACTTCGTGGCTTGAGCTGTAAACAAATGAACTTCATGGCACCAAAATAAATGAACTTTATGACATGATAGACCATCTTGCACATATTTTCTCACTGTTTGAGTTCTCATATTCACCGTGTCAATACTCTTGATTTTCACAGTCACTGTTACATACCAACCATTTTTTTTTACTTTCAATTTGTCTTGATGGCACAATCACTTTGGCATTTTGAACATCAATGCACCAATCTTTTATTTCCAGCTCCATAAATAAAACCAAACCTCCAAAATTCACACACACACTGGTTTAATCACTGTTACTAAAATGCAGTAGTCATGTTATTTTCTTCAACACCTTTAATGAATAAGCATAGTTACTTTGAATTGTATTCAAAACTGAAAACAAAGAACATTCCAAGACTTATTGGCACAAATTACCAGGCTTGAATATAATTCTCATTTTATGCTGAAATTGATTTTAATAAGAAATGCAACAAGATGAAAAATGTTTGTTTATTGTCCAAGGAGTTCGAGCATGGGCTCATGACACCCAAAAGACATCAGAATGATGTCCAATGAAGTTCGAGCACGGGCTCATGAAACTCACTAAATACAAATTGAAAACATTTTTAACTTTATAGCATAATTCTGAAGCATTCTTTCCATAAACAGCAACATCAGTAACATTAATGTGAACCTGTACCTTTGAATCAACAAAATATATTGTATCAGTATTCATGAAGCTACACTCTATGACTTGATCTTGACTATTTTGTGATTTTGGCACTTTCAATAGCACTATTACTCGTGAAATTCCAGCTTGATCTGCATCTTTTCTATGACTGAATATGAAAACCAGTCAACTATTTTCTGCAAAATAGTATGTTAAGCTCTCAAACAACATTAAATTGAAATGGTTAGATTAGTGAACATAACAAACAACTTGCAAATTTACTTTCAAACCATTATGTTCACTAATCTAGCCATGAACTGCACTATCTGAAAAAGGTTTCTCAGTTTAAAACATACTAAGTCCCTTTAATTCAGACACCTAGTTAATAAAAAGAACAACATACACCACAATGATCATAAATAGTAAAAGGTTTCATGTCAGAAACAAGTCCCTTTAATACTACCTTGCAATGAGCGTTAGTATACATTTCCTTATTGTATTTAGTTTTAAAGATTGATATGCAGTTTTGAAAACTTGATTGTTACAGTATGTTATTTGTTTCTTATGCATTGCTTAGATCCAACAGGATCTAACCACATTTCTCTCTTATGTAGATATGAACCTTAAAGACCTAAATGCAGATGAAAACACGGACTCCGAAGACCCTAGGACCTAAGACTTGACAGACAACCAGCTAACTCAAAGACAACACAAAGGCAATGCATGGGACCCATATTCCATACTTCAATCTTTTCTTTCAATTTTGCAAATGTACTCTACTTATTGATATGAAATATGGAACAAGAAAGGACATTTGTATACTACATTCAGTTTGAATGCACAGTGTAATGATCATTTATGAATTTTTGAAATCTTTGAAATAATGATCAATACTTAGAGTACAATGATGACATCTAGAATGAATGCAATAATGACATGTAAACTAACAAAACCTGCAAGGTAGTGTTAATCAGACAAACAAATGCAACCTTTTCCTATTTATGCTTATTGTATTGTATGCTGTAATTTTGAGTAACAATCAAATATTACATTATCAAATGGCCATGTCTAACAACCTAGTAGATTTTTATAGGTGTTGGCTAGTGGCCAATGATAGTAATTTATATAACATACTATGGAAAGTAGCTCCCTCCATTTCATCTAGTAACTATAGAAAGAGAGAAATCGTAGAATTTTTCAAGACAAGAAAATGAATGGAAAAATCCTTCTTAACAAAATAGAGGATAGTATAGTAGAGATTGTGAACAATAGAATAAGAAACCAAAACCTTCAGGAAGGTATATTCTCCTACTGGGATAGTATAAACAGGAAATAATGGTATGGCCTCATCATCCCTCCAAAATTTGAGAAGGGGGGCAAAGAGATTGCTAAAGCTAGAAAGGAATATAAATGGTCACCTTCGCAAAAAGAATGGTGCAAGCTTAATTTTGACGGTGCTTCTCGAGGTAATCCTATTATAGATGGTATTCAGTGTATTGTTCATAATCAGGAAAGGAAGGCGCTAGGGAAATCAGAAAAACCCATTGGTTTAACAACCAACAATATGGAAGAAATAGAAGCTTTGATTGAGGGTCCACTCTTAAGAAAATCCCTTGGTATCAGTAATCTAGAAATAGAAGGGGACTCACAGATCGTCATTAATGCAACAAGGACATGTTCCACACCAAATTGGCTTTTAAATTCCAAGTTAGAAAGATCCCTATGTGTGTGTGTTAAATGTGGTCAATCTAACTAACAACACTTCAATAGATCTTTACTCTAACTAATCAAACTACCTAGAAATGATTTATTGCTTCATATATAAATCAAGTATGATCTATGTAGAGATGCTCTCAATTAGCGTTGTGAGATTAGTGACTAGACAACTCCATAACGAAAGATTCATGAGAGATTAAGATGCAATGATTGCATTCAATAATTTGAATCTAGTTATGAATAGACTCACTAATCTAAGAAAAAAATGAATCTAATAATGAAACTAGCATGATTATATGATTAATCTAGAAATTAAAAGCTATTATCTAAGCATTCAAGTTGATTTTAAGATTTGAAATATTATATTTAATGAGTATATAATCTAGTATAAAAATGACATAATGCATTTAACAAAGAAAACTAGACCCTTTGAATGAGCTAAAAGACTAGATTATATAGAAATCCTAGAATGAATGTGCAATTGAGATTCATCATGTTGAGTGGTTGAGATTCTCTCATGTTTTTAGAAACTTCTTGTGGTTGGATGAGACTAAGAGAGAAATTAGCAATTTCCATTCTTTTAAATCTTCTTTTTAATTAGAAAGAAATCAATTTGGAAATTAGAAATTTGAATTAAAAATCCAAACTAGAAATTTGAATTAAAAGTTCAAATTAGAAATTTCTTATTCTTTTAAATATTTCTTTTAATTAAAAAAATCAATTTAGAAATTAAAGATTTGAATTAAAAATCCAAATTAGAAATTTGTGCTCATGAAATTGAATGGATTGTTTTATTAATCCATTAATTAAATTGATTAATTGATTATTTGATGATTGATTCAATTATGCAAGTAATTGATTTAATTACATACATAATTATGTCTAGCATATTGTTTGATTTAATTAATTAAAATTAGGGTCACTTAGTTAGCTAGACCATTTTTAGGTGATTACGTTTTCCCCTCTTTGAATTGATGTGCGAGCAATGTATCGATTCAAAGAACTTTTGATGTCAAAACAAGGAATAGCTTGATGTGGATTGTTGAAACTATTCTTTATTGCAAAAGATCAATTCTAAACTTGATTGAACAAAAAATGATAGAGATTCCAAGCTATCAGTTTTAAACTTAATTGGACAGAGACTGATTGAAGATCCAAAAGGTATCGATTCTAAACTTCATTGAACAAGAACTGATCCTACCGACTCCAAGCTTGATTGAACGAAGATCGATAAAATAAACCAAGACATCGATTCTGAACCTGATTGAACAACAACCGATCATATCGACTCCGAGCTTGATTGAACAAAGATCGATAGAAAGAATACAGTGTTCAACTTGATGTGATGTGATGAAGCTGAACACCTATTTGATTTGATAACAAAAAATAACCAATTTGATGTGAAGAGATGAAATTGATTAATGGCAAAAAGATTCTTAAATCAATAGATTGATTTGAATGAATAACCAGCTTGATAAAGTGCGATGAAACTGATTACCTTTAAGAGACTGATGTGGTGTGATGAAACTGATACACCCCTTACATTTTTGTTTGATTCAGATACCTTCCCCGAGTAACTTGATGTGGTATGATGAAATAACTAGTGTAGAAAGATCAGAGAGTCTCAACTTGATGTGGGTCATGATGAAGTTAAGATGCCCCTAGTGATGAGGTCTTTCTTGAATTTTGAGTTTTGAACTCAATTGATTTGATTGATGATATAGTATTCCTTCCCACTCGGGATTGAGATCGAAATATGACAAGGAATAACAATGATTTGAGTTGATTCGATTGATGAAAAGAATTGATTTGAAGCATAATTGATGTTAGATTGATTCAATTTGATTTAGATAGGATTATAGATGATTGAGAATGAATTGTGAGAAATTTTGACTATTTTTCTACTATAGTTTTGACTTGACATTTGATGTTGGATTTCAATTTTGAACCCAAAAATAGCTTGAGGATAATCTGATGATTTGATTAGGTCAAGGATGATGTTCGCATTTGACTATTGAGGTGATGAATAATTGCAAAATCCAGGATTTCAAGATTAGGATTATCTCATCTCATTCAAAGTTACTATGCAAACTACATGCAAGCCTAATATGAATGCAAAATTGGGACTTTAGTCATTGATCTCTTTAGCCAATTTATCATTATCAAGCATTGTGGGACATCATGGCCGATATAATTCTCATTGGTGTCATTGCGGCCATGAGAATATGAATATGGCATGTATTAGATAAAATGTGGAAAACAAACACAAGCATCAGGACATTAAAGTTGAGATGAACTGAGCATCATTTCTAGTTGATATTGCAAGGTTACACCAGCATCGAGGCATTTAGAGCCAAGATAACCACGAGTGTGATCTTGCAAAAAAAAACAAAATAATAGACAAGGAGATAGTTTTGACCTCACTTAAGTGTACATATAAAATAAATCGAGGTATGTACAACATTCCTATCAAGATGGAGGCCCTTACCACATACACCCAATTTATTAGATAGCTTAGGATAATCGAAACCACATCGACAAGCATAAGTCAAAGAAAAAATGATTATGCCCCTAGTCCATGTTCCTCTAGTCATTTAGACATCCTCGAGTTACGTAGAAAGGGATAATCAATAAATCAAATGATAACATACAACATACCAAAGAAAATTCACAACCTTTATCACTTCTCTAGTCATTTAGACATTGTTGAGTTGCAATCAAGATGTGATCAACATCAATTCAGGAGGTTTTGGGTGTTGTTTGTGTTTGTTTGTGTATGTTCTTCTAGTTTGTTTAAGTGTGTAGTGTTAAGAAACATTGGTGAATGTTCAAGTTTGTTATTAGTTTATTTGGATTTATTTAATTTTATCTAATAAGTGTTGATAAACATAGTTTGTTGATGTCCTCACATTGTGGGGTGTTGAGAAACACCATTGTGTGTCAGTGATGAACCTTTCAGTGGTTTTTGGAAAATTGACTGTAATTCATTTTGGATGTAGATCTGATTGATTGTCATGATAGGAAACTACCCCCTAGTAAGACCTAAATGTCCTAGGACGAAGATAAAGACTGATTCCAATCCATGGCAGTTTTGCACGGAACAACTGATTTGTCATGAAAGTGACTTAAGCTATATACAAGTTGAAAAGAAATACTAAAGCTACTACAAAAAAGATAGCCAAGTTATGTGTTGATAGATGGAGTGTTAGGTTTACAAGTGACGCATGTTTACCAAGTTTTCACCACTTGGCAGATATTCTATTTTTGTTACCGAGACGCATGTTTTACCAAGTTTTCACCACTTGGCATATATTCTATTTTTGTTACCAAGATCCATATTTTACCAAGTTTTCACCAAGGTGCTTTTTTCAATTTTTTTTCAGTTTTTATTTTATTTTTTTTGGGGGGGGGGTTTGATGCATCAAAGCACTTGTTTACTAGGTTTTTGTCATGCCCATAATTTAACCAACCAAAACGCAACAAATTTTTTTAAAAAGTGAAATGTTAAGGGTGAAACATTTAGAGGTTAAGTGTGAGTTGACGATAGATTAATTGGTCATGATCTAGAGTTAAATCACAGCGAAGTAACCCTCAAGTGCAGTTTACTGAATCTACCTTAGTCTAAGGTTTAAATTGAGGTGATAACTAAGGTGGACTTAGTTGAAATCTTGGTCATAAGAGTATGACATAAAGATCAAGAATCAAACTAAGGTTATCCTATCCCCAATCTTTAATTTCTTTGTGTAAATCAATCGTAGATGAACGCTAGGTATGCTAATATTCTTTATTTGATCCTAATGTCAAACGTCATGTGTACATTCTTCTCTAGGATCAAATGTTAATGTGAATTTACATATCTAAATAATAGTTAAACAAGGTTGTTATCATAATAATAGCTTATTTCATATTGACATAGATTTAATTAGGTTTACTTCTGATCTAAGGTCTTCTGTCTATATTATTCGAAGATTAGTTCGTGTTAATATTTCTCATATAAATTAAAATTAGAGGCCCCAAACCATACATTAGTATATAATTCTATTAACCAATATAAATTAAAAATTTAACCTAGAGCAATTATTTCCCTACCAAGGTTCTTATTTTACTGAATAGAATAATCTATCATGATAACAAGTTAGATTATAAATGATTACGTGTGAACACATTACTCTTTTTATCTATTACTTAATTTTACAAAAGATATATTAGCAAATAAAAATAAATGTTCAAATATAAGAACCTCCTATTAACCATAGTCCAAGACTATTGATTAGTGAATTGATTTATTAACTAAATAATTAACCACTAAAATAAAATTGATAACAATACTAATTTAATATCTAGGAGATTATGTCCTATCTATAGTTAATCCTACTCATTTATTATTAATATCAATGTAAAACTTAACAATTACAAAATTCCCTAATCAATACCTTTTGGATACTCTAATGAGAAGATGTAAAAACCAATTAATAAACCAAACAAATAAAAATAAAAACTAAATTCAAAATGCCACCTAACCTTCTAACTTTCCTAAACACCTACTAACCCAAACACATCACCTCCTATAGTGTGCGCATATCTAAGAGGGGCATGAAGTGATGTTGAAAGATAAGCTTGGGCCCACTACTTTATTTCCCCTTTCAAAGCATTACAAGGCTTGCGTGGGAGACTTGAAGGAGTCCCTTTAGAAGAGGGCTGCGTGAATATATAAGAGGTTATCTTTTTTATTTTTGAAGAAATTCTTTCCAAACTCCAAGGGTGAGGTGGAGCCCCCCCCCCTCAAGTTTACTCTCTTTTTTTTTTAATAGCAACTAAAGACCCACATAATGGTAGGTGGAAGGCTTAGTCAAGTGTCATGTCAATCAAGTGGAGGCAGGATAATCACGCAAGAAGTGGGAGAGGTTTCCTAGAGATAGTGACATGCATTGATCTCATGTCAGGAACAAGTACACATAGGGGAAACAAGTAAACTGACTTTGGAAGGATTTAAAAGCCATGTCAGTCCCTTCAAATCCTACGCAGGGATAAGGGTAGAATTATTTTATGTTTAAAATGGATTTGAAAATAGCCTCATAGGCAAGGGACATAATCTTGGCGTGGGTCCCACTAGAATACATTGGATGAAGTAAGTCTTTAAGTCATTGTTTAGTAACTTTATATTAATAGGAATTAGTGTCTAAAAGCTAAGATTGACTAGGAGTTTAGGCTTAAGTTAATACTAATCAAGAACATAATATAATGAAGAAAAATATTCTCTGTGGTATGGAAATAATGTCATTCCCATACATATTTCAGAGAGTAATTTGCTCTAAAAATCTGGAAAATGTCATTGTAAGAAAGTATGACTTCTCCTTCCTTTCTTTGCTTGCTTATTTTTTTTGATCCATTTAAATGCATAGATTATTAGTGACTAAACTAAGGAGATTTGTAGGTTGAATATATTTGTTGTAATAGAAATTTCACATAGTAATCCATTATTTTACTTGTTCATTGATTTATACTACAATTTGAAGAGATTTAGAGGTGGTAATGTTGTTCTTATCTCAAGTAGTTTCTATTGAGTTTGAAGATTGTCTAAGGTAGGATAGAATATAATGAACATAAACAAATTCAATCAATACATTAAGAGATTCCCAATATTCATTTCAATGAAATTTCTTCCTTAAAACAATACATTATTTCTTCTTTATCAACTTGGATAAACATTTAACATGAGAGATTTACACCTCCATTTCAATTAAGTAGAATGCATCAACATGAAAGCAAGGAATCCTTATTTACATTTCAACCAATGAAATAACATTTGGTAACCATACATGAATGATAGTATCAAAAGAACATGATTTTCTCAATTCCCTTACAATATACAATTTCATGGTGCTCCAATAAAGAGAAGGAAACACTATCCAAATCCACAAGTATGCTCCTACTACAAGGAGAGGTTTCTTCATTACAAAATGCATCAAAATGAGGATCTTACTTCCAAGATCTACCAAAACAAGGACATGTGGTGTCTCCATCCAAACACATCCAAAGAATGAACTCCATCAAGCTTCTTCTACATGAATCAAGACATCCATACCTGCAATAAAAAGGGGGAGAACCATGGGATGCTCACCTCCCAACCCAGGTCTCCATGAGACCACCCTCGAGCTTGGAGAACCAAGGCTAAATGGGTATGCTTCAACAAATACAAAATGCTCACAAAATACACAAATGCATATACAACAATTTACTCCCTCCCAAGGCTACACAAATGAGTCTTACAAGTTCATTGAAAGAGGGTGAAGGTGGGCTTTTCCAAGGGGAGAATGTCATGATATTCAACATTGCTCAACATGAGTATTTCATTGCCTCTTCAAGGCTACATAAACAAAACTTCCATACACATACTTTGTTCATCTACATCCTCAAGATGCAAGAATTCCAATGGCTTCAAGGTGCCCATACACCATGAATTTGTCCCTCTTCTCCAAGAGAAGAGACTCTCACCACATGGAGAGCCCAACTAACCCCTTCACCCAAAGGCCACTTCTTCCCTTCCCAAAAGGTGAGTAATGCCTCACTCCCATGAACAAGAACTCCCTCATTCAAGCAAAATAAAACAAGAAGGAAACATGAAATCAAACCCAAATCCCATCCCTTACAACACAATATCACAACAAGAATACAATTCATATGCATGAGAGAGTAAGAATCCATGCTAATCTATTAAGCAAGTAGGAAAGCTTCCATGAAAGTGAGTAGCCAACCTTCACAAGTGTTATGGCAAATGAAGTTTGAGAAGAGCTAATCCACTTATCCTTCCTCAATCCCAACCATAATGTCTCTAAAAATAGGGAGTGGGTGAACACCCACTAACTCTACCAATGGCCTCTAAAAAGACCTCCAATTTCTACCCACCCACCATCAATAAATGTAGACTTGACCCTATGGTCATATTGTTTTTTCCTTATCCCCCATGATAAATGCATGATTGAAAAGAAAGGGTAGAGTTGGGTAAAGGTCAAGACTTATCCAATTTCGTAGCTAAGGGTAAATGGGTCATAAAATGGGTTACCAAGGTCACTAGGGAATTATGGACATGCTCAAAACCTTCCTAACCCATATCCCTATCACTTAGGTACTTTAATAATGCCAAAAATGACCCTTATAACCTCTTATTGGCCTCTAAAAGTGACTAGAAACAAAATGAATTTAAATAAGCACATAACAAGTGTCAAGTGACACTTACGATTGCACATTACATACAAAATGCCATGTCCTGAATGACAACATGAAGTTAACTAATAACACACATGCAAATTCACATTTACAATTGTATGGTGTAAAAGTGACCACACTTCTATGAATCATTACATGCAAGGTTGTTCAAAAATGAGAACTCACAAAGCGACTCATAGCTCTTTATGCATGGAGTTGTAAGGGATTTTGATAAATTTGCTCTCAGCTAGAGCTACAAATTAGTGACCTTGCTAGTCAACCATACAATGAGAGATTCACAATGAAGACAAGGGCAACAATGCCAATATCCCCACATGGAATCAAAGTATGCAAATGCAATGCAAACTAATATGAATTATGCAAGATTAATCTACCAAAATGAAAGTACAATGCAACTATGAAAGGAAATAACAATGGATTACAATCTTCCTAATTAAGCTATGTGAGACTAAACTATTGCATAAAAGGAAGCTAAACTAATATGCCATGATTATGCAACTAAACAAAAGAACTATGCAACTAAATGAGATGCAACAATGGAAAGCAAGTCTTCAAAGCTTGATGTAGAATGTCTTCAATAAGCTCCACATAATCTAGAAAACCTGCAGCATAACATTAGCATAAAAGAGATGGATACGCAAATGAGGAAGAGAACTCTCCTTTTATAAGAGGTGAGGAGAAATGGACCATTGAGATTAAGAGGCAAAAAGCTTAATCAACGGTGGACAAAAATGGAAGTTTGATCCTTGTGCACAAATATCCTCCAATAGGAAAATAAGAGTTGACTTTAGTGTCTATATGAGACAAAAAGTTTTTTTTCTCTTTTTATAAAATAAGGATAATGCTTTATTTGTGCAACATAGGATAAGAGGAAAAGGTGGGGCTTTTTATTTAATCAAAAGGGGAGGAAATATTTATTTTAAGTAAATAAAAACTTAGGATAAAATGGTTAGCCCATAGGATAAAAATCCAATATATGATCGAAATTAAGATTTGATTAAGAAATTGATAATGTTGAAAATATTGATTATTGATAAAACTGATTTATGGTTGATAAATCAAATAAATGGGGCCCAAAGTCTAGGCGACCATTTTTGGGTGCATACATTTGCCCCTCTTTGACTAATGTGTGATCAATTTGGGAACACATGTAGTCAAAGAATGAAGTTGAAATGTGAGATCGATTTGGGATCATAAAACAACTCAGATATGAAGTCAATTCGGGATCACATCCGGACAAAGCATAAACAAAGGCCTTTGAACATGAGGTCGATTCGGGATCACATTCAAAGTAAGAGATAAGAATCTCAAATTTGAGAAAAAGCTCACAAAAGATGTCTGAATCAGAAAAATCAAGGAATCGGGGATGAGAATCCCATAAATACTACCCCCTTGGAATCAAAATCGAAATCAAGTAGAGGAGAAACAACAAATCGATAAGGTTGATCAAATCATAAGGAAATCATAATCGAAGGTAAAGGTCAATAGATTAACCATTAGGCAATGAAACATGCCCCAATGATGAATTAGAAGAAAAGAAGTGGGGTGAATGGAAGATTAGAAGTTTGAAAGACATGGAAAGGAAGAAATTCCATCGAAAATCAAATTATGCCTCAAAAAGTCAGTCAATTGCGCAGAAGGGGGAGAAGATTTGAAGCATGATTTTGACAATCAAGATAACCTCAGATTTTGATTTTGAGTCCGAAAATGGATCAGGACGTCAAAATTAGCTAGGGGTGCAATTTTTGCGCAATTCTGAGGAGTTTTGAAAATTGGTCAAAAAGTCAAAATGCTATATAAGGGGTGAAAATGTCATTTTCAAAATTATTTGACTTTTAACTATTTGAGAATCTAGGGCTCTGAGAGATAGTGATAGCTCAACCAGCAGGAGTTCCCGTCCATAAACACCGATTTGAGCGCTCCTGGTTGCACAACTGGCCTCCACATTATGGTGCCCCGGTATGTATCCGAAAACTAGCCATTGTTTGAGTCATTTATAGCATTTAATGTGAATTTTAGCACATTTTTAAATTTTTAAAATTTCAAATTTCTAGGTTTAGGCAAACTATCGCGCGATACTTTATAAGTATCGCACCCTTTGGGAAGAAATATCACGTGATACATCGCGGGTCCCCAATCACGCGCATATAGACACCAGTATTGCACGATAGCTGGTAAAATATCGCATGATACCGGGTGAAGTATCGCACGGCCAAAGGTGTATCGCACTGATATAGAGAGAAGTATCGCACGATACTTCTCCGTAAAACTTAAAATTTGGATCATTTTGAGCAAAGTAAGACATGGGTCTAGACAATAGTTGTGCTTTAAGTGTGTTGTACTGATTTTCATCATAGTATGCACTGACATGTGGCTTGGTTGAATGATTTGTAGGAGGTCTTTCCGACGTTGATCATCAGAGCGCTAAAGGTGGTGGGATTGAGATGTGTTCGGAACCTAGATGATCCAGGTGAGGATGACATTAGGGTGATGGGATTCCGGTACCTGCTGAGGTTCCCCTACATCAGAGCTGATCACGGGCTACTGACGGCCTTGGCAAAGCGATGGCATAGTGAGCACAACACATTTCACTTGCCAACAGGAGAGGCATCCATTACATTAGAGGATGGCTACAGGATCCTGCGGGTACCATGTCATGGCGAGCCTGTAAGTAAAATCATGTTTGGAGATATAATTATGTAAGTGTAAAGTTTTCATATGATGAAAACTAACATGATTTGTGTGTTGGCACAGGTGTATTATGACCAGGATGCCACCGAGGGGCGATGGTTGATACAGGAGATGTTCCAGGATGTCACCATTTTGGATAGGCATGTTAGCTAGGAGAGGCTGATAGACGATTTTGGTAGAGACTTCTCGGTGCCATGCATTGTGGCATCATTCATTTCACAGATCCTGATAACTGACCGCAGTCAGAAGGGATTTCCTCTCAGCTGGGGTAGGTTACTGGTGGACTTGGTAGGGGGACTGGGATGTATGGCATGGGGTCCTGCCATATTGGTAGAGATGTATCATGAGCTGCACGAGGTCATCTACAGGGATGGTCAGACATGGGCATGCAAGGCCATCCTAGCACAAGTGTGGGCATGGGAGCACATTGTTGTGGTGCGCCCTAGGGTTCAGCCGAGAGAGAGGAGATACCCATATATATATAGATATGTAGGTTTTATATCACATGCCCATATAGGGGATGTGACAAATTACAGGCGGATCCTGGATGAGATGACCTCATTCACATGGAGGCCATATAGAGATGTTGAGGCATGGGGTGATGTAGAGGATGAGCTGAGCGACATGCTGTGTACCCAACCACTAGTAGGCTGACACTCAGAGATTGTTGAGAGGTTCTGTGTCACGCGGGTATGGCGACAGTTTGGGAGGCAGCAACGAGTCTCTACAAAGACCACTACATATGCGAGGGCCAAAGATGAGGAGGGACATGGGTGGCTACCCATGTTAGACCATCAGTGGGCTATCGAGGAGACACCTGGGATCAGGAGGGAGCCCTAGGAGTATCTCCCAGACATGGCCGATGCAGGAGCTAATGCAGCATACAGGGCAGAGTGACGGAGGGTACCATTCCCTCGATTTACTATACTAGATGCAGCACAAGTTGCCTTGGGAGGAGGAGATGAAGGAGATGATGAGGGTAGAGGAGGAGGCTAGGTCAAAGGGGTGGGAGAGGTGGGAGAGGGATCTAGAGCTGGTGGCTGGAAATGGCGACGAGGTTAGGGCTCGGGGAGTGAGGAGGTACAAAGACCTTCTCAGGAGCAGGTATAGGGATAGGTGGATCCAGTTATAGGGGATGATTTGAGAGCCCGCATTCAGACTCTTGAGGTAGAGATTCAGCAGCTGAGGGTCACTATAGTAGTATGGGAGCAGCAGCTAGCAAATCTGAGATCAGAGAGAGATCAACAGATGAGAGATCTCAGGGCAGAGATAGCACGCCATGAGACGGCCATACAAGAAGCTACACTAGAGATCTGATGGGAGACAGCCAGAGCTACATATTATCATGGACTCTATCTCTAGGCAGTGCCAGAGGGTCAGAGAGCACCGTCCTACTCTCAGAGGGCAGGGGCATCAGATATGGTGCCAGACAGGGTAGCAACACCACCTCCACCACCACCACATGATGGGGAGAGTCAGACCTAGGATTAGGGCTTAGGTTTAGATTTATTTCAGATGATGCTATTGAGACTTTTGATCCAGTTGAGATCTCATTTGTATGGTTTTATATCAGTGATGACATTGTACCATGACTTGGCTTTTATATATATGAGATATACTAGATGTTTGATGTATCATATTTGATTGTCTCACTTGGATGTGTATCAGTTTTCATATGTATTGTCGTGTCTTACTTAGCTCAAAATGTCTATGTATGTGCTTATGTATGTTATCTCTCATAGATGTATGTTTGATTCTCATATATATGATACAGACTCATGTTTCTGAAAATGACATTTTGAGATAGATAGAATGATGATATAATTAACCCCTTTTTGATGACAAGAACAAGTTTGAGATGAAAAAGACAAGGAGTGGAAGATGTGATCAAGAAAGAAAGATGAGCGCAGTCGACTGATAGGTCCATGTGAGATGAAAAGGAGAGCTCTCTCCATATGCAAAGTGCAAAACTAGACTAACATGAACCTAAAATGCAAGCTACTATGAAAAGTGGTTGACTTGCAAGGTCACAATGCTTATAGACATCTAATTATCATCATCAAGCATTATTGGTAGCGTCGTAAGATCATACAAAGCACACTAGCATAACTATGTGGATATGAATATGATCTTTATCAGATAAGAATGTGGAAATCTCACCTAGGCATCAAAGACATGTAGGTCTAGATGACTAATGCAGTGAGATCACCTAAGTTTGATATGGCGAGATTATGCTTAAAGTCAGGATAGCTAGAAGCATGCACTCACATAAAATAGTCAAGGATAATACTTTATCAATCCTTAGTGTCAAGTAAGACCAGCATAAATGCTCATGACAGTTAGGATCAACAAAATGTACCAATAAGCAGAAAACATGTTCTCATTCCCTCAGTCTTCTAACTATGCATCATTGAAAACTTCTCAAGGAGAGAACACTCATCAAAGAAATCCTCATAGATAGAACACAAAGAAAAATA
This sequence comes from Chamaecyparis obtusa, assembly GCA_027943335.1. NCBI lineage: Eukaryota > Viridiplantae > Streptophyta > Pinopsida > Cupressales > Cupressaceae > Chamaecyparis > Chamaecyparis obtusa. The sequence continues at coordinate 150,372 of BSBK01003861.1, read as the reverse complement.
AAGTCAACATATCTCAAGCGAGTTGATTGTCTAAGTGTGTGTGTGTTGGTCATAGAGTCAAACTCTGAGTATCGCATCTGCAAATGAGCAATATCGCATCATACTTAGACTATTGGGTAAGACATATGATAAGTGTTAAGAAACACTTGATGCAAGGGTAGTGTTAAAAAACATAGTTTGGGGTGGTGTTGAAAATCACCTGTTGTGAAATGCCCCAAGAGACAAACGCACCTAAAAGACCAATGCTAACAGTTATCCCCCCTTAGACAAAGATAAAGACCAATTCCAGACTACGCCAAATAAGGTCAAGACATGATGAGAGCGCATGCTAACAAATAGGAGTGCAAAGGCCTCAAGTAGCACCTGTTTTCAGGTTTTCACCACTTGGATTTATTGCAATTTTTCTCTTTTTTTCATTTTTTTGTATTTTTGCTACCAAGGCGCCTGTTTCTAGGTTTTCACCAAGGCACTTTTCCTATATTTTTTTTTTTGAATTTTTTTGCATTTTTTGATTTTTTTGTATTTTTTCAGGACTGTATATGCTTTTTAGGATTTTTTTCAGCATCATATATATATATTTTTGGTATTTTTTCAAGATCATAAAATATGTACAAAGGATGCCCCCAAACAGAAATGGGCATCAAGGATAGAACTTCTTTAGGTGCAAAATGTTGATGGGCTCAAGGAGCTGTTCTCCATCTTCATTTGACAGTAAATATGCACCTGTACCAAAAGCTGTTGTAATAATGTATGGTCCAAGCCAATTAGGTTTGAACTTGCCCTTTTGTTCTCTATTCTGTTGATTCTTAGGGTTCTCTCTCAAAACAAGATCACCTATCTGAAATTCCCTAGGGTGAACCTTCTTGTTGAATGCTTTGGACATATGCTTCTGATATACTCTCATGTGATCAAAGGAAGCCTTACGCTTCTCATCTAGAAGTTCTAGTTCTTGTAACCTCATGGCACGATAATTCTCATCTGTAATCAAACCTTTGAGTGAGACTCTAAGTGAAGGTATCTCTACTTCTAAAGGCAACACTGCTTCAGCACCATAGGTAAGAGCAAAAGGAGTAGCTCCTGTAGGTGTACGAATGCTAGTTCTATAGGCTCATAGTGCCGAATTGATTTGTAAGTGCCAATCTCTACCATTCTTGTGTATTGTTCTATGAAGGATTTTAAGAATGGTTTTATTAGAGGCTTTTGCCTATCCATTTCCCTGTGAAAAATAGATAGAGGACCAATGTTGTTTGATTTTAAACTTTTTGCATAAATGCTTTAGGTCCTTGTTCTTGAATTGACCTCCATTATCAGTAATAATCTCAGAAGGCACTCCAAACTGGCAAATGATATGATTCAAGATAAATAGTGAGACAGTCTTGCCCGAGGGAACATAAAGAGGGACTACCTTTGCCCCTTTCATGAAATAATCAGTAGCTGTGATGATAAACTTATGTCCACCTGATGAATTGGGGTGAATTTTCCCCACAAGATCAAAGGCCCAACGCTGAAATGGCCAATGAGAAATAGAAGGAATTAGCTCCCTACCTGGAGCATGAATCAGGTTTCCATGTTTTTGACATTTCTCACAAGACTTAGAGAAAGCTATTGCATCTTTTTGCATTGTGGGCCAATAATACCCCGCCCTAAGCAACCTTCGAGCCATGGAAAGACCATTGGAATGTCCACCACAAATGCCCTCGTGGATGTCTGCTAACGCTTGGTTGCATTCCTCCTTTTCCAAGCACCTAAGAAGTGTCCCATCTAAACCCCTCCTATATAAATCACCAGAGATAAGGGTGTGGCGAGAGGCATTATGGATGAGGTTTCAACATTCAGAATGGTTGAATGTGTCAGGGATGATGCCATCACAGAGATATGAATAGATAGCACCATATCAGGAAGACTCACCAGTGACTAGGGTACAAATGACATGGCTTTCAAATGAGTCAAATATGGGATGGTGTAGCTCTTCCACTAGGAATTCAAATCTTGATTCATGTTGTTCCAACTGTAGGAGTGAAGCTAATGTAGCCATAGCATCTGCAGCTTTGTTTTCTGCTCTAGGGATCTATTGAAATGTCACAAAGGAAAAGTAACGTCTCAATGAATCAACCATCTTTTTGTAAGGTATCAATTTATCATCTTTGGTTTGATACTCCTTATTGACTTGGTTGATAATTAATTGTGAATCCCCAAAGACATGCAACTCTGTTATGTTCCATTCTATAGCTAGTTTCAGTCCATTGGTTAATGCTTCATATTCTACAATATTGTTTGTACATGGGAATAAAAGTTTGTAAGATTTTGGAATGTTGTACCCATGTGGAGAGACAAATAATACTCCAGCACCTGATCCATTTTGCATGTTGGAACCATCAAAGAACATCTTCCAAGTGCGAGTGGTCATGTATAGAATATGTTCATCTGGGAACTCTACTTGAATAGGCACACTATCCTTAACTGGAAAATCAGCTAACTGATCAGCAATAGCTTGCCCTTTTATGGCCTTTCTCTCAATGTACTCTATATCAAATTCAGACAAAACCATCATCCACTTAGCAAGTCTACCCATGAGGGTAGCCTTACTAAGCAAGTACTTAAGAGGATCAATTTTTGCAACTAAATGTATAGTATGAGCAAGCATATAGTGTCGCAACTTTTGGGAAGCAAACACTACTGCCAGACAAGACTTTTCAATGCTATTATAATTGATCTCATAAGATACTAGAGTATGACTAATGTAGTAAATGGCCCTCTCTTTCCCAGTATCATCTAATTGAGCCAAAAATGCCCCAAAGGAAGACTCTGTTGCTAAAATGTATAAAATCAATGGTTTCCCAGGAATAGGCGGCATCAAAATGAGAGGATTAGCCAAATATTGTTTTATTTGATCAAGGCTCTTTTGACAATCCTCATTCCAAACACAAGAAACAGCCTTATGCAATGTCTTATTAAAAGGTTGTGCTATGTTTGCAAGCTAAGAAATAAACCTCCTAATCGACTAAAGACGTCCCTGAAGACTTCTCATTTGACTGACATTTCTTGGAGGTGGCATATCTAATATAGCTTGGACCTTTTTAGGATCAACCTCTATTCCTTTTGCTGAAATTATGAATCCTAGGAGTTTACCTAAGGCAACTCCAAATGCATGTTTTTTCGGATTCAATCTAAGCTGAAACTGTGCCATACGATCTAGAATTACTTCCAGATCATTGAGGTGTGTATCCCATTTTCTAGATTTAGCCAAGGTATCATCCACATAATCTTCCATGTTCTTATGCATCATATCATGAAAAATTGTGGTCATAGCTCGTTGGTATGTTGCTCCTGCATTCTTTAGGCCAAATGGCATGACGTTCCAACAATAAGTTCCCCATGCACATGTGAAAGCTATTTTCTCTTGATCTTCGGGAGCTATTTTTATTTGGTTATATCTGGAAAAGCCATCGATTAAAGAGTATATCTCATAGCCCGCAGTCATATCCACTATCATGTCTATGTTTGGGAGTGGAAAGTCATCCTTTGGGCATGCTTTGTTAAGGTCTCTAAAGTCTGTGCATACACGAATAGATCCATCATGCTTTGAAACTAGAACAATGTTTGAGATCCACTCGGCATAATCGGTAGCTCTAATAAATCCTGCACTGAGGAGTTTTTCTAATTCAGCCTTAACAAGGAGAGCTATGTGAGGATTCATTTTCCTCAACTTTTGTTTAACCGGTTTTATTCCTAGAGCTATAGATAGATGATGCATAATAAGATTAGTGTCAAGTCCTAGCATATCTGAATATGTCCAAGCAAAGTTGAATTTCTTCTTTTGCAAAAACTTTGTATATGCTTCTTTTTCTTCAGCTGATAGAGACTGAGCTAGGTGCACTATTTGGGGAGCCTCTTCTGTATTCACATTCACTGGTTGCGTAGGCTCAATGAGAACTGATGACCTGTCTTGGAAGTAACTTGGCAAGTTATTAATTACCTCATCCTTAGGTGCCTCAAAGAGGTTTTCACCCTCAGATATGTCTTTTCTTTTTACTATTTTTGGTTCTGACACCGCCACAAAGTGGTTTTCGCCATCAGACCTATTTTTCATTTTTTCTTTTTCTTTTATTTTTAGACTGAGGTACTTAATATCAGGCTCCGTCATACTTGTTGTCGGTTCACTGGTGGAAGAGACTACAGGTTCAAGAGCATTCAGATAGCAGGCAAGTTCATAGTCATTTTGAAAAGTGAGGAGTTCAGGCTCTTGATGTTGTTGAGACCAGTCAATTAGGTCGTAGTAAACAAGGGGTAAGTCAATGACTGGTTCAACATTGTTTATGTGGAAGGTGTTATCTCTGGTGACCATACAATCAGGATTCATCAAGTCCCCTCCTAAGATACCTAAGTCAGGATTTGTCCTACCAAATGAAGCGTCATCCACTAAGGCAATTCGAGGAGTACAATCCTCTAGTCCTACACTAAGCTCGTTGGTCACATCGGGTTGAGTACTATAATTATGGACAACATCCATGTCCAAATCAACTGTTTCATCTGAAAGTGAGTCCCATTTGAAATCATGTGAGTCTATTTCTGAATCATTATTTGGGCCTCGTGATGTAGAAGCCTCAAGATTGGGAAGAGTTTCCCCTTTTCTAACACTAGCATTGTTACTATCCGTCGCAGCTAGGATAGCAACACTTTCCATTGTCAATCTAGCATTCATATAGTCATTATTCGTCACAGCTAGGATAGGAGTACTGTTAGTTGTCAAAGCTTTTGAATCTCCCCAAAGGAGATTTGTTGAAGGCACCCAATCATCAGACATGTCTTGCTGATTAGAGAGATTAGGTGTGTAGTCTGAGTCATTGTCACTGTCCGTCACAGCTGAGACAAGGACACTTTTTTGTTTCTTATTTTCAAAACCTAAGCCAACTGTTGACTTATTCCTTTGTCCAAAAAGGGCATGGTTAAGAGGTTCAACCCTAGCATCCAGCCTATGACTAAGGGGGCCATGTCTTGGATAACCCATATTCTTGACCAATGTATACCCTCTCCCATAAGCTCTAGGGGAAGGTGCAAAATCCTCATTATGTAGGTATTTCTCTTCTCGGTAAATCCAGTCCCTAACGGCAACCTCTTCTTTTTCTTCTTGAATCAGAACTAAGGATTCCACAAACTTATCGAACAATGTCATGGCCGAAGATGAGGGCTTCATTTCTTGAGAAGGTTTGCCATAAGACCTAGGGGAAATTGGCAATTTTGTAAATGAATCCAATTTGTAATTCCCCATACCAAGATCTATGGTCTTGAATTTATTCTTGCATTGTTCAAATGCAGTATCAAAAGTGTTAGCCTCCCTATTCAAAGGAATGTGAGACCCTGCTGAAATTGTGTTGACTGACAGTGTGTTGTCCCCAGGTATGCAGACTTCTATTCCATTGTAAGGGAACTTTACACACTGATGATAAGTAGATGGGACCACTTGCATCTCATGTATCCATGGTCTACCTAACAAAATATTGTAAGCCAACGGACTGACATCAACAATTTGGAACAAAATATCTTTCTCTACAAGACCAATTCGGATAGGAAGAACAACCAATCCTTTAGAACTACGTTCTGCTTCATCATAAGCCTTGATAGTTATCTTCTTCCTTATATCAATGACTTTTTCTGAATAACCCAAGGCCTTCAATAAGCTCAAAGAACAAATATTAAGCCCATCACCCCCATCTATCAACACGTGCCTGACACGGGTCTTGTGGATCATAACCTCTATATGAAGGGCCAAATTGTGTGGGTGGCTTAATGACTTGTCATCTTCTTATGAAAATGTAAGGTAGTGAGGGCTAGCCAAGTGGTTGACCATATTCTGGAATTGATCTACATCTATATCATTAGGGACATTAGCCGCTCGCAAGGCATCCTCAAGGACACGCTTATGCCTGGGGGACAATTCCAAAAGCTCAAAAATAGATATTTGCGCTGGTGTGCATTGTAATTGATCAATAAGGTTATAGTTCAAATAAGGACCAATGGCAGATTTAGGGAGAGCACCTTTTGACATGAGTTGCTTAGATTTACTAGAGCTAGGACCTCTAATAACAATGGGAGCTTGAGACTAACTCCTAGTGACAGTATTAAGGGGTTGAGACATCCTTCGTGAGTGAGGACCTCTTAGGACCACAACAGGTCCTTCATCAGGCATAGGAGTCAAATCCACATCATACCCATAAGGGTCTTTCCCTCTCATCATGTTGACATTATCATCATCAACTTTAAGCATGTTAATAACATTCTCAGCATTTGTGTAGGTGTAGTTAATAGTAGCCTTGCCATTCTTATTGCTAGAATTCTCTCCTTTCTCATATTTGGGCAAGGGTTCTTTAAAAGCTTTGTGATCCACATTAGTGTTTAAACCATCAACTTGTAATCATCCACTTTCAATGAGATCTTGGACAAGATGCTTAAGTTTAAAACAATTTTCTATATCATGTCCAATTCCATTGTGAAAGACACAAAAAGCCTTCTCATCCCACCAATAAGGCTTAGGATCTGGTATGCGGTGCTTTGCAAGATCTTGGGGGTGCGCCAAATTATGAGCAATTAACATCTTGAAAATGTCTGCATAGGAGTCCCCAAGTTTGGTAAATTGCCTCTTTTCTATTTTAGGTCTCGCTTGATACTTGGGTTTATTCTCTTGTTGTGCTGAAGATGTTTGTAGCTTCATGGCTTGGACTGTATTGGAGAGATTAAGAACTCCTTCATTCTTAGGTTGAGATAGGTCAACAAATCTGTCATTGACCACTTGCTTATTCTTGTTCCAATAAGGGTTCTTTTTGTCCTTATTACCATTATTGTTGTTGTTTTGGCCATTGTTGTTATTAGTTGGTTTAGCCAAAATTCCTTGTTCTTTTAGGACATCCTCTATGCGACATGCCACTTCTACCATGGTATCAAAAGAATTAAATGGGATCTTCCTGACCTCGTATCTTAGCTCTGGTATTAAATTGCTCACAATGATGTCTATTCTCTCTTCCTCAGGAATTGTCCTAGGATACTTTGAGCATAACCGTCTCCATCTTTGCAAAAAGGTGACAAAAGGTTCTCCTTGATTTTGTTTGAGTTTGCACAAATCAAGCATTGTGACTGACCTAGATAGATTGTATGAAAAATGTTGGACAAATATTTGGACAAGTTCTTTAAACATCTTCACTGGAGGAGTAAGGTTGGTGAACCACTCCATAGCTTGACCTTTTAGACTCCTTGGGAATAATCTCATTAAATAGGAGTCTTCATGGTGAAAAGCAAAGCTCATTATATAAAATTGTCTAACATGGTCATGAGGATCACCAATGCCATCATATTTGTCATAAGTTGGGAACTCAACCTTCTTAGGAAATTCAATCATCACCACACTTTTGTCTATAGGGTTGGGACATATGGAGTCCAAATTAAATGTTCTCTTAGGAGCCCTCATCCTTTCTATATCCTTTTTCATTTGCATGATCACCTCATTGGTTGAAGGATTTTGTTTCTTAATCTTTTGGTAGACATCAAAATTATATGGGACCTTAGCACCTTTGTTGATGAGACTTTCTAGGAATTGGTCTTTGTTTTGTTCCACATATGCTTGAAAAGCTGGTTCTTGTTGCATAGTCATAAAATTCATTTTATCAAAGTTGGCATGACTTCCTCTGTGTCATGAACCATGATGTGCTCGTTGGGAGGGTTGTTTTGAAAGTCTATGAGGTGACCGTCTCCTATGGTGATCATATCTTGAAGTCCTTCTTCCTCTAGGACTTGGGGACCTTGATGGCATCCTTGACCTTCTTGTAGGACTTGGTGAAGGGGTAGATGGGGGTGAGTTGATCCCACTATTGGTACCCCTCCCATTAAATTGATTTTGGAGTTGTTGTGCATAGAGCCTATCTTCTTCTTCTTGGGTGACTCTTTTTCTTATGTCCAATAATTCACGTTCCTCTTCCTCTAGTTGTCTAAATTTCTCTTTTTTGGTGGCTTGTTCATCTAGATTGGCTTGCTTCTCCTTTTCAATGCTTTTCAATCTCGTATTTGCATATCGAGAGGTATCTTTAAGTGGAGAAGATTGTCTTGAATGCCTTATTACGTTGGCTGCGTTGATGTGATGGTCACTAGATTTGTTGTTCTGGTCCTCGTGTTGTGACCTTGAATTTGAGTGAGTTTGCCTATAATGTCTCTCAACTTGTTTATGAGCATCAAAATACCTTGTGTTGTTGGGGGGTGACCCGGGTGGACTAGCATGAGAAGAACCACCATACACTCTATGTCGTTGGAAAATATCCTCAAGAGTTTGATTCATGGCTTCTCTTTGTTGTCGAGTGAAAGTGTAACTCATGTCCATACTTGATGAAAGTGGTGCTAAATAGGTGCTCACTTCACTAGGATTACCTTTTGGATTAAAACAAACTTCAGATTCACTTTTAGGAGATTGATCGAAAAGGGGTTCTTTTCCCTTGTGTTGTTGACGAGTCTTAATTGGTGGTAACTAGCTAAAGGCAACAGGGGGTCGCTTCCCTTGATTGACTTGGTACCTTGTTGTAATTGACATGAAAGAAAGAGATTCTTGATGATGGGTCAATCTCTCAAAGTGTCAATTCCAACCTAGGATAATTGAGATTCTCTATTGTCCAAAGAGAAGATGAAAAGATAGAAAAATAAAAGGCATCACCAACACTGTCAAAGAGGTGCTTCAAATCAAAGGGTGAATACCCTTGCACTTTTGAATTAGGAGGTTGGACTTAGCCAAATTCAAATCAAAATTGAGATATACGAAAAATGATTTGGACAATAGTAGGATCAGAATTCTCCAAGGGTGTAATCAACAATTCTAAAGACAAATTGTTCACTAGGAATATCTTTCTAACTTGACAAATTATTTTCAAAGTAACCTTATAAATCAATTGAGATGATCCCTAGAAGGCTAAAATTAGAAATTTGCTGTAAAAATAGGTCTCTAACAGCGAGGTCAAATAACCTATTCAAAGGCAAAGTCGTACTAAAAGCAACTTAATGACTGAAACTAAGAATATTGCTAAAAATTCTCAAGCGACAGACTCTAGGCAAAGCAGGCAATATACCTAAGACCGGGTGATACTTCGCACGATGCCAGGTGATAGACCTCAAAACTGACAGGCGACAGACCTAATAACTGTTAGGCGATACAGTTCTAGGCAAACTATCGCGCGATATTTCTCTCTTAAGCAGGCAATGTTGATGTAATTTTTGACCAATTTGTACAAAATTTCAAGTTTTTAAGGTCTGATTTTGGATTCTCTAAATGTTAGGGTGAAAATGTCTGATTTCAATCACAAATTTAACAGCATTTGGATAGGTTTTCAAATAGTAGGGGATCAAACATATCTTCAAACACTTGAAACAAGGGCAAAAGCAACCTTGCCAAGACAAACACTTGTGATATCAAAAATAAAATTGCACCCTATGAATGCTACCGATTGTTTGTATGTTGAGAACATTTACACTGGTATCACACAATCGAAGACACTTCAAGCAATATCTACCTACAAGACAAAGCTCAATACTTACCAACTTAGCCCACAACTTGATGCCCTCTTGCCTCACACCAAGTGGTTGCCCACAAGAGATATTGGCTTTGTCATGGAAGTGTCAAACAACACAACCAAAGGAGCACATATGGTGAGTATCTTGGGGTGATCCGCGTTAGTCCACTTAGATCAATCCTTGCACTAAGAAGATAAGCGGCTAAAATAGGTGGCCTCTAACCTATGGTTCTTAGTAAGGGCTTCCGTTCATAACACCCCTCTTGCTCCTCATAGAGGACTCAGACCTCATGGCCTCAAGAGTACCTTAAGCATTCTTTCTCAATGCTTTCCCCATGGTCACAATCCCATGAGCTACTCACATCAAGTGAAGACAAGTGTTATGTCTACCAAAGTTTTGTGTCCTAGATAGCCTTGAGATTATAGTGAGTTGGAATAGCTGGCAAAAGGCTTGTCCCCACTTGGGTCATTCTTCTTGATTGCTCAAGAGCAAGCTCGCTAAAGGATCCTAAACTAAACAAAGAATGGATGATTTTTTAGGTTAAAGGTTTTTGGTTCACCACAAGGGTGAAGAGCATACTCCCATATCTCAAAAACTTCTCCCAAACACACCAAGCAAATATTCAATTACCCCCTTGCCTCCAAAACCTTAAGATGGGTCAAGATTTTCTAGTTCACCTAAAGGTGAAGAGCATACTTCTCCTACCACCTCAAAATCTCTTCCACAAGGTATTAAGATTCCTAAAACAATTAGTAGATGCCACACTTGAAAGGAAATAAATCACAAACACTTGAATTTTTTTTTCTTTTTTTCTTTTTGATTATGCTTTGGGCAGCCCTACAAAAACCATTAGTAGCCCTTTAGTATGCAATTTATGGCAATCTCCTTCAAGCAAAGCCCCTAAAACCAAAACTTGTTAGACAATGATGGTTAGGGAAATCCAAAATCTAAATGGAAATGATGCAAAAAACTGACTAATTTAGGCTAAGAAATACAAGTTAGATCTATCTAAATGCAATAAAGTAAACTAGCAAACTAAATATGATCAGATTCGGATAATAAAACTCAAATTGTAACTCTCTATCAAATCAGGTGATATACCTCAGACTTCACCAGAATCATGCGACACAGTTTCCTGTACCCGAGTGATATACCTCAGTCTGGGCAACACACTGCAGAGCATGCGGGCAATACTTCACGCGATGCCAGGTGACAAACCTTAATACTAGCGGACGATTCTTCCTTGGCGCGAAGTGTCGCACCCATATTATAAGGTCTATCGCACGATATACCTGAGAAGTGTCGCGCGATATTCTGAGACAGAAAAATAGAGAACACAAAATATCTAAAAATTAATCTGAAAAATGATGAAAATGCAAGAAACTAAAAGATAAAGTCTATCTACTCTACCCCACGGTGGGTGCCAAAAATGTATGGTGTAAAAGTGACCACACTTCTATGAATCATTATATGCAAGGTTGCTCAACAATGAGGCCTCACAAAGTGACTCATAGCTCTCTATGCATGGAGTTGCAAGGGACTTTGATAAATTTGCTCTTAGCTAGAGCTACAAACTAGTGACCTTGCTAGTCAACCATACAATGAGAGATTCACAATGAAGACAAGGGCAACAATGCCAATATCCCCAAATGGAATCAAAGTATGCAAATGCAATGCAAACTAATATGAATTATGCAAGATTAATCTACCAAAATGAAAGTACAATGCAACTATGAAAGGAAATAGCAATGGATTACAATCTTCCTAATTAAGCTATGTGAGACTAAACTATTGCATAAAAGGAAGCAAACTAATATGCCATGATTATGCAACTAAACAAAGGAACTATGCAACTAAATGAGATGCAACAATGGAAAGCAAGTCTTCAAAGCTTGATGTAGAATGTCTTCAATAAGCTCCACATAACCTAGAAAACCTGTAGCATAACATTAGCATAAAAGAGATGGATATGCAAATGAGGAAGAGAGCTCTCCTTTTATAAGAGGTGAGGAGAAATGGACCATTGAAATTAAGAGGCAAAAGACTTAATCAACGGTGGAGAAAAATGGAAGCTTGATCCTTGTGCACAAATATCCTCCAATAGGAAAATAAGAGTTGACTTTAGTGTCCATATGAGACAAAAAGTATTTTTTCTCTTTTTATAAAATAAGGATAATGCTTTATTTGTGCAACATAGGATAAGAGGAATATTGAGGCTTTTTATTTAATCAAAAGGGGAGGAAATATTTCTTTTAAGTAAATAAAAACTTAGGATAAAATGGTTAGCCCATAGGATAAAAATCCAATATATGATCGAAATTAAGATTTGATTAAGAAATTGATAATGCTGAAAATATTGATTATTGATAAAATTGATTCATGGTTGATAAATCAAATAAATGGGGCCCAAAGTCTAGGCGACCATTTTTGGGTGCATACAACAACAAGTTCACATTACAACGAGGCTTTTAATCCCATATCGGATTAAACCTTGGCTTACTCAGTTCACATATGTTTAACCTTGGTTCTCTAAATAATTCCATGGTTCTCATACCTACACACTAAACATCGAGCATCAGTAGTTCAAGGTAGAAAAATCACATAAAATATACATATTTAATTCACGATTTAACAACATAATCTATATGCAGAATTCAATCTTGATTGCAAATTTTTCATTCAATAATGTTTAAACATCATAATTACATAATCATCATGACATATAATCCGTGAAGTGATCAAATCTAAACATGATCCAATATTCTCATTAATTCACATTACTGAACATGCATAATCAAAATCACGACATACTCTAGATTCTAATCCACATGATATAATAATCATCATCAAACATAATGTCTCGAGTCTCTGTCAGAATAATCCACAAGTGTATCAATGTATCAAAATGCGAATAAGAAAAGATGCTATGATGGGTCGGGGTGAGGCCTCACAGTTTTCACCAAGGTGATCATTTTTTCTGGACTTTTTTCCAATTTTTAGAATTTTTTCAGGACCTTTTACAAATTGTTATGACTTTTTTCTAGATCATTTCTCACTTTTTAGATTTATAGAGGTTACTCATTCTCAAGAAAGATCAGATTGGTTTTACCCCAATGTCTAGCAAGGTATAGGACATGAGTGATGGATTAGCAAGCTGATGGATGAAGTAGAAAGATAATGAGGGATGAAACGAGTGAATGCAACCCTCAGGGATAGTCTCCTCAAGATTATCCAAGCTAGGGAAAGGAATATAGTAATGTAGGCTCATGAAGCGGCATTGGATAGCATATAGGATAATGACCTAGTGTCATGAAAGAATGTGGTCCAAAAGGTGGATATGTCAAGATAATTTTATTAACAAATTTTGTATTTTCTCATTCTTCATTTTGATCAAAACCAAGGGGTTGATTTGGATAAGCCATGTATAGGATCACACAATGAGGATAAGGGGTGTTGGAGATTATAAGTGGGTGGTTTGAGATAATGGAAAGGATTCTTAGGAATGGTGATGGTCGATTTTGGATAAGCAAGATCATGATAGGGTAGAATAGATGGAAGAAAGTGAGTAAGCTGATGGAAAGGATAGCAGATGGAAAGTTACATGATTCTCATGGATAGTTCAGCCTTGTCAAGATAAAAGGTGATAGAGTAAGTATGGATGCACATGAAATAGATAGTGTGGATGGATTTTCCCCAAAGTGTAGAGTAGAAGAGGAAGGAATTACGTATGACCCATGCTTTCTAGGTTTTCATCATGGTACTTGTTCAAGGTGCCATAGGTAGTGGTTTTTAACATAGGATGGATTTATTTCTCTTTTCTTTTGCTACCAAGGTGCTTGTTTACCAGGTTTTCACCAAGGCACTTCTTTGAATTTTATTTTTTTTGGTAATATTTGATTTTTTTGGAAGCATTTCAAACATGTTTCTCTTTGGATAATTCTTCTTTGAAGTGTATTCTATGATGAACCAAGGCCGCTAAAAAGGTATGCTGAAATATTTTGATGGGGTGATGGTAGGGGAATAATATAGGGGATAAGGAGATGGTGGCTAAGGATTTATGCATAGGATGGGATAAGGCGAATGAAAGGATATAGAATGGGAGGATAAGAAATATATATAGGGGTTTGATAGTGGATAGGGTATTGAAAGGCTTGTGTAGGGGTAGATGGAAATGGTAATAAGATCAACATCAACACGCACCTTGAAGGGTAGTGGACAAATGGAGGAAAAATAGATGGAATAGCATGAGGCTTTGATGTATGAGGTGATGAAATTTATTTGGAAGGATATGGAGTGGAAACCTTTGGAAGCTTGGATGTCAACTCTGATTTTTCTTTTGTATTCAAGTCTATTAAGAGAGACTTGGGAATCCACATAGCTTTTGATTTTTCTTTACTTTTAGGTGTTTTAGATTGCAATTCTTCCATGATGGATTTAGGAACCCATATTTTCTTTAATTTTCTTCTTTTCTTAGTGGACCCTTGTGGTCTCTTGAATATTTCCTTTTTCTTTGTAGTCACATGTCAATTAGATAGGACATGGTGATCTTCATATGTAAGTGGATTCTTGTATTTTTTTATTTTTATGTTGTACATCCGAATTGCTTCCAAAATACTTGGAAATGATGGATGAATGAGGTTGATATGACGAGTTCAAATGGATGGGTGGTTGGAAATTTTCAAGGATGCATGTCTTTTTTGATCTTGAGGTATGAAGGGGGAATTGGATGACAAGATAGGAGTGAGAGGTATAGTGGATGGGGGGATATAAGGTCCTAATATGGATGGAAGATATGAAGGTGTCAACTTTGGGATATAACAACCAAGGATGGATTTGGATGATGAAAATGGATAATGGATAGGGATATCAGCATCTATAGAGTGAACAACATGGCCAAGGCTTTGATCTATAAGATCCATCTTTATGTCAATATGCTCATGAGTATCTTTGATAGAAGCAAGTTTGATAGGCACAATTCTAAAGCTTTCTTATGCAAAGGATTAGGAAGGATGGGAGGTTTTTGAGGTGGATATAGAGGATTATGACAAGGATCATCTAGGGTATTCCAATCTTGACAAGAATCTTTGGATAATGTAGGAAGAGTACTTTTCTCTTGATTTTCAATAAGCTCATTAGGAATGATGGAAGGAATATCTTGATCTTTCTTGGGAGATGGATAATAAATAAGAGGTGGATGGATATGTTTCTCTTGAGGTGGACAGATATCTTCTTGGAAGAAGTGAATGGATATGAGGGGATAATGGGACCTTTTGGATATAGGATCTTAGTCAAATATAGGATAGGACTGGATAATGCCTTGATCTTGAACTTCATCGGTACTTGTTTCTTCATACTTAGGTTTATCCTCTTGACATGGAACCACTCCTAAGGACAAGGTCAGAGTTAAGATCTGCATAGGAGATTCTTGAAGGGCTGATGGAGGATCATTTGGAGTACATATTGAAGCACATGCAATTTTGGGATCTATGGTCTTTTAAGCATTGAAAATACTCGCAGCAAGATTCAAATTAGCTTGGACTTCTTTTAGAGGTAACCCTTGAGAGTTAGCATGAAAAGGATTAGGTTCTTTGTTTTGTGGAGGAACTTTGGATAGCTTATCTACTTTAGGAGGTGAAAGAATGGTGGAAGAAGTAGAGTCTACATGAGAACCATTACTAGACATGGGTTCTTGATTTTGATCAAGCTTGAGAGTAGTATCTTCATTAGATGATTCATTAGGATTTTTAATTTAAATTATGTCCTCATCAATGAGATCTTGGATCCTGCATTTCAACTCCATACAATCTGAAATTTTATGCTTGTTATGTCTATGGTATGCACAGTAGGTACTCAAGAATGAAAGTCCACATGAAGTGACTTGAGGTAGCATGATGAGATTGTTTTCAAGGATTTCTTCCAAAGATGATTCATTGGATTGTCCTAAAGCAATAAATGATCTATCCAATAGACATTTAGATACACTTGTGTTCACCAAAGAGTTATTAGATTCAAAGTCATTATGTTCTTATTTGTTGTCATGTGATGATGATTGTTGAGATAGGAATGATTCCTCTTGATTTGTTTGATCATAGATCGGATTCTCTTGAGGTTGTGAGATAGACTCTTGATTAAAGATATGATGATCATGAATATGTTCTTGATCTAAGATAAGATTTTCATGAAGTTGAGCTTGATCAAAGATGAGATTGATGTGAGACTGTTCTTGATCAAAGATAGGATTGGTGTGAAGTATTTATTTTGTTTGAAGAAGATGTAGGTATAGATGAATTGTAATCATAGAGAAAAGGAAAGGTTGATCTTAATGAGGAGTTGTTGGATGATATATCATTTTCTTCCTTTAAGTCTTGAATTTCATATTTCAAAGATTGAATTTGTTTTGATATGGCTGCAATAAGAATCTCTTCTTCCTTGTTGTTAAGACCATAAGTTTTAGCCCATTTTTTTTTAGCCATTGTTAGATTGTCTTGATGTGCTTGTTTAGAATATTGGAGAGAAGGTATGATGTGGGAATTTTTTTTGAGATCATCTTTCTATTTTTGACTCTTGGTTTGCATAGGCATGAAAGTTTTGATGTGACCAAGTGTCAAGAGTAACTAGGTTCTCAATGTCGATATTCAGTGCACCTGGTGTCGACTTCATCTCAGAAAGATTGATGAGGTTTGAAGATTGATGAAAATGTCAAAAGAGAACTTGCTACAAGGTGTCAAAGTTAAGGCTCGAATGCCTAAGTATTGGACACTTGTGAACAAGTTAGTTTGAATTTGATGGAAAAGAGAATCGGACTAGTCAAACCTTCAAAAAACTAGGATATGTAACATGAAAACCATGGTGACAAATAACAAAGTACACAACTAGTTTAAAATAGTGTAGGAGCTGAATCGAGAGTTGATCATCTTAATTTTTGCCTAGAAATTGTTGGTAAATTTTTATGTTTGTCTTAAAAAGGTTTGCAAATTTCAAGTGATTAACAAGCACATCAAACACATGAGTTTAGAATCAAACATGTTTTATCCCTAAGTGATTTGGTAGAGATTGAAAATCCTCGTTCATAGACTTAGGAACACACTCAAAGACTCCTCAGAATATGATAGGCCAATAACATGCAATGGATATTGATGGCCATATTATCCAATTGGTAGCGCCAATGAGGGATCGATATGGTGAGTGTCTTGGGGAAATTACTATTTTCCTTGCACTTAGATTTCCAACCTTTCAGGGGTGATCTGGGAGGTCTCTTCACTAAAGCTCACAATTAAGGAATTTGTTCATAACTATTCCATGTAGTCTTGCAAGTAAGATTGAGGCCTATAGCCCTACAAGTACTCTAGAAAATGTAGTCCTACAAGCAGGATTGAGGGTGCTCATCCCTACAAATATCTAAAGCATTTTATGTCATAGTCTTGTAAACAAAATTGAAACATAAAAATGTCGTACAGGTACCAAGATAACACAGTCCTATAAATAGGATTTAGGTTGTCAAGCTTTGTACATATCAAAGTAATCAAAATAGATCTAGTTAATTCCTCTGAGACTTAAGTCTCATAGAGATATTTATTTATAGAGGGTGGAAGAGCTAGCATCTGCTTGTTCCCACTTGGGTCATTCCCAGGAGATTTTTTCCTCAAGAGATAGGTCCTCTAAAGGTTAAAGAAATGAAAATGGATTGGATTTAAGGTTCTGAGGTTCTGATTCTTCCAGAACCATCCCACGATAGTAATAGAAATCCACATTGTCCACCACATCTAGGCCAAAAACCACCATAGGGGAGGCCTTAGCACAAACAAGAGGTCGAGCTTTCACCTTTGGGGGAATAGTAGCAGTAGCTTTGGTTGCATAGGCATAGTTTCGTCCACCAATATATATATATATATATATATATATATATATATATATATATATATATATATATATATATATATATATATATATATATATATATATATATATATATATATATATATATATATATATATATATATATATATATATATATATATATATATATATATATATAGGGTGGGCGGAATCCTCTCCTTAACAATCCTTGAGGTAGAAAACTCATCGGTGCCCCCAGTGCTAACAACCACTAAACCAATTCGAGGAATAGCATATGGAACCTTTTGTTTCCCACCAAGAGAAGTAGAAGCAGAATGAGCCCCCAACCCAAAGGAAAATACCACAGAGAGCCTAATAATACCGCATGAATTTGTAGCCCCCATAAGACCTTGGGGGAGATAGTGAGTAGAGGAGTCGACTCTCCTTCTATAGTGGATGCAATGACAATGTTTGGATTAACAACACCAACTGCAACATGAGTAGACCCATATGATGTGGTCATTGGATGAGCAGGAGATGCAGACATTTTGAATTATATTGTTAAACTAAAGACATAATTGACATAATTGTATCCTTGATATCTAAAATTTTAAACTCTTTAATTGGTTAAAAAATACAAAAAATAAAAAAATTAATTTACTATTAAAAAACTTGAAAGGATACGAAATTAGAATGCATCATTACCAACTTCTCTTTAGAGAGACAAATGATAACTGATGAATACGTTATTACTAGTATTCAGTGGTTTGATTATACAAGACAACTTTATGAGTAGAAATTAGAGGTTTTCCCCCTCCTTTGGTCAACATAACAACAAATCTTCTCATTGTGCAAGAAGTGGAGATGGGTAGTAATATATTGGGGATATGGAAAGCTAAGTAATTGCTTGAACTTCAAGTAGAGTATCTAAAGTGGGGTTGAGACTTCTCACACCACACATTATGAAAATACTCAACAACGTCATTTAAAAAAGGTTCCCTAAAGACTATATAACTAGTCTAATGATACCTCTTTTTTAGAAAGGTGACATCAATAATCCTCCCAACTATAGAACCATAATACATGTTGTTTGCAAAGTTAATTTGTAGTATGACTAAAATTAGAATCAACACATGGGAAGGAGAACAAAACATGCATGTAAAATGGAAAGAAGATTTCATGTCTAAATAATCTATGGTTTATCATGACATCACTTTGAGGCACTTAATTGAAAAAGTTTGGGAGAAAGAGGAAGAAGCCTTTTGTTGTTTTGTTGACTTCAAAAAGGCTTTTGACACAATCCCTACAGATAAATTATGGCATAGAATGAAGGAATATGGGATTCCTTTGCATCATAGAACAATTTCCATAAGCTTTGTGAAGAGGTTAAAGTCAACATTAGAAATTCAACAGGGATTTAAAGAAGTGTTAGGAGTGACATTGTGGTTAAACAAAAGTGCCCCTTATCTCCTACTATTTTTGGTCTTTGTATTGACAAGCTTGAGGAATTGTTAAATTCACAAAGTGGAGATAGGGTTTCTTTGTGATAAGGCTTCTATTATATGCTAATGACCTTAATTTGATTGCTAATCCAGCTTAGCAATTGCAAGAGAACTTAATGCCCTTGAGCATTTTTGTAGTGTCGTAGGGATACAAGTTAATATTAGCAAGACTAATTCATGATTTTCATTAATAGAAGAAAGGAAAGCCAACCTAAGCTCCACTTGAAGGCAATATTCGTGAAAAAGTTATGGAGTAGAAATATCTTGGGATTGACTTCAATAACAAGCTAAGTTGGGAGGGCTATAGAAAGAAGAGAACTTTGGAAGGATGGAGAACTTTATATGCGCTTTAAACTAGATGTCGAGAGGTGAACTTTGGGATTGGAAAACTACCTAAATTCTTTTTAGGGCTTCTAGTGTTCCTTGTTGTGCTCCAAGGGTGTGAATTGTGGACTACCAACAATTCTAAATTAAAGTGGAGGTAAATTAAGAAAATACAAAAGCGCTTGATCACAAACAAGTTTAAAATTATAAATTCAATCACTTATTATATTATGTAGATTGAGCTGGGGATGATCTTTTATTGAAGCAATTGCTATAATGTGTCTTATAAGATATTTAAAAAGAATAGAACAAACAGAAGTAGGTAGATGGCCTAAGTTTGTTTTCGTGCCATCTAAAGCAAAAAAAAGAAGACTTGGATGAGACAAAACAACAAATGGATGAGTAAATGAAATATCTACTTGAATGCTTGCCCCATAGGCAACAAAGTGTCAAAGACTTTTGCTATGGATAAATTCAATAAACATATTTAGAGTAAAGTGTTGGCAAGATTAAAGGAATATTATATTGCAGAGTTCAATCCCACATGTGATCTTCATCAGAAAACATACATAAAGTCCATGGAGAGCCAAAAATTCTTATTGCTCAATTAAGTGCTAACTCTCATCAACTCTAATGTGAAATGAGGTGGTGGAAAAGACCAAGAGAAGCTTGGGAAGAAAGAACTTAATTCTTGTCCACTTTCAGAATAGATGAATCTAAAAGAGGCTTAAATTTAGAGTGTGATGCCCACAAAGACATCAGAAACAATTATGTTAATAACTTGACAACTACTTCTTGATATATCCTTTTCAATGAGAAAGTTATTAAAAAATTGGAACTCATCATCATATTATATTAAAAAAATGAATTGCAAAAGAGTCTTAATCTACTAAGTTTCTACTTCAATGTCAAAAGACCTTAGGTAAGTGGCACAATGTATGGGCACTATGGGTGTCAAGTTCGAATCTGTTCGTCTGCATATGTATACAATAAATAAACAAGAAATTGAGAACAAAACATCAATTCAACTGAATGCAGACGTTTTAGCATACGTAGCTGCTTAGGTCAACTTTCTGGACTGCCCATGTGATGAGTTAATTAAGAGCCCTCCAAGTTTCAACAGGAGGTTTCTCGGTCGGCGCTTGAAAAGCTAGAATATTGAATGTTTGAACGTGTTCACTCTTAGTTTAAAGTTGCTGAAGATCTTTCAAATCTTGAAATGGCAGATTTGGTGCACTATCCTATGCGTCACCTTGTGCCTAATGTTTTCTTGAAAATGGCATATATTGAAATGATCTATAAATAATGATCTTTTGAGGATTTTAAAAACATTTTTTATTGTTTTCTTGTTATTTTGTAGACTGTGATGGGAGGTCACTTCGGTTATGTTAGTAATTTTCTTAGAGTTAGATTAATGGTGGAGAATTTGTGTTTATGGAAAAAAAAGTCTATATTAGCGATTTTCTTATAGTCGGTTAGTGGTGGAGAATTTGTGCTTTTGAAACAGAGGTCACAAGTTCAAATTATATTAGCAACTCTCTTAGAGTTGAGTTAGTAGTGGAGAACTGATGCAAGAGCATCTTGAACGAATCAACTATCAAAATCAAATGACCAATAAATGCACTTGTTTGTTTTGTCGAGTCTTATTGTTGCGGGAAGAGAGTTTATGCTTACTTGTATTATGTTTTGTAAGACAGAACTGCAGATCAAAGATCATTCGAATTAATAATGAGATGGGCATTGAGTTATTATGTTGTTAACTATGTTTCCTGAAGTTTTTGTTCCTTAGAATGTGATACTACAAGAGTGTCTCACATGCTATTTTAATCATGTCATTTTAAGGACAGAGATATGATGCAATTGTTTATAGATGTGGATTTTGTCGTCATCAAGGAAGAAGAGGAGAAGAAGACAAACTTGGTGGAAGAGGATGGCAAGAACTTCGGCTAAGTGTTGGAAGAGGCGGAAGAAGAAACCATCTCAGTCTAAATAAGTGACGGAGTTCGTTGTAGGTTAGTGCAATCTGAAAGGGTAGTCCTACTACTTAATTCCATTTACGGACCATACTCACAAATCTTTTCTACTCGGAAAGTCTGATGCAAGAGCATCCTAGATGAATAGGCAATTAGCATCATCCAAAAATATGTCTAGTGTGTTTGCATTAATTTTGGTTTATTAAGGACTTTGATAGCTTTTGTATAATGCCATAGCAGCCATTGTGGAACTTGTGATGTCCACAAAAGATCTAGGCATGGGTGCATTCTTCCAACCTATGCCACAATAGTAGCTTTGGAATAGGTTATGGATATTAATCAAATCACGAAAGATAGAGACATTTTGTTAGATGTTGTAGTTGCAACTGCCTGACATGTATGTAAAAGTGGTTTTTTTGGGAAAAATAAAATTGCCAAATCAAAAGAAAATAGGATATAATTAAATAAGTTCTAAAGCCAAAGATCTTTTAAACATATGTACCTTTATATTAAAATAGCTGGCATGCTTATAAACATCATAAGTAGTTGTTCTTGATAAACGCTAACATATTTTCTTGAGATTTTCTAAAGCTTTAAGAAGATGTCGGCACTTGGCATGTGTTTAGAGAAGGTTCAGATTATAATGCAAACTAGTTTTGAACCTTATGACTAGGCATATCACTGTGAAGAACATCTTAGTCTGCTCTATTTTATCAAAGGGGTGAGCTTTCAGTTGGTCTTTGGTGATTCTGATTTCATAAATGAGGTGGAGATTATTGATAGGATCAGGCACCAGAATTCGATGGTTTTGAGAGGATTTTTTTGTTTCCAACAACGACATTGAAGGGCAACAACAGTTTCTAATTTATGGTTGTGTGGTTATTGGCAACCTGGATGGGCATATTTTTGAATAGGGGAAGGAAAAAGGGGCACCTTGAATCATAAACAGAGGAAAAACATCACTATTGGGACTTAAAAAATGTATTGTACTGAAAATGGCCATGCTGTTAGATGACGCTACTATATGTAAACAACAATATCATTGCTTATTTATGTCTTTGAGTTTATTGTAAGTTTTTATCTGTCCCTTGATTGTTTGTTGTCTATATCTGTGATCTCATATCTATAAAGAAGCATTCATATAAATATATCTTTTGAAAAATGTCTTACCTGTCTATTTCTTCAAGCAGAAGCTTGAGATGATAGAGGCGGGAATCAGAGATAACTATTCACCTGATTTTAGGATATCAAGCCTAGTTCAGGTCAAGAACCTTTGTCTTTAACACTGTATTTGTATCAATAAATTCATCCATTACTTACAAGCAAGCATATCCAAACCCAATAAGAAGCCGAGATCGGGAACACTGGAAAATAGTGTTAAAATGCTTAAATATTAAGAACCATTTAGAGCTCTTCTAATGACAAATTAAAGAGTTAAATGCTTTTCTTGTAGGTGTGTAAAGCCTCTCTTACATTTTATGACCTATTTCCATGTATCTAAAGTTCAATAAGTTTATGCTATATTTTCATTAGGTGCAACACTTAAGGTGATTTTTTTTTATAATGCAAATTTTGTGGTTCTTAGAAAGTTAAAGCTCCATAGAGATAGGGATAAAAAGGAATTTTGCACAAATTCATTTGTGTATATTCTATGGTCATAGAAAAACATGAGAACACATCTTTATAAAATTCTACCAAATAATTTACTCCTATTGAATTGACCATCCACACCTCTTCGACATACCTATTTCACACTAAGGTGCGATTGCTAGTTCTAGTTTCAATTTTAGGGGTATAAGGATAAGCCAATTAAAAAGATGACTTGACCCAAAAAAATATTTTGGACCATTTGATTATCTATTGATCAACTTTGTAATCAAATTGTCCAAGTAAATGTTGGGCTAGCTAGGTTTTTTAATTGACTTGTATATTAGCCTATAATGAAAATTTAGTCTTTCAATCAACATGGCAATATAAAACTGTGTAAAGTCATTCATAACATAGATTATTTTTTTTCATGATATTTTTGAAATGCTTAGTCTATATGCACTCAATATCTCAACCACCACATAGATCACTATTCCTTGACTATATTAGTGGTTGTTACCATTGGGCCCCCACTTTAGCATTATAGAAAAATAAAAGAAAAATGTATGGGAGATTATGTCAATCAACTATGCAAATATTGATGGATCCTAGCACTTGTACCTAAGGAGGTTCAAGGGATAAGCTGATAGAAAATTATAGTTAGAATTTAAATGTGAAAAAAAATCAAATTTTTAAGTAAAAACATGAATTTTATATATTTGTTAGAATATTAATAAAATAATTTATAATTAAATTAATTATAATATCTTTTGTTAGTATTTATCATTTCATAAAAATACTTATGCTATGCACAAAATAGATTTAATGAAACAAAACCAAATTGAATGTCCTCAAACATTGTGACAGACTTGAGAACAAAGATTCAAAGCATACACATTTGTCAAGATAGGGAAGGTTTGATGGGTTGTAGATATTGCAACTATGAAATCTTCAAAATAATTACATGCAAAATGTATAGACATGAAACAAGGTGCACAAATAATATGATATAATTAGTTCTTATTTCATGGAATACAATGATTTAATGGTAGAGCATTTATAATTTATTAGAAAGGATTGCACAAAAGCTCAACTCGAATGTGAAACATTGAAGCAAATACAATATGTATAAACTTAAAAATAAAGATGAGACATCCAATTAAGCTGCAATAATGGTTTGTGGATTGGAAGTAGACAATTAAGATCATGTGTTCCCTCTAATGGATCCTCACCCATAAGGGTTAATTTCATTCCTCAAAGTTTGTAGATTGTAGAGAGAGTAAGGCTATTTGAATACCTATCTCTATTTATGGTTTGATAAAGATATGCAAGTCATTTGCTACAATCTTGTCTACTATTCATCCAATATTTCAACAAATCTAAATGGTTTTCAAACTTGTGGAAAACCATCAATAAACGTATACACATTTAATAAAAAAGCTTACCAAAAGAAGAACACAATATGTTATGTATTCAAATACAAAAGAAATGGCTACAAATAGCTAATCAAATTTGAAATTTGCTAACGAGTGTTTGATCCACTATTGAAAGTGATATTGAATAGTCAGACTCTTATTTATCCCTACTACATTTCAATAGAAACAAATATTTGTGAAAATAGAAAGGTTTGTGTTTAAAAAATAATAAAACAAATTATGTAAAATACATAATCAATCTTTGATTGAAGATTTAAAAATATAAAGACCTTGTTGGTGAGTGTATTTGAATCTATAATTGTTGTTTTGAAAGCAAAAAACACAATTAGTGTATGTTCATGTGAATCTCAAATTATTGTTTTAAAATTAACAAAATACGATAAACTTTTTTTTTTCATTTTCTTCATTTTTGTTCAATAAAATAGATAATTAATTCTAAAATCCTTTATTAGTATTTATCTTTTTTTATTAATATTTTTTTGTTGGAAACATTAAAAAAGATAGATTAATATAAGAATATATAATATTCAAAGATATTCTTATAAAAAGAAGATAATATATATATATATGTATATATATATATATATATATATATATATATATATATATATATATATATATATATATATATATATATATATATATATATATATATATATACAAAGAAAAAATGTGTATAAAAGGAAAAATTTATATTTTGTTATTTCTTCTTTTCATAAGAATATCTTCTAATATTATCTTCTTTTATTTGGATATTCTATCTCTTTTAATGTTTCAACAAAGGGGTTGTAAGGGGTCCTAGGACACATTAACCCCTTAACAACCCTTAGAACTCCTAAGATGTAGAGAGAGGGGTCCTAGATGGTCCTAAGGGGTCATAATGTGTCCTTGGATACCTTATGGCCCCTTAGGACCCTTTACTACCCCTAAGATGTATGACCCCTTAGGACCATCTAGGACCGCTCTCTCTACATCTTAGGGGTTGAAAGGGTTGTTAAGGGGTCCTATGACACAATGTGTCATAGAACCCAAGTTATGACCTGTGTGTGTGTGTGTGTGTGTCCCTTCTCACCTTCACACTCTCTCATCGAGATTGGGTTGCCACCTATGACAAATGAAGATGCATTTCCTCAACATCAGAAAATTATTGGCCACCATGGAATAAGAGAACTAAACTAAACCACATAAAACCCCAAAAAATAAGGATTCCATTATGTGATAGACTTAGGGATATTGTCAAGCTTTCTAATAGAGAACCCATCCCTAAAGAGTAGGATATTGTACTTTCACAATGTAAAAAGTGGAGATTGGTATGGATCTGTCCAGATCAGATGGCTCCACAAGAACCTCATGAAATGGAGCATGTGTTAGGATATGATGTGGGATACACATGCGGATCTTCTTCTAGGACTAAGCATGTACACTCCCTTGGAAATGCTTTCTAGGTAGAAATGATAAGATACCATCTTTCTATTTTGAAGCCTATTTATCCAAAGAGGATAAATGTCATTTCTCTATTCTCTAGAATTAGGGGCGAAGAAGTAGCTTTGCATCATTTGGGTATACCACTCAGTTATGTTGTATCTACATAAATTTGCAAACAATACAGACTTATCCTTAGAAGCTGGTGGGAAAAAAAACATAAAAAAGAGTCAACTAATTGAGATGGGGGACATGAATTTGACAGTAGAAAGACTTGATGAAATGATTAACTCAAATGGAGGTTTTGATCTCGTAATAGGTGGAAGCCCCTATAATAATAGGTCAGGCAACAACAAGTGCACTAGGCATGGACTAGATGGAAATCAATCTTCTATTTTCTATGAATTCCCAAGAATTCTAAATTATGTAAGGGGTGTGCAATTCATTCAATTCTAACTTGACTTAATGATATCATCATCAAAAGTGTAAAAAATCTTACAATTCTCTCTCTCTTTCTCTCCTTTTTCTATTCTTACATTTGACATACTCCCTATAGGGTGTATGCCTTATGTAAAATGTTGAAAGTAAAAAATTGCACTGAATGCAACAACATTTTTACATATATAGGGCGTACACCCTATAGGGCATGCACCCTTTTAACTGCATTGGGATCCACCAATCCTAAGGCTTGGGTTTTCCTTGGGCATCCAACCCAAGGGCTTGGAGGATTCAAACATGTTTGAGATGTGTTTTCTAGTAAACATACAAAAAAATAACATTTTTTTTGTGTGTGCTCCCGATCAGGTTTGCACATGATTCAAAAATGACAAAATTAGATGATATGAAGTTCTAGATCTCTTTGTTAGCTATCTAACTAAATAATTTATTTTTAATTTTTATTATGTTAAGCTTTTCATCTCTAATTTCATTTGTAAGTGTGCCCGATTTTTGTTAAAAACCAACATATAGTATTTTGGGCTTAGGTTTTGGCTCGTTCGTCAAATTTTGAAACAAGTTTTTTTTAGAAACTAAACTATTCTACACACTTAAAAAAAAAGAAATTTTGATCTTTAATTAGCTTCGGGGAGCACACACAAATTTCATGTTTTCAAGATGTGTCCACTTCAGAAATTTGTAAAAAATCATACATTCATTAAAAAACTAGAAAAAAATTTGGGATAAACTATGTGGTGTTTGCTAACTTCTCATTGGAGTGATTAAAAACATTAAAAAAAAGTTAACATTTTAGGGAGAGCACATTATATGCTATGTTATGTTTTTTCACAAAAATCAAGATCACTTTTTGTGCTCCCCCTTTTTGAGGGTATTAATCTTCACTATTTTCAAAATAAATTACTAGTTTAAAAACTAGATTCAGAGTACTTCAACTCTTGTTCTTGTCACATCTTGAAATTTTGAGTCTAACTATCTTCAATTTCTCGTCGAAGCTCAAAGTTCTTTGATTTCAAGAAAAAATAATGGCATCTTATACCCCCTTTTGGTTCCCCATTTTTGTGCACTTACCCATCTATAATAATAAATATAATCTATATATTGATGTCATATAAGAAACATAAATAAATATTAAACTTATAATATATTTAATATAAACACAATATAATGTTCAATTAAAATTACATTATGCAGATCACCTATTAATTATCATGTTTGACCATAATGTATTTTTTTAATTTATCTTGAGTTTTCTCATTTGTTAAAAAGTGCAACTAGAAAAAGGTCATATCCATCTCCATCCTTAACACTATTCCCATCTCTCACTCTCTCTCTTTCTCTCTCTCTCTCCTCCCCAAGTAATATATCTATCTCATTCTTTTTATCCCTCTCTTCTTATCTCTCTACAGTTTTTCTTTCTATCTCTGCCCCCTCTCCTCCCCCCCTGCCCACACACACACACACACGCACATATTCAATTGAACTCTTTCTCACTCTTGCCTCATCTATCTCCCCCCTCTCTATATAGATATATATAGACACACACACACACACGTGTCTATTGAACTCTTTCTCTCACTCTTGCCTCATCTATCTCTTCCCCCCTCTCTATATTTTTCTATCTGTATATTTCTCTATGTCCACCTCTCCCCATATCTCTCTCTTTTCCCATTCTTTTGATATATTACCCCCCTCCTCCTCTTTCTCACTCTCTAATATTTTATCTATTTCTTCCATCTCCATCTATTCCTTTTTCCTCTCTTTTTATCTTCCCCTCTCCTCCTTACTCCATCCTCTCTCACTCTTCCTTCGATATATCCACCTCTTTCTATCTCTATCTCTCCCTATTGCAAACATATTGTGAACCTATTGTTAATGGAGATTGAGTGCCTTCTTGATTTAGAATTATTAATTAACCTCATGCACTACACAAATGTATGCAATTAGAAGACCACTTTTTTCCTAATTAACATTTCATACCTCTTCGGTGTACCCATTTCATACTCGAAATGGAAAGAGAAATTGTCCACCATATCAATGATATTTTTTGTTTACATATGGCTTATCATATATGACACTATCTCGTATTTATAGAAAATGCACAAAACTATGCTAAAATCCAAATGTATACACCTTACCTCTACATAATTTAAACTTGTGACCTTTCATTGAAGAGTCCAAATTCTTCATTATTTGCAAAATGTTTCTGGATTTGATTGTGTAAGTATTTTTACACAACTTTTTAGATCACACTTTGTGCTCCGAATCCTTATATAAAATACTTACACAATCAAATCGAAAAACATTTTACAATTGACGTCATAGATTATAGAAATCTACTTGCTCTTCTTCATTATTAATCAATGAAATATACAAATGCTTTACAAATAAAGTCTACATAACTTGCCCCTAAAAAATTTAAACCTTATAACTAGCTTAAATTTAAGCAGTTGGAGTTTTCCCATGCCATTTTTGGACCAGCCACTACTTAACAATTAAAAATAAGCTTTGAAAAAAAGGATGAAGTGTTCCCATGCCATTTTTGAAGCAGCCACTGCTTAACAATTAAAAAAAAAACTTTGAAAAAAAAGAGGGGCTAGAATAAGCAACCGCTGCTTATTGAAAAATATATTTTCCTTTTTTTTTATTATTTCTTATTTTTTCTCAAAACATCTATCTACAAATTTTTTTATTAAAATTTTATTTAAACATTCTATTTTAAATGTCCGCTAAGCAGCAAAAAAAGTAATCATAGAGCCACCAGCTCCAAAAATTACTGACAGAAATGTTGAGCAAAAAAAGTAATCATAGAGACACCAGCTCCAAAAATTGCTGACAAAAATGTTGAGCAGCGGCTGCTAGCCAAAATAGACTGTTAAAATAAGCTTAACAGCCGCATGAGAACCTGCCTAAGCCCCTCCTCCTCAGACCACACATTCAACACCATTTCTTCACTCCATCTGCCAATAGGCCCAAAGTCAAGAAGAAATTTTACAGTTGAGTTCATTTTCCTGCATATTCTTAGATTCCATCTCCTGGGCGCCGGATTCAGAAGCTAGATCTTGGACAGGGAATTCACTGTACTTATAAAGAGAAGCACAGATGATGAAGTATACCAAGTTGAGGGCTTCAATGGCGGCCAAAAGCCAGTAAAAATAGTTAAGCCGACCACGATTAAGATTATCGTCGAGCCAATCCGGTTTACCATTGCGGCCCGTTTTGTTATGAACAACATTGACAAGAATCGTACTCAAGTACTGCCCCACCGCAGCAGTGGACGAAGACAGCGCAATGGCAGTACTGCGCATGGTGGACGGAAACTGCACATAGAAAAACTCCAGGTGACCCACCGTGTGAAAGGCCTCTCCCAGACCCGTAATGCAGAACTGCGGAACAAGCCAGAAAGCGGAAATCGGAACCACGGCCGAAGAATCGTCCGCCACGCCGTGCCCTAACGCAGCCTTTCGTCTCTTTATTTCGATGAAACCCGCGACCAGCATTGATACTGTAGAAATGGCGTAGCCGATGCCCATTCTCTGGAATACTGTGATTCCGCGGCCCTGTTTTGTCATCCGGCGGGCGGCTGGAACGACTAGTCGGTCGTACAGCGGGAGCCACGCGATGATGACTAGTTGGGAGAAGACTGAAAAGGAGGCTGCGGGAACCTGGAAGCCGCTGGATCCAAGGGTTCTGTTCATGGTTAGGGCTTGTAGTACTGAAAATAAGTGGAGCTGAAACATTGCCATTTGGCTCGCGATTCCGCAGGAGAAGATAGGCAGAGTTGCGATTATGGATTTTAGGGCTTCGATTTGGGCCGTCGAAGAGAGTTTCCATTGGTTGCGCACTGATCCGTCGCTTTGGATGTCTTTCTCTGTTATTATGGCCGCCTTGTTCAGAAACCTGGCATTTAGAAGCAAAGTTAGGGTTTGTTTTTTAATATTTTACTCTATTTGTATCTATGCATATATTTTTATATTCAGATTAATTTTATTTATATATGTAAATTTTCTTGTACATTATTTATTTATGCCTATTTATGAGACTCGTAGATGTACTTACCACACACACAGATGCACTTAATTATATATTTGATAGTTAATTTACTTTGTGACAAATTTATGGTAGTAAGAATGATTTTCAATTTAGTCAAGGATATCTGGTTTAATAACAAAGTCTATATTGTAGGTGCTTAGATTGTGCTGACTTCAAATCTCCTTCAATACAAAAAAAAGAAAAGAATACCCTTTATTGTAAACTTATCCTATTTATTTTTAGTCCGAAGTTAAATTTACTTATCACATTGATACTCTTATCTCTAGTTCACTCAGACATGTTTGTTACAATTAGACCGTTTGCAATAATATTTTAAAACATGAAATACATTCATTTTAATCATCCAAAAATCAATATTTACGTATGTTCTCTCTACCGTTCTAACCATTGGAGCTCAATTAATAGTGATACATTTTGATTTGACCCAAAAAAAAAAGAAAAAAAGAGAGCAACACATTTACATAGTTACCGATTTGCTTGTTATTTTCATTATTGCTTCAGTTTCAGAATTTGATGTAAAAGCACTTGATTCTCTTGATGAGACAGTAATCCTAAAGATATTTCTAAAGGTAACTATCATCCATTAGGCAAAGCTATACTTATAATATAGTACACTGTGTAGGCCAAGTTCAGATTCAAATTAATACATATGAATTAGTTTTTTGATAGAGCACAAATTTCAAGAAATTTCACTGGTAGAAAGGCACTTGTTCTAGGTTAGACATCAACTAATTTCAGAACCTTCTTCATTTCGCCTAATTGTCAATTTCTATTATGTTTTATTTCTTAATTTAATAAGTTATTATTTTTCAATTTACTAGTTTTCTTCAACACTTAGTTATCATAGGCTTATTCTAGTTGCATTTAAATATTTCTGTTTATATTTTAATAAATCCATCTAATTCTACACAACTAAACCTCCTTATTAAGATTTTAAATTACACTTAATTATCATGAACTTATTGTACTTACATTTACATATTTTTCTTTATATTCTAATAAACCCATCCAATTCTACAAAATTAAACCTCTTTCTAAAGGTTTTGCATTACACCAATAGTTTCATCTATCAATTTTAGATTACATTCTATGTTTAAATCTTTATTCCTCTTAAAACTTGTGCTTCATTAACATATGTTTTCTCTATAAAGACCTGTGTGTTATTCTAGTATCTTGCTCACCCACCATACCCACCCTTGGCTATTTCGTTCAAGTTTACCTATACAACTTTCCATAAATAGAACAAAGTCTAGAGATAGAATTAACATTTAAGTATGATTAGATTTACAAAAATCTGCAGGAGGATACAAAAATATTTGTAGGAAGATGTAAAGGGATAGGTGAAAGGCTGGTGTGGAAAGCCAACTTGCAGCCAACAAGTGTAAAGTAAAGAATCTCAGAAAACAAACAAACCTTCAATTTTAAATTTATCAAAATTAGAATAGAACAGCATCCGGATAAATGTATCATAAACTCTTTTGAAAATAGGGGAAAATCTGAGAGTAAAATTACCTGAGTCTGTCTGTGAGATGAGTCTTGGAGCAATCTTGGCCACGGTAAAGCTTTGTAGCGTCAGAAGGTAGAGATAAATTCCACTTCCTGATGGATGCCACTATAACCTGTGCAAATCCAGTGAACGGACTGCCTTGTGGACTGACATGGCGGAAAAGGGGAGCTCCAGCAACAAAGAAAATTGTTGATATGAGCATAAGCAGAGTACAGATACCAAACCCCACACTCCAGCTCACATTGCTCTGAATATAAACAATGACAGTGAGGGCCAGAAGGGGAGCCACACTAATTGAAAAGTAATACCAATTAAAGAAACTTTCTGTCCTGTTCTTTTCTTTGGATCCTTTTCCTTCTTCCTCTTCCTGTTGGAATTGATCCCCTCCGAATGCCATGGAACATGGTCTTACCCCTGCAGACCCAATACAGTTGAATGATAAAGACAACATAAGTAGAGCCCATTGTGCTTTGGAAACCTTCTCACATTTTCCCATTTTTTTCTGGTGGGCACTGCAATGAGATGGTCGTAATCCAGGGATGATTGCTGTGAGAGTGAGAAGAGACAATCCCTGCGCATTAATCAATACAACAATATATGTTCACTGATTGCAAAACAACTTTTGATGCTCTTCAGTAATCAAAATTTACATGCTCTACAGAAGGGTTTTCCATGCAAAATTATTGTTCTCTTCATGCGACGTGTGAGAGAATGGAAAAAAATTGTCAAACAAAGAGGAGATCCAAACAAAGATGAGATCCAATCAGTCTGAATCTATGGTCGATGAAATCAGAAGATCATTGTCTTTGAAGACAAAGTTATCCCTGCGAAGTTTGTAGTTACAGAAATATCACAGAACAAAAAAAGGTTGATTTCCATGAAGATCTTTGATCTTGTAGAAGCCACAGAAATTAGCCTACCCAACTGATATGAAGTTGTGTGAGGAAATAATTGTTTGTGTTGAAGCAATTAATGGTCAAAACTAAGGGGAGACTCTTGGAACAGTTTATAATCTCCTCCACATCGCGTGAGAAGAACTATAGTTTCGCATGGATATTAAAATTAGATTCAACAGTGTGGTTCGCAAAACCGAAGATAATCTCATTAGGATATTTCTGCATTTATTACATAACATTGTGGTTAGTTTTTATTACCAATCTAACTGCAGTTACCAGATTTCATCGCACGATTCAAGACCACTGTTTATTGAGGTGATTGTGGTGCAATTCTATATCTCTGATCTCTGATCTCTGATCAGTTGATCTTCGGTTATGTGATCAAGAATGTTTACCCCTTTACAAAAATAAATAAAATGATTTACCTTTTCACTTGTAAACCTCAAAGTGTACAAGATTAACTTTTCAAGCTTCCTTGTTAAGATGTTCCCAAAGGCTTGGCCATAAACTTGAATCCAGGACAAACTCAGTAGATCATTTTAGTTTAACAAAAATAGAAATCAGAATGTTCTTCTGATTAGAAGTGATTACCACTAAATATGAAAGGCAACCAATGACTATGGTCCGAAATTTGCCAAGATAGGAATCTGCCACAAAAGCTCCGGGCAAGGATGCAAAGCTTGTTGTCCCAGACCAGATATTTAGTACACTTGTCGCTGCAACTTTCTGCATATTGTATTTCGTTGTTAAGTAGACAATCATGTTAGCCTGCGAAGCCGCCAAAGCTACTCTCTCACAGCTTGCATTTCCTGAATATAATGTTTCATTAGCTTGGATCTCGGATTTGGGTGGTCAATACTTTTTAAGTTTGTGAAAACAGAATATCAAATGAAAATTGATCTAATCACAAGAAAAAATATGCAATTAAAAGTATTTGAAAGAAAATGATGGTGTGTGTAATAGATGACCTTCCTATAACTTTATCTGAATTCAGATTCTTCATCATCCTATGCTTGGATCTCTGATTTGGGTGGTCAATACTTTTTAAGTTTGTGAAAACAGAATATCAAATGAAAACTGATCTAATTACAAGAAAAAATATACAATTAAAAGTATTTGAAAGAAAATGATGCTGTGTGTAATAGATGACCTTCCTATAACTTTCTCTGAATTCAGATTCTTCATCATCCTATAACTTTCAAATAACTTTCTTAATAAATTTGAGTCAATCTATACAGCTGAGCCCACAAAATTCGTATCACATAATATAAAGGTGCTATTGCAAGCTGGTGTGTGGACTAAGGAATAGGAATTCACACATCTTGAATGGGCTTTAGATTTGAGGTAAGAGAAAAGGAAAAACAGAGCTTCACCTATTATGTAGGGCATGGTTCTCCATCCTCCTCTTGTTTTCCTTTTACAAGATCTTTCAACGTCATCCTGGGCATTGTTTCTTGTTTGGGACACAGCAAAGCAATTGAAGTGGTTAAGGAGAGTAACATTGTGCCACTTCTTAAGAGGTTGCTGTTGCACAGAGATCTCTGTGGCGATAGTCCGCTCTTCCATTTTTCAAACACTCTGTTTCAAACACTTTGCCCTTCTCTAGTTCATTATGTATGATCTGAAATATTGATATTAAAAGGTAAACAGTCAAATCTGCAAACCTTCGATAGTTATCAGCATGAACTGTCAAGAGATTTTATATTAAATATGTCAATTTTTTATATAAACTTCATAATTTATTCTTTGAATATTTTAAACTTTATCGAAAATGACAAAAATTGAGCGACAATTACAAGAACATTGTTCAATTAAATATAGATGCAGAATACTACGTGCTAAGATGCTTCTCTATTTATTTTAATCAGTGAAGCATCAAATTATTGGAAACACAATTCATTGGAGTTTTTTTTCAATTAATTATTATAATAGCCATGTTTGCATCCAATTTGTTGGATTGATGTTGCCCTGAAGAGTCTTGATGGACTGCTCGTTTGAGAGAAGGTCAGGAAAACATTTAATTGTCATATTCCTTGGCTGCCCAGCTTAATTTATAGCTAAAGATGATAGCACGATAATGTCTGTATTTGTCTCTGCACAATAATGCCTTTATTTGTCCTTTCTCCAAAACACGAGGCCTTCAAATTTCAACCAAATTTATGGGATTAATAATATTTGTATATTATTAGTTTATATTTTTACACATTTGATTTGTATGTTAAGATTAAGCATGTGCTATCTTGAATCATGTTTGTGGTGCTCATCTTAAATTGAATTATTGATTTCCATCCTTTTGTTTGATGCAATTGAATACATTATTTTTTTATTTATAAAAAACATATGTTTGTCTTCGAAAACAACAAACAAAATTGAATCATATTGTTACTTGGTGGAAGGATGCAAGTAATGATAATTTGATAGTCCACGCTTTTGATTCTCTTTCTAATTCTTCCTCTCAGGGTTCATAGGCTATTGACTAAGATAAAACCCCTATCGAAAATCTAGATGAGGCCCCTATTGTTGATCAGGGCTACTAATCTGAATCAGGCTCATGTTGCAACACTGTCTGCTAACCCTAATATTGTAGGTGCTACTCCCTTTGGCCATGTTGATCCTTTAGCTCCTATAATAATAATAATAATAATAATAATAATATGTTTATTCTATTAACATAATCATTTACATATCTGTTATTATTTTATTAAGATAACTATATGTATTTACAAATATAACATATTGTTTTTTATTAGATAAGCAGCCAAACAAGGGGGTTGACCCTTACAAGTTCAAGGTCTGAAGGTGGAAATTTAGACCATAAAAAAGCTGAAAGCAAAAACAAGAAAAATAGAACACAAAACACAAAGGCTTTAGCCCAAAAAGGAAGGGCCAAACTCACACCATATTAGGAGGGCGAGAGTTATTTCTATGCCTTAGGACAACTATCCAAGCGATACTATCCTTAGGCTCCCCAACGAAGGAGACTTTGCTAGGGTAGTTGTTAGCACAATGACCAAAGCAGAAGCAAAAGTAGAGGGAGTGGAAGGGTCCTCGTGGCCAGAGGACGTTGCACTGGTGGAATTAGGGGCAACAACAAAAGTTGTAGCAGGAGCAAGAATCGAAACAGTAGCAGAAGTCTGACCTTGATTTGTAGCAAAGGCATCATCCAGATTTTCTGTAGGGATTTCATCTTTGTCAACAACTTGTGAATCCTTAGGGGAAGAATCAAAAAGAGAATTAGAAGCACAGATTGTCAAATGATTGTTATTTGCAGCCTTCCACCAAGTAGCATCATCTTTTTAGCGTAGAAGAGCACAATCAATAGCCATGTGTCCAGTAGAGAAGCAAAGTCGACAACATAAGGGAAGACCCTCATAATCCAACACTTAAGTGCATGGCCTTTCACCAACCATGAGCACCATGCCCCTTGAAAGTAGTTGGGAGACATCCATATCGATCAAAATACAAGCTAAAGTAGAGTGGCCCATAGTAGTTGTAGCCTCGTGCCCATATTGTTATTGCCTACATGATGTTATTTGTAACTTAATTATCAATGAATAAAAATCACATACGGGTTGATATTAGTCATGATAATGGTACGATCTTCTCTAGTTGATTCCAACGATCCACAATGAAATAATAGTGTGATGTTTGATGGTGTGGTTAGGATGGGATCGACATCCCTCATATATCTTGCAAGATCCAAAGGTCACCTTTCTTGGATGTTTAGGAGATATACTTCTTCAAATTGAACAGATCACAACTTTTCATAATAATTTGTTAACTTTGGCATTATGTGCAATATCTTAATTACTAGATAGTTGATTTAATCGAACCATTCTTAATCGATCCTTGATTGATTCCTCTTGCTGGCTAGTAACCATTCTTAATTGATCCTTAATGATGATCTTGCTTTGACATGAATGATCAAGGCAATATCAATTGAGACTAATAAAAATACTGACGAAGACTGATCTTTATAAATGATCGATTAGTTGCATGCTTGCTGATTGGTAAGCACATTTATTCTACTTCCTTTTAGCTAATGTTAATTATCTGATTGGGAAATCGCTAATGGGAAATCTAAACGTGTTCATAGAGATACCCATCTTAAGTCATATTAGATTTGGCTCATGGCAGTCCCTTTTTCTGAATTTGCTTGTCCTCAAGCAACTTAAGATTGTATTCTTCCTATGCAGTATCTTCTTTAGGTAACCCTTTCCATTTGATGAGAAATTCAGAAATGGTCTTATTCCTTAAATGTTTCTCCTTCATATTGAGGACTACTTCCGGTTCCAAGATCAACCTATCCTCGTCATCAAGTGGGGGTAACTCTACACATGGAGTAACTTCTTGTCTGGAGACTTTCTTAAGTCAATATACGTAAAAATCATTTGTGAATTCTATCGTTCAGGCAATTCTAATATATAATCTACCTCCCCTATTATTTCTAGGATCTTGTAAGGTCCATAGAAGAAAGGCTTTAGTTTGTTTGCTCCATTAGTTTTGACGAAACCCTGCTTATATGGTAGGCATATAAGAAGGTCTCTAACTCCAACTATTCTTTCTGTACATTTTCTGTAGGCATAGATCTTTTGCTAGTTTTGGGCATGGTGAAGCTTATCCATGAGAGAGTTCATGATATCTATATTTTGTTGTACAAAATCCTTGACACCTAGTACTCTACTTTCTTGGAGAACCAAACTTCCAAATTAGGTTGCCTCATAACTATTTAAGGCTTTCAATGGACTCATTCCAATTGATAAGTGGGTGAGTTGTACTATAACAATATTCTCCAAGGTGTAACCATTTAACCTACACTTTCTATTGGCCAATGATGTCATTCCTTGCTCATTCTTTAATCCACTTGTTAACAATATTTGTTTGACCATCGGTTTGGGGGTAGTAACTTGTGTAGAGAGTTAATTCAGTACCTATTAATGGAGAAAACTCTTGCCAAAATAGGCTAAGAAATTTACTATCCCTGTCATTGATTATGTTATTTGGTAATCCATGTAATATGAATACTTCTTTGAAGAAGACCTTGACAACTTGGGGTGCCCTATATTTTGTAGATATGGCCATAAAATGAGTGTAATTGGTTAGTTGATCAATGGCTACGTAAATGCATTCCTTGTACTTTGGAAGTATTGTTATAAATTCCTTAGAGACACTTTCCCAATTTTGATTGTGATGCAGGAGCATCCTGGGTGTAAGAGCAATCTTGCATCACCCAAAAATATTTCTGTTTTTATATTCAATAAGGGCTATTTTAGTGCAGAGCTACTATTTATGGAAAGTTACTATTTTTGGTAATTTTTGTATGTGCTCAGAATGATCTGATTTCTTTCTTGGAGGTTCATTTTGGTCATATAAGTCTGCCAGTAAAGTTTCATTGCCATATCAAGTGTATATTGGAAGATATTGAAGATTTTCGGTATTGGCAGCAGGGTACAGAAACTTCGAACTCAGTTTTGAAGGCTTTAGAGGCCCCGGATGAGGTCAAAAATTTGGGTGACGGGCGCTTGCGCGGGTCAAGCCTGTAGAGCGCTTCATGGCGTTTCCGAAATGGGGTTACAATAGTCAATCGGGTCAACTGGTGATGACTTATGGTCTTCGGAAGTTGGGTCACCTGAAATGGGGGAAAATGATTTTTCTTCAAAATTTCTGTTCGGGTTTCAAAATTTATTTTGAGCCGACTATGATGTAATGAAATGTAAAATAAAAATAATTCTAAGTTTGGTCGGCCTTATTGGCTAAAAATTCTGGAACCTTCCCAGGCGGTGGAAAAATTGCCTATATAAGGAAGGCTGTATTATTGTCTTAGGCAGTTCAGAATAGTTCTGAGTAGTAGATCTGGGTATTGATTCGGGGCTTTGTCCTAAAGAATATTGTAAGGGAATGCCCATGTGGCTTTGCATATTGTAATTCTAAAAGTTTGTAATTCCACATTTGTGGAGATAATAAGAAGCCAATTTTCTGTTCTTGCATATTACTGTTGTTGTTTCTCTATTTCTGTTATGTGTTTGTGGTATTAAGGGGAGCACCCTTCATCAAGTGGTATTAGAGCAGGATTTCTTGAGTGTGTAAACAGATCGCCGACTGTGAGGCAGTTTGCACCAGGACCGTGGCTAGGGTTTCAGCGCGCATCGTGAAAATGCCTCCACGAAGGGAACGTGGCGGAAGAGCTGGTGTTGTAACACCTGAGGTTAGAGAGCTGCAGAGACAAGTGCGAGCATTGCAAGAAGAGATTCGCAGAGGAATGAATCTTAATGTCAGAGACGAAAGCGAGGATGAAGCCGAAGAAGAATATCAAGAAGGAGAAGTTGAAATTGTGAACCATGAGGAAAAAAGACTTTTTCGGGCGATTTCCAAGATTGGGAAAAGACCTAAGATTGAGGTTCCTACATTTTCTGGAAATCTTAACCCAGAGGAATTGATCGACTGGATCAATGAATGTGAAGAATATTTTGAGTATGAAGATGTTGAGGATCCTGATAGGGTCAAATTTGCGAAGGCCAGACTGAAAGGTCATGCGAAGATATGGTGGCAAGAGATTCAGTTGGAGCGAAATAGAAGGGGAAAGGAGAAAATCACAAGATGGGATCAGATGGTGGATAAATTGAAGCGACAGTTCATTCCTGTTGATTATGAGCTTGACCTACTAAAAAAAATGCAGAGTTTGAAGCAAGCAGGAAGATCTGTTCAGGAGTATACAGAGGAGTTCTATCGACTTCTCATCAGAACAGGCCATGCAGAAGCTGATAAGGAGAAAGTTGCCCGATACCTTAATGGGTTAAGGCCAAGCATTCAGGAGGAGCTGAATCTGGTTCGAATGAACAGTATTGAGGAGGCATACCAGTTTGCCCTAAAAGTAGAGGAAAAGCTGAACAAGAAGTTTGAGAGCAGACAAAACGGAAGAGGTCGCGGTGGACGATCTGGTGGACGGTCATATGGTGGCCGAAATGAAGATCCGAAAAAGAAGGATGAGGCTAGTAGCAGTCAGAATCAGCGAGGAAATAATTCCAATCGCTTCTAGGATCAGAATAATAGAGATCAAAGAGGAAGAGGAAGAGGACAAGGATCTGGAAGAGGTGGCTTCCGTGGAACATGTTTTCACTGTGGAGAAGAAGGTCATAGGGCATTTGAATGTCCTCAGCGCCAAGGCAGAACAGACAGGAGAAATGAAGGCCAGGCCAGAATTGCACATGTAGATGAAGATGCCAGATCATCAAATTCTGAAGATGCTGAAAGAGGAGAAACGTTGATTAACAGAAGAGTCCTGTTGAGTGGTGAGAATGAACCTGAGCAAAGGAGGAGCTTGTTTCGCACCAGGTGCAAGTGTGAAGGTAAATGTTGTGATGTGATTATCGATAGTGGAAGCACTGACAATTTGGTGTCAGAAGAGATGGTGACAAAGTTGAAGCTCAAGAGACAGAAACACCCACATCCATATCGGATTGCCTGGGTACAGGATGACCACAAGGTCATGGTCAATGAACAATGCCTAGTGAAGTTCAAGATCGGCGGGTACCAAGATGAGGTACTATGTGATATCATCTCTATGGATGCATGTCATATGTTATTGGGTAGACCGTGGCAGTTTGACAGATGTGCTGTACATGATGGTCGTGCGAATACCTATTCCTTGACAAAGGATGGAGTGCGACATAAGCTGAAGCCATTGAAGGAGACCGAAGAAAAGGTATGTGGTAATGCAAGAATAACATTTGTTGATGGAAGGAAATTCCTAGATGGTATGAGGCATGAGAATGTATGTTTTGCTTTAATTCCAAAAGCTGGTAAAGAGGAAGTAGAAGATGTTCCTGTAGAAGTTGCAGATTTGTTGAATGAGTTTCAGGATATTGTATCCGATAACGTGCCTGATGGATTACCACCAGTCAGGAAGATCATTCATCAAATGGATTTGATCCTAGGAGCGAGTTTGCCGAATAAGGCAGCACACAGAATGACACCTGCAGAAAGTGAGGAGTTGAACAGACAAGTACATGAACTGCTACAGAAAGGATTGATCCGTGAGAGTCTGAGTCCCTGTGCTGTACCAGCGGTATTAGCACCAAAGAAGAATGGAGAGTGGAGGATGTGTACAGATTCTAGGGCAATAAACAAGATCACAATCAAGTACAGGTTTCCATTGCCACGAATGGATGATATTATGGACTGTTTGAGTGGAGCTGTGTATTTTTCAAAGATAGATCTAAAAAGTGGATATCATCAGATTCAGATCAGAGAAGGAGATGAATGGAAGACTGCCTTCAAGACAAAGGAAGGACTGTATGAGTGGTTAGTCATGCCTTTTGGGCTAACCAATGCACCGAGCACTTTCATGCGGCTCATGAACGAGGTTCTGAAAGAATTTCTAGGTAAGTTTGTCATTGTTTACCTAGATGATATTCTGATCTTTAGTAAGACATTGGAGGAGCATATGATGCATATTCGTATGGTATTTGAGAAGCTGAGAGAAGAGAAATTGTTGATTAATTTGAAGAAGTGCAGTTTTGTGAAGAAAGAGTTAGTGTATTTGGGATTTGTAGTTTCAGCAGAAGGTCTAAAAATGGACCCAGAGAAGGTACAAGCTATCCTTGAATGGCCTACTCCAAGGAGTGCTACTGAGGTAAGATCTTTTCACGGTCTAGCTAGCTTTTACAGAAAGTTTATCAAAAATTTTAGCAGTATTTGTGGACCCTTGACTGAAACAATGAGAGGGGATAGAAAAGAGTTTAAGTGGACTAATGGGGCAGAAAAGAGTTTTCAATTATTGAAACAAAAAGTTATAGAACAACCTGTTTTAGCACTTCCAGATTTTAATAAGGTGTTTCAAGTAGATTGTGATGCTAGTGGTACTGCAATAGGAGCTGTTATGAGCCAAGAAGGTAAACCTGTTGCTTATTTCAGTGAGAAGTTAAATGATGCCAAGAGGAAATATTCTGTTTATGATCAAGAATTTTATGCTATAGTTCAGGCATTAAAGAAGTGGAGACATTATCTGCTTCCTAAGGAGTTTGTTTTGTATACTGATCATCAAGCTTTGCAATATTTGAATAGTCAAGGAAAATTGAATCAAAGGCATTTGAAATGGGTTGAGTTTTTACAGAGTTATACATTTGTTTTGAAACACAGGAGTGGAAAGTCTAATAGGGTTGCAGATGCTCTTAGCAGAAGGCAACTATTGCTGACAGAAATGCAGATTGAAGTGGTTGGGTTCAAGGAACTCAAGAATTTGTATCCAGAGGATCCTGATTTTGGTGAAGCTTGGAAGGCTTGTACAGAACCTGTTACTCTAGACAGGACGAAATGGTTGGATTTCATCATCCAGGATGATATGCTATTAAGAGGGAGTCAGTTGTGCATTCCACGAAGTTCTATGAGGGAGAATCTCATCAAGGAGAAGCATAGCGGAGGATTGGCTGGACATTTTGGTCGTGATAAAACCCTTGGTTTGGTTAGTGAAAATTATTATTGGCCACAATTGCAGCAAGATGTGAAGAAGTTTGTACAGAGTTGCAGAGTATGTCAGATGGCGAAAGGAGCGACGTAGAATACAGGGTTGTATCAGCCATTACCTGTACCAGAGAAGCCTTGGGAGGATATCAGCATGGACTTTGTTCTTGGTTTACCGAGGACTCAGCGGGGACATGATTCAATTTTTGTGGTAGTTGACAGATTTTCAAAGATGGCACATTTTATTCCCTGCAAGAAGACTAATGATGCTGTTCATGTAGCAGAATTGTTTTTCAGAGAAGTAGTGAGACTTCATGGTTTGCCAAAGACCATAGTTTCAGATCGGGACACTAAGTTTGTTGGATATTTCTGGCGTACATTGTGGAAGAAGTTGAAGACAGATCTGAAGTTCAGTTCATCACATCATCCACAGACTGATGGACAGACAAAGGTGGTGAATAGGAGTTTGGGAAATTTGCTGAAATATTTGGTTGGAGATAAGCCAACAGGATGGGATTTGATTTTACCACAGGCAGAATTTGCATACAATAATTCTGTCAACAGGAGCACTGGTAAATCACCATTCCAGATTGTATATGGAAGTAGTCCAAGAAATGCATCTGAATTAAGGAAGATAGATAAAGGAGAAATAAGTAGTGTTGAAGCTGAGGATTTTGCAGAACACTTGAAGAACATCCATGGGGAGGTGAGGAAGCATATTACCAAGATGAACGCACAGTATAAGGCTAAGGCAGATGAGAAAAGGAGGTATAAGGAATTTCAAGTTGGTGATGAAGTCATGGTTCATTTGCGGAAGGAGCGGTTTCCAGTTGGTACATATAACAAGCTGAAAATGAAGAAGTTTGGACCATGTAGGATACTGAAGAAGCATGATTCAGGAAATGCATATGAGGTAGAATTGCCTAGTGAGCTGAATATTTCACCAGTGTTTAACATTTCAGATCTGATAGAGTATCATGAAGGAGGTGTTGAAGATGAGATCACAGCAGCACAGTGGAGTATTCCAGCAACTAGTTCAGACACTAAGGAGATTGAAGATATACTGGATAGTCGTGTTGGCAGAAGCACAAGGAACAGGACATATGAAGAATATCTGGTCAAGTGGAAAGGACGACCTGTTGAAGATTCATCATGGCTAACAAAGGAGGAGGTTAACCGTCTTGGTTTTCCTCTACACACCTGAGTCGTGACAGGGTCACTTCTCAAATTACCCCGGGTGTCTGATGCAGGAGCATCCTGGGTGTAAGAGCAATCTTGCATCACCCAAAAATATTTCTGTTTTTATATTCAATAAGGGCTATTTTAGTGCAGAGCTGCTATTTATGGAAAGTTACTATTTTTGGTAATTTTTGTATGTGCTCAGAATGATCTGATTTCTTTCTTGGAGGTTCATTTTGGTCATATAAGTCTGCCAGTAAAGTTTCATTGCCAGATCAAGTGTATATTGGAAGATATTGAAGATTTTCGGTATTGGCAGCAGGGTACAGAAACTTCAAACTCAGTTTTGAAGGCTTTAGAGGCCCCGGATGAGGTCAAAAATTTGGGTGACGGGCGCTTGCGCGGGTCAAGCCTGTAGAGCGCTTCATGGCGTTTCCGAAATGGGGTTACAATAGTCAATCGGGTCAACTGGTGATGACTTATGGTCTTCGGAAGTTGGGTCACCTGAA
This sequence comes from Chamaecyparis obtusa, assembly GCA_027943335.1. Taxonomy (NCBI): domain Eukaryota; kingdom Viridiplantae; phylum Streptophyta; class Pinopsida; order Cupressales; family Cupressaceae; genus Chamaecyparis; species Chamaecyparis obtusa. Next base: position 106,696 of record BSBK01003861.1, on the reverse strand, counting down.
ATGGCGGAAAATGATTTTTCTTCAAAATTTCTGTTCGGGTTTCAAAATTTATTTTGAGCCGACTATGATGTAATGAAATGTAAAATAAAAATAATTCTAAGTTTGGTCGGCCTTATTGGCTAAAAATTCTGGAACCTTCCCAGGCGGTGGAAAAATTGCCTATATAAGGAAGGCTGTATTATTGTCTTAGGCAGTTCAGAATAGTTCTGGGTAGTAGATCTGGGTATTGATTCGGGGCTTTTTCCTAAAGAATATTGTAAGGGAATGCCCATGTGGCTTTGCATATTGTAATTCTAAAAGTTTGTAATTCCACATTTGTGGAGATAATAAGAAGCCAATTTTCTGTTCTTGCATATTACTGTTGTTGTTTCTCTATTTCTGTTATGTGTTTGTGGTATTAAGGGGAGCACCCTTCATCAGATTGGGTATGGGAAGAGGTTGAAGGAGGCCCACCAAATGTGTTAACTCCGCTTTGTGCTTCTGACATGTCATGCATTCTTGTACAGGTTTAAGTACATTTTTCTTAAGTCCTTTCCAAGAATATTTTCCCTTGCTTATAAGTCTCTAAGTAGCCTTGATGCCCTGCTAGAGGGATATCATGGTATTCTCTAATGATTTTTGCTTTCATTTTTTAACTTGGTCTAAGATATATCCCCTTTTTGTAGAAGATGAGTTCCTCCATGATTTTATAATTTTCATCTTGTATCTTCCCTTCAAGAATATCACTTACATGTGAGTCTTTGACATATTCTGTGATAATGGAGTTCTTCTAATCTATTGTAATTTTTGTTATGGTGCATAAGTGGGGTTCACGAGATAATGTATTTGTGTCAACATTTCTTTTTATTTATTTAAGGCAAAAACGGGTTTTGAAGGGACCCAAAACCATTTACAACAAGAAAACTTAAGATATAACATTAAAACCCACAAATAAAAGACATAACTAACAAAATGGGACAAACAACCAAGTTCCCACAACCCAAAACACAATTGACAAGACCAAAAAGCATCTAGAACCAGCGACAGGACTAGATGAAACTCCATCCCAAGCTCCCCCAACCAAGAGGCATCAAGAATTTCCTTTAGTACCACCATTGTGGGAGTGAAGAGTCATGTCAAAAGAGGGCATAGACGACTTAGATTTATTACCCTTAACTGTAATCCAACCCTCTTCCACCTTCGTAGGAACACCATGCCAAACAAACAAACCAATCATAGGACCACCATCATCCTGAGAGAGAGTGGCAGTAGAGAGGGCAACCCCCAAATCTAGAGTTGAGCACCTACCTATAGGTAGAGCCAAATCACTATTGCCACCAGAATTAGTAGCAATTACACAATCACTCGAAATAGTATCCTAAGCCACATTTCGAACCACATTTGGGGGATCAAAAAGATTCGACAGAAATGCCCCAACACGCCCGCCAATAGACAATTGACAAGAATCCCTGCCAATAGTAACCAGATCAGTCACAAGACAAAGAGACTCTTGTGCAACCACCTGGGAGAAACTCCTTTGAGTTTTTTATTTCTTCAAAACCATATAATGCAGATTTGAAGCACCAGTCCACCACGATGTCGACAATTTATTTTTCTCAAGACCACAATGAGCAACCACATAACTAGTTTTAAAACATCTGCGACAACATTGTTTTTTCCTTTCACATATTCTATATTGAAGTTATAGGCTTGTAGTTTTCTAACTCACTCAATTTGTTATAATTTCTATTATGGTGCATAAGTAGGGTTCATGAGACAATGCATCTGCAACAACATTATTTTTTCCTTTCACATATTCTATATCAAAATGATAGGCTTGTAGTTTTCTAACCCACTTTTGCTAGCAATTGTTTGGATCTCTTTGACTAAGGAAGAATTAAAAACTGTTTGTAATCTATTTTCACCACAAGCATCCTACAAACCAGATATTTTTTGAATTTGGCTAATGCATGCATAATAGACAACATCTCTTTATCATAAATAGAGTAGAGCCTTTTAGTGGGGCTAAGTTTGTGGCTTTCAAAAGATATGGGATGTTTATTTTGCATAAGCATTTCCCAATTCCTTCCCCCGAAGCATCACATTATAATTAAAAGTATAGGGTGAAATCTAGAATAGCCAAGACAGGGCACAAGCTCATTGCTTCTTTTAACTTCTTGAAGGATTGTTTTGTTGCTTCACTCCACACAAAAGCTCCCTTCTTCGTTAAGTCTTTTAGTAGAGAAACTATTATGGAAAAGCCCTTTACAAAGTGTATGTAAGAACTAGATACCTTTGCACCACTTCTAGGGGATGTGTTGCTCATGGTTGGGGAGACGTCTTGGACTCAATTGCTCGATTACGAGGGCTTTCCCTTTTGATGTTGACGATGCTTCTCTACCGCTCATATGGCTACAGATTATTTTCTTTTATGTCATAAAGGTGCTACTACTTGGTGGAAGGATGCAAATGATGATCATTTGACTGTCCAATTCTCTAATTCTATCTCTGAGGACTCTTCATAGGCTAATGAGGACCCCCCAAGGGTGATGCTCCTGTTGAACTGGCCTCCTCTGATCCAGTGGACATGAATCCACCTCTTGTTGTTGGTGTGGTCCCCTTTGGCCATGTGGACCCTTCTTTGACTGCTACTCTTGATCTATTCCAACCTTCGATGACCAATGTACAATGTTGCCAACACTCTCCTCTTGATGTTGACTGTCCCACAATTGGGGTTCCACTATGTCTTGTGGGGACTCTACTAATATTATCATTTGGATGGTTGTTCGTCAACAAAAGAAGAATCACACTTCAATCTCTCCTCCCCTCTGTTGTGAGTGAGTTGGCTCCCCACTCTTTAGGTGGGTTACTAGTTGTGTTGCTAGTGCATTGTTAATGGTTTATTATTAACCGTGTTGTAAATCCTTCACTTGTTATAACTTTCACCTTTTTTTTTATGTTCTATTGATTTATTAACGCCTTATGGCTATGATTCTGTAAGGGTTAGCCCCCTTGATAGGTTGTTGAACTTAATAAAAACCATAATCATTTACATAATTGTTATTATTTTATTAGCATGTAACATTGTTATGATCTTCAGGATCATGTTGACATTATATAAAGAGACCTTGGAAGTCCTGTTTGTTATCTCCTTTGTGATTTTCATTATAGGTTTCATGATCAACCATGTGACCCTTCTCTGACTTCATGAGGTGCTATGCACCATGTACCATGTTTGCAAGCCTAAAAGATGCTCATTTAACAAAGAAACTATATCACAAACTTAACCCATGACTTCAAGACTTTCAAAAATCTTCACAATTGACTCCAAATGAAAGATTATCAGCCCAATTAGACCCTATGGTATCTGCAAACACAAAAGCCCCAATTTGGCTGCAAACAACCCTTAAATCTAGGGCTTCTTCAATGTCTACCCTCCAATCACTTCTCCACCCAAAAAATGATGGATTCACCTTTTAAATGACATGTCTAGACACTTCCAAACATTAAAAAATACCCCTTATTAAGCCAAACCTCCCACTGCTGCTCCTATCCAAGAAATTTTCATCAAATTCTTAAACCCTGTCACGGTGATCACCTACTTTAGTCACTTTATCTGTACATTATTGTGTTAGAAAATTATGATACATGTGAGTAGAGGTCATTCCATGAGGATCAGCGGTTGACATTCATGTAATGACTATGTTCCCTTCAAACAACCAAATGTTGTTAAAAAAACCAGAGAAATATAATGATTGTCAGCACCAAATATCTAAAACTGAATCGCAATTGGTCTTCAATACATTCAAAGGGGATTTCAAACACTTTTCCCTTCTCTAAAGAGGGCATAGACGACTTAGATTTCTTACCCTTAACTGTAATCCAACCCTCTTCCACCTTCGTAGGAACACCATGCCAAACAAACAAACCAATCATAGGACCACCATCATCCTGAGAGAGAGTGGCAGTAGAGAGGGCAACCCCCAAATCTAGAGTTGAGCACCTACCTATAGGCAGAGCCAAATCACTATTGCCACCAGAATTAGTAGCCAATACATAATCACTCGAAATAGTATCCTAAGCCACATTTTGAACCACATTTGGGGGATCAAAAAGATTCGACAGAAATGCCCCAACACGCCCGCCAATAGACAATTGACAAGAATCCCTGCCAATAGTAACCAGATCAGTCACAAGACAAAGAGACTCCTGTGCAACCACCTGGGAGAAACTCCTTTGAGTTTTTTATTTCTTCAAAACCATATAATGCAGATTTGAAGCACCATTCCACCACGACGTCAATAATGTATTTTTCTCAAGACCATAATGAGCAACCGCATAACCTGTTTTAAAACATCTACGACAACATTGTTTTTTCCTTTCACATATTCTATATTGAAGTTATAGGCTTGTAGTTTTCTAACTCACTCAATCTGTTGTAATTTTTGTTATGGTGCATAAGTAGGGTTCACAAGATAATGCATCTACAACAACACTATTTTTTCCTTTCACATATTCTATATCAAAGTTATAGGCTTGTAGTTTTCTAACCCACTTTTGCTAGTGGTTGTTTAGATCTCTTTGACTAAGGAAGAATTAAAAATTGTTGTTATCTATTTTCACCACAAGCATCCGACAAACCAAATATTTTTTGAATTTGGCTAATGCATGCATAATAACCAACATCTCTTTATCATAAAAAGAGTAGAGCCTTTTAGTGGGGCTGATTTTGTGGCTTTCAAAAGCTGTGGGATGTTTGTTTTGCATAAGCATTGCCCAATTCCTTCCCTCAAAGCATCACATTATAACTCAAAGTATAGGGTGAAATCTAGAATAGCCAAGTCAGGGCACAAGCTCATTGCTTCTTTTAACTTCTTGAAGGATTGTTGTGTTGCTTCACTGCAAACAAAAGCCCCCTTCTTAGTTAAGTCTTTTAGTAGAGCAACTATTATGGAAAAGCCCTTTACAAAGCATCTGTAACAACTGGATACCTTTGCACCACTTCTAGGGGATGTGTTGCTCATGGTTGGGGAGACGTCTTGGACTCAATCGCTGGATTACGAGGGCTTTCCCTTTTGATGTTGGCGATGCTTCTCTACCACTCATATGGCTACAAACTATTTTCTTTTACGTCTTAAAGGTGCTACTACTTGGTGGAAAAATGCAAATGATTATCATTTGACCGTCCAAGCCTCTAATTCAACCTCTGAGGACTCTTCATAGGCTAATGAGGACCCCCCAAGGGTGATGCTCCTGCTGAAATGGCCTCCTCTGATCCAATGAACTTGAACCCACCTCTTGTTGTTGGTGCGGTCCCCTCTAGCCATGTGGACCCTTCTTCGACTACTACTCTTGATCTGTTCCAACCTTTGACGACCAATGTACAATGTTGCGAACACTCTGCTCTTGATGTTAACTATCCCACAATTGGGGTTCCACTATATTTGGTGGGGACCCTACTAATAGTATCACTTGGATGGTTGTCCATTAGCAAAGGAAGAATCACTCTTCAATCTCTCTTCTCCCCCTGTTGTGAGTGAGTTGGCTCCCCACTCTTTAGGTGGGTTACTAGTTTTGCTGCTAGTGCGATGTTAATGGTCTATTGTTAACCATGTTGTAAATCCTTCACTTGTTATAACTTTCACCTTTTTTTATGTTCTATTGATTTATTAACACCTTTTGGCTATGATTCTTCAAGGGTTAGCCCCCTTGCTAAGCTGTTGAACTTAATAAAAACCATAATCTTTTACATAATTGTTATTATTTTATTAGCATGTAACATTGTTATGATCTTAAGGATCATGTTGACATTATATAAAAAGACCTTGGAAATCTTGTTTGTCATCTCCTTTGTGATTTTCATTATAGGTCTCATGGTCAACCAAGTAACCCTTCTCTGACTTCATGAGGTGCTTTGCACCATGTACCCTATTTGCAAGCCTAAAAGATGCTCATTTTACAAAGAAACTATCTCACAAACTTAACCCCTGACTTCAAGAATTTCAACAGTCTTCACAAATGACTCCAAATGAAAGATTATCATCCCAATTAGACCCTATGGCATCTGCAAACACAAAAGCCCCAATTTGGCTCTAAACAACCCTTAAATCTAGGGCTTCTTTAATGTCTACCCTCCAATCACTTCTCCACCCAAAAAATGATAGATTCACCTTTAAAATGACATGCCTAGACACTTCCAAACATAAAAAATACCCCTTATTAAGCTAGATCTCCCACTATTGCTCCTATCCAAGTAATTTTCATCAAATTCTTAAACCATGTCACGATGATCACCTACTTCAATCACTTTATCTGCACATTATTGTGTTAGAACAATATGATACATGTAAGTAGAGGTCATTCCATGAGGATCAGTGGTTGGCATTCATGTAATGACCATGTTCCCCTCAAACAAACAACTGTTATTAAAAAAAACTAGAGAAATATAATGACTGTCAGCACCAAATATCTAAAACTGAATCACAGCTGGTCTTCAATACATTCAGAGGTGATTTATAAGTCTTGAAAAAATATTAGAAACATTCAACAATTAGTATGTAATCTTTAAAAAGTAAATACATCATTCAATGGTCAAAATATTAACTCTCATCACCACTAGACTCCACACCATGCAAGTACTCTAACATGAAACTAGTAACCTCAATTTTCATTTGTCTTGTCTTGATGGTTATCTTGACACACACATGCTCACTGTATTTACAATGATGTTTATCTTTGTCCTCATCTTTACTGTCTTTGTGTCCATTCACTTTCATTATCACTTTTTCCTATTTGATTCTCACTATTGTCATTAATCATTACAAATGATTGTTCTCTATATTCATGGAATACACCTTTGGCATGTTAGGAATAAGGTGTCTCAACCTTGGATAATTCCTATTCTTATTATTTGTTTTGTAAAATGTATTTCTTGCAAATAATGTTGATGTGTTGGCATCTTGAATTGTGTGTAAGGAGATCATGGCTAAAACGGTTATGACAGATTCCTATGACATGTAAGAGCTATGTCAGGAAGATTCAATGACAGGTGAAGACATGTGGCAACTGATAAATTTGAGTACTGTACACTCTTCCCCAAAGGATTTTCTCAGAGAATGGTAAAACCCTAATACGGTTATCTTTGGGAGTAGCCCTAAAAAGTGAAGCGCATGATATAAGCTTTTTTAGGGTTGCGAAGAGATGTGATGCGAGTGTATTGTTGGAACATTTTGATGCTGTCGTGATTTGTCTTCAAGGTTTTTGAAATCTTCTGAAAGAACTTGCATTGCAAGTGTATTGTAAGCTGTAATAGTTTTGATCAATACATTGTGCAGGTTTTGGAGTGCTGAGGTTTTTACCGAAAGGTTTCCCCAGGGTATATCATTGTGTCATTCTCTATTTTTCTGTATGCATGGTATGTGGTTGCAATATCTTTGTTAAAGTAGTTAACGAATCTGAAATTGTAAGGATTTGTAAGAATTTGCACAATACTCTCCTATAGAGATTAGCGTAGGAAGCTATTTTCGCACTTGAGTTTCCTTACAAGTGGTATCAGAGCTTGATCAACTTTTGATCCTAGTTGTTGGGTAGGGTTTTTTGAGCTGATCTCAAGTTTGAGTGGGAGTTTTTTGCAGAGCATTCTGAATCTTATTTGCAGATTGAGATGGCAAGTTCATCATATGGAAGAATGGAGGTGGAGAAATTTAATGGCACTAATTTCGAGTTGTGGAAACTCAAGATGGAAGACATGTTGGAAGATCGTGACCTATGGGAAGTGAATTCAAGTGCTACAAGACCAGCAACTATAGCTCAAGCAGATTGGGATATCAAAGACCGTAAAGCTAAGGGTCTCATAAGACTCTGTTTAACCGATGTAGTTCTTCTGAATGTTCTAGATGAGAAAATGGAAAATAGTTTGTGGGAAAGACTTACGGCCGTGTATCAGACCAAATCTCTGGTGAACAAGTTGTTCTTGAGGAAGAAGTTGTACTCTCTGCGAATGGAGGAAGGTGGATCCTTAACGGATCATTTAAATGCATTTAATCTGTTGGCTGCACAGTTGACATCAGCTGGTGTCAAGTTAGAGGAGGAGGATTGTTGCTACACACTTTTGTGTTCTTTACCAGATTCATGGGACCATCTTGTGATGTCTCTCGAAAGCACATTAGTCACCTTCAAAATAGATGATGTGGTGTCTTCGCTGCTATTAGAGGAGATGCAGAGAAAGGCTTCCGTTTCAGAAAAAGAAGCCCTTGCTGTTCATGGGAGATCCACTGAAAGAGGGAAGAAAAATGACAATAAGTCTGACAATAAGGGTAGATCCAAATCCCGTGGGAAGTCAAAGACTTCCAATAAGTCCAAGGCAAAATGTTGGAACTATGATAAATCTGGGCACTTCTGTAAAGACTGCAAAGAGCTGAAGAAGAAGAAGAAAGGTTCAGATTCAGCTTCAGAAAGATCTCAAGAAGATGGCGATGCATTCATCGCAGCTTTGGCAGCCCATGCATCTAATGATGTGTGGTTGGTTGACTTGGGTGCATCTTTTCACATGACCTCTCATCGAAATTGTTTCTCAAAATATGAAGAGTTCGATGGCGGAAAGGTGTACTTGGGTGATGATTCTCACCTAAAGATAGTTGGACGTAGAAGGGTCACTATCAAATTTCCTGATGGACAAGTAAAGGGAATCAATGGAGTTATGCACATTCTGGGTTTGGCACGAAACCTATTATCTGTAAGTATGTTGAATGATGTAGGTGTGCAAGTTGTTTTTTCAAAAGAAGGATGCAAGATGATGAGAGGATCGATAGTGCTTGCAAGGGGTACTAGGAGAGGTACCTTATTTCAGCTAGATGCATGTATTCCTCTATGTAATAGTTCTTCATCCTCACCATCTGAACAAGCAGTGAAGAAGTCTATAGCTATTGGTTCCGATGGTAGTGCAAACACTTTGGAAGGTAAGCTTCCTGCAAAAAATACAATGTTGTGGCATATGAGATTTGGCCATATTGGTGAAAAGGGTCTCAGAACCCTGAAAAATAAAAATCTCATTGAGGGGTTAAATGATTGCAATCTTGAGTTTGACTTCTGCGAACACTGTGTCTATGGTAAACAAAATCATGTTCAATTTTACTCTAGTTCTCACAAATCTTCTGATGTTTTGGATCTTATTCATCCTAATGTATTTGGTCCTGTAAAAGTTCCTTCAATCTCCAAGTCTGTATTTTTTGTATCTTTCATAGATGATTAGAGTAGAAGGACATGGATTTATTTCCTTAAAATTAAGACACAAGTCTTTAGTCAGTTCAAGGAATTTAAAGCTCTTATAGAGAATTAGACTAGTAAGAAGATTAAGTGTGTGAGAACTAACAATGGTGGTGAGTTTTGCTCAGCAGAGTTTGAACAGTTCTGTAAAGAACAAGGTATCGAGAGGCATAAGACAACTCCTTATACCCCACAGCAAAATGGAGTTGCAAAGAGAATGAACAGGACACTGATGGAGAAGGCTAGGAGTATGCTTAGTGGAGCTGGTTTAGAACAAAGGTTTTGGGCCGAAGTTGTGGCCACTGCTTGCTATCTGGTTAACAGATCTCCTACATCAGCCCTTGTTGGTAAGATACCCATGGAGGTGTGGTCTGGTAAGAAGCCTTCAATTAGACATTTTCATGTTTTTGGTTGTGAAGCTTATACACATGTTCCAAAGGAGAAAAGATCTAAGTTGGAAAACAAAGCTGTTAAATGTATTTTCATTGGATACAGTGTTGGTGTGAAAGGATACAAGCTTTGGGATCTTGTGACTAGTAAGGTGTTGTATAGTAGAAATGTTATTTTCAGAGAGCTAACATCCTCTCCTATTGTGCTACAACCAGATGAAAAAGAAAAGGAAAAAGATGTTGTTTAGTTGCCTCCTACCCCTCAGAAGACTGAACAGAGAGACCATGTTGGGCCTAATGATGAGGAGAGCTCTAGCAGCTCTGATAGTTCGAAAGAAGAGGAAGAAAAAACTCAACCTCAGACCTTGAGGAGATCCACAAGAGAAAGAAAGCAACTAGAAAGGTTTGGTTATTCTATGTTAGATTCCAGTTGTGCCTTTGCTTTGATTACTAACACTGATGAGCCTAGATCTATGAAAGAGGCTTTGGGCATGAAAGATGCAGGTTCCTGGATTGAGGCTATGGATGATGAGATGGCTTCATTGGAGAAAAACAAAACTTGGGACCTTGTACCTTTGCCTAAAGGGAGAAAATCTGTTGGCTGTAAATGGGTGTTCAAGAAGAAATTTTGTACAGATGGCAGTGTTGAAAGGTACAAAGCTAGATTGGTTGCAAAGGGGTATTCACAGGTAGAGGGAATAGATTATGGTGAAATATTCTCTCCTGTTGCAAAGTTGACATCCATTAGATTTTTGTTATCTCTTGCTGCATCATATGATTTAGAGATAGAACAGATGGATGTGAAGACAACTTTCCTTCATGGTGATTTGGAGGAAGAGATTTATATGTCATAGCCTGAGCACTACATTGTTAAAGGTAAATAATCCTTAGTTTGTAGATTAAATAAATCTCTATATGGTTTGAAGAAATCTCCTAGGATGTGGTACCTTAAGTTTGATGCCTTTGTGTTGTCAATTGGATTTGTAAGATCAAAATTAGATCATTGTGTTTATTTCAGAGTTGAAAATGATCGCCTTCTTATTGTTGCATTATATGTTGATGATATGTTGTTGTTTGGGAAGGGTAAGGGTATGATTTCTGATTTTAAATCTTAGTTGTCAGCACAGTTTGAGATGAAAGATCTTGGGGTAGCAAGGTACATCTTGGGTATGGAAATCAGTAGAGACAGGTCTAACAAAAAACTTTGGTTGAGTCAGAGTAAGTATGTGAAGTCTGTGTTGGACAAGTTCAGCATGGCAGATTGTAGACCACTATGTGTTCCTATTTCTGTGGGAACAAAGTTATCTGTAGATGATTGTCCAAAATCTCCTAGTGAGGTGGAGGACATGAGTAGAGTACCTTATGCTAGTGCAGTTGGTAGTCTTATGTATGCTATGGTCTGTACTAGACCAGACATTGCCCAAGCAGTGGGAGTAGTCCTGAGTCAGTTTATGGCTAATCCTGGATGGGTACATTGGGATGCAGTTAAGCGAGTATTCAGATATTTGAGGGGTACATTAGATTACTCCATATGTTATCATGGTAACTCTTTTGGATCTCCACATTCAGTTTGTATTCATGGGTTTGTGGATTCAGATTGGGCAGGTGATATTGACAGCAGGAGATCCACCAGTGCTTATGTGTTCACTATGTTTGGTGGTGCCATCAGTTGGATGAGTAAGAGACAACCTGTGGTTGCTTTGTCCACTACAGAAGCTGAGTACATGGCTACTACTCATGCTTGTAAAGAAGCCATTTGGCTTAGAAGATTATGTTCTGATGTTGGTGTTGATGCAGAATAGATTACTATTTGGTGTGACAGTCAGAGTGCTATTTGCCTTGTGAAGAATCCAACTTTCCATGCCAGAATGAAGCACATTGATGTGCAGTTTCACTTTGTGAGAGATATGGGGGAAGATGGAAAGGTAAATTTGGAGAAGGTAGATACTGTGAAGAATGTTGCAGATGCATTAACGAAACCAGTGGGCACTGAGAAATTCAGATGGTGTTCGGAGTCTATGGGCCTTTTGGCCTATAGCAGTTAGTTCCTGGTATGTTCCTATTGCTCTTACAAGGTGTTCGACAAGTGGGAGAATGTTAGGAATAAGGTGTCTCAACCTTGGATAATTCCTATTCTTATTATTTGTTTTGTAAAATGTATTTCTTGCAAATAATGTTGATGTGTCGGCATCTTGAATTGTGTGTAAGGAGATCATGGCTAAAACGGTTATGACGGATTCCTATGACATGTAAGAGCTATGTCAGGAAGATTCAATGACAGGTGAAGACATGTGGCAACTGATAAATTTGAGTACTGTACACTCTTCCCCAATCGTGGGGTTCGGGGCATCACCCCGAAATTTTTTTTGGGGTTCCTATTTTCTCGGAGAATGGTAAAACCCTAATATGGTTATCTTTGGGAGTAGCCCTAAAAAGTGAAGTGCATGATATAAGATTTTTTAGGGTTGCGAAGAGACGTGATGCGAGTGTATTGTTGGAACATTTTTATGCTGCCATGATTTGTCTTGAAGGTTTTTGAAATCTTCTGAAAGAACTTGCATTGCAAGTGTATTGTAAGCTATAATAGTTTTGATCAATACATTGTGCAGGTTTTGGAGTGCTGGGGTTTTTACCGAAAGGTTTCCCCAGGGTATATCATTGTGTCATTCTCTATTTTTCTGTATGCATGGTATGTGGTTGCAATATCTTTGTTAAAGTAGTTAACAAATTTGAAATTGTAAGGATTTGTAAGAATTTGCACAATAATCTCCTATAGAGATTAGCGTAGGAAGCTATTTCTGCACTTGAGTTTCCTTACATGGCACTACAAATACATACTCCTCAAACAATGAGTATCCTTTTTTAGGACAATGATAGGTTACTAAAATCATGGAGGTTTCAGTAAATAAATTAAGAAAAATAGTATATTGGTGCAGGGGCACCTAGCCTTGCTTCATGGTCAATTAATGTATCTAGTTTCTTGAGACACATTTGGGATTGTAATAAGGTCTTAATAGACCATCCATGATGAAACAAGGGTCATTAGAATTGATAGTGTCATAGTCCGCAAAAGTTGTCATAGTTGTCTAGGATCTTGTTTTGAGAGTTTAAAAATTTATTTAACGTAATAAGATCATATTTGGTGTGTTGGAGTCATTACTTGGGAATTTAGTCACTTTCAGAGTCAAGTGTTAGATATTGGCATGTTTTACAAAAATTGTCAAAATTTGTCAATACAATTTGTTAATAAAATGATAGTTTGGTTGGGAAGACAAACGGTTGGAAGTCCAAAAGATGGTTATTGACAGTTGGTTTTTTGTTTTTCATGTTGTTTTGTATTTAAAGCCTCAAAACTTGAGGCTAGGTGTGCGGAAGAGGAGAGGGTCAATTTTGGAAGTTTTGATGAGAAAGATTCAATGAAAAAAAGGTGATTTTTGCACATTTTTCTTGTTCTATGACTATTGCAGTGATTATTGTGATCTTACATGATGGTATTTTGACCTACACACATTTGTAGGAGATGAAGCAATGAATCACCTTTCCTTACGTACCAATTTTAGTGATTTTCATGGTGTATTAAGTGAGATATTGGTTTCTTTCTGTACTCGGGAATGAAACCCTCATCATTAAGGGTTTGCACACAAATTTGATGATTTCTAATATTCCCACCATTGAAATCTCTTGAAACTTTTTTGGATTGAAGATTAAATAATACATTTTAATATTTTTGATTGTTTAGTTGTGAAGAATATTATTTGTGAGCAAAAGAATTATGCCCTAGGTGGGCAGATTGAGTATTTTGTCCATTTTCGACAGTGGAGAGATAAGTTCTTTATGAAATAAGCAAAGAATGATTGATTATAGTGATAAAATTGTGGATTCATGTTGTTTCAAACCTATACTAACCCCTAACCTATACTAACTCCTAGAGTGTAGTATAGAGACTTGGGAGTAACCATAGAATAATGTGCTTTGTGGAGGATGCCTAATTAGGCCTAGAGTGTACAGTAACAGTCTATTTTTGGAATCCTTGTTCCAAGACACATATATCATTATTTTGTATATGTTTTATAACCCACTAAATGGTATTTCAAAAATTTCTTATCTTTTTTATATCTTCCCACACTCAAGTGTCATGAACAAATAACTCAAAATTAAAGGCTAGTAGGGAACAAGGAAATTTATGTGAAGGGTGTAGTAGTTGAATTAATCAGTGTCATTGAAGGTAGTTAAGGGTTGGAACATGTCAAGTTACCCTATTCTAATATGTTCCCATGGTTAATGGACTCCTATAAAGTGTTAATCCATGAGTTGGTATATGTAGGCAAGAAGCATGGTGACCTTGTGAAGGGCACCGAGAGATTGTGAAGCATGATATGAAAGTGTTGATTGGATACCCATAAGTTAATCCAAGGTTACCCATGCATCCTTCATGCTTGCCATCTTTAAGGCCTCTTCATGGCCCACCAAATTAACTGGAGTCTCTTTCCTTGAGACTAGATCAGACATTACAATCTGATCACCTTCCTCTATATGTCATCCTTCTTGGAAAAACAAATCATCCTCCATCTCTGATTCAACATGGAGAACTTATTTAAAATTAGGTTCCTCATGTTCTGCACCATTCGTGTGAGTTGAAACATTGTGTTATATATCCTTATATAACAATCATATATCCTTTGATAAATTTGCACTTTTGAATACATTGTTATTGCTTGATCTCAACATGCTTTTAATTAAAACTTCTTGTTGTTTTATAAAGTGATCATTTGGATGAATACTATTGGCAGCATCACATATCATCTTGTATCAGTTCTATAATGCAACTGCCTATCTTACTCTTAAATGTTAAAAACTTTGGACTATCATTACAGGATTGTCGCATACCTTTAGCATTTGAGAACACAGTATACCTTCAACATTTGAGAACACAATATTCTCATAGACTGTGGGATGCTTTTCCCATGCAATCATTTATGCTTGAAAAAATTGCAACTATGCTTTCATGGGTATAAGCGTCCCACAAGCTACAAGAATACTCTACAAAATATGGAACAAATTGGTTAGAATAACAAATACTTCATGAGGCATTGGGTATAGTCTTTTATCTTTCATGTGGATTCAAGGAAGCAATAAATAGTATGTGTGTAGTGGTAAATACTCATGTGTAATCTATATGAAGTATTTGAGGGGCCAGTATAGGAAAACATTAGAGAATAACTTGAAGTATGAGTGCCCCCCTACATTGTTCAAAATTTGTCACATGAGTTGTAAGTGTTAGTAAATGAAAAATCGTATTAAAAATATTTATAAATTGCAAACAATTTTGTTTTGATGAAACAATGCAATAAAAATTCATGATACCAAACAAAAATGTAGGGCTCTAAGTTCAATAGACTGCTCATAGAAGATGATAGGAGAATTGGCTTCCAGCAAGGCTATAGAGCCATGGTTGAATGACTATGAGAATTGAGTGTGCAAGGTTCTACTGATGGATCTGTCGCAAAGGTAATTAATGTTGCGTGTTGATGAATGTTAATGAATGTTATGTGTTAATGAATGACATGCTATAATGAATGAATGAATGAATGTTAGATGTTAACAGGGAATGTAGGGTGATGTTAGGGGGGAGGGGCCATATGATCTTCTGATGACCTACAACTGATTGAATATCTTGATGAACTAAAGAGACAGTGATTAGAGATCACCAAGCTATTAAAGTGATATGTAAGATGATTAAATCAGTCAATATGTTGTCAATGATGTCAACTAGTTTTGACTATACTTATCATGATAGTTACAAACATTAGATTATCTGTAGAAGGAATAAATGGTGAGAAATGAGACATCTACATAAGGAAAAGATGGATATGATAGATAAGGATAAGGTATACATTGGGTAACTTATTGATGAGTCTATGGCAGTATATTGTTGACTTGAGCATGTTGCATTATTCTATAATGAAGAAGAGATCAGAATTGAACAAGCTAATGTGGTCGATAATTGAAGATTTTTGTATACACCGAGCCAGTGTGGTGTATACCGAGTGATAGTAATAACCGAGTTATTTATCACTGACACATTCAGTATTAATTGAGTATGGATGAAAACATTAAAAGCTAAGAACAACCGACTGAAATTGATGAGCTGGAAATTATTATGATTTAGAGGTAACGATGAAGTTTGTTATAAGATCCACGACTGACATAATTCAGAGATGATCTAAAGGATGAGATTGAAACGTGTTACTGACACATCTACCAAGGAAGGTTTAAGTGACAAAATAGATAGATGAGATTAAGAGGCAAAATTTGATGGTTGATATGAAAATGGTTTACTTGTCTATTTAAGAGACATGAGTTTCATTGTTGAAACATGACAGACGAATAGAGACTGCAGAAGATTTCACGTGAAGATATTATTCATGCATTCTTGATCAAACTGATTACAGATAGAATTGAGTTGCAAGCATAACCGAGCATCAGAGATATATATACATCGAGTGAAGTAAGCTGACGAAATATGAGGAAGTGAATTGATTAATGATCAAATGAGTTTTATGAGCTTATCATAGATCTGAATATTAGCAATTGATTTTTATTTAAATCATATTAGTACTGTATCAGTTTAACCATTGATTCAACAAAATATCTTAACCAAGTGGACCTAACAATATTTTTGTATTACCATATGACATTCAAGGAATGTTAATAGTTATCTTGTTGGCCCCATAGTGAATGATGGTCAAAAGTTAATTGTTAGTGATAAATCCTCTAACCAGGTCACATCTAACAGTGTGCATTGTAACCTTTAACAAGGTTGGCTCATAATCGACCTCACTTCAGAAGAGTGAAATATTTTGGGTATCATACTTTACATACTTTGTATTTGATTTAATCAGTAATCACAATTTGGATAATTAGTTGTATTCGGTAAATGAACAAAAAGATTGATATTTTATCTTACCGAGCTATTTGAATTATTGAAAAAGTTTTGAAATGTACATCTAAGAGTTTGGGACTATAGGATAACTAATTTAACTGATTCACCCCCCCTCTCAGTTATTCTAACAATTGGTATCAGAGCGTATTGGTTGTCTAGAGGAAAGTTTCAAGGACTTAAGGAAAAAGATCACAAGATGTATAAGAGGGAAGTGCCTAAGTTGAACTAAGATAACTTCTCGACATGGAAAAGCAGGATGAGGCTTCACATATTTGGAATTGGAGAATCTACTCTACATCTACTAGGCCATGGCTACATACAACTGACTATTGGACCTTTGATAGTTGATCAGTTAAGAGACAAACATGAACACAACATAACTATGATAGAGATTTTTGCCACTCTATCTGATACTGAATTTCATGATGTCAAAGCATGCACTACAGTGAAGGAAATGTGGGACAAACTTGCACTAGTTCATGGTGGAGATGTAAATGTAATGAGAGCCAGAGCTGAAAGCTTAAGAGGTAGATTTGATGACATGAAAATGAAAGAAGGTGAGAACATCACACAATACTCTAACCGAATCAAAGAGGTGGTCAATGATATTCGAGGAGTAGGAGGTATTATTTCTGAAGATACTATTGTAAGTAAAATATTGAGAACCTTGCTGCCTATCTGTGCAATTAGAATATCTGCAATTCATGAAATGAGGTTTGCACTTAATAGTACTCTTACCCTTGATAGTCTAATTGGAAAGTTGACTACTTTTGAGCTCAATAATTATGACAATAGTGTTGTACTGAGTGTTGAGTCTGCTTTTATGTCATCCCTAAAGATCGGTAAATCTAGTAGTAAGCATAACATAAAGAATGAAAGTGGCAGTGACAGCAAAGATGAACTTGATGAGCTTGAAGCACTTATGTCCTAGAGACTTCAGAAAGGTAAAGGAAGGTATAAAGGAAAGTTATCTTTAACTTGTTTTAATTGTAAAGAGATTGGCCATATTGCTGCTAGACGTCCTAACAGGAAAGAAGAAGATAAAGACAATGACCGATCTGGTGATGGAAAGTTTGGCAGAAGAGATAATAGAGGAAACTAACACTATGATAGAAGAAACAACTGAGATTACAAAGACAAAGGAAAGAAAACATGTTACCTTGTTGGGAGAAGATGAGAATGACACTGACACCAACACTGATGATGAAATTGAAGTGGTATTTGTTGCAATGAAAGATGATTCAGAAGAAGAGGAAAGGTATGTAGAAATAGCCCTTATTTCTAAAGTTAGCAAGAATGATACTTGGATCATTGATAGTGGTTGTACACATCACATGACTAGTGATGAAGATAAATTTGAATACCTTGAACACTACAATGAAGGATTAGTCAAAATGGGAAATGATACACCTTGTCAAGTGAAAGGAAAAGGGTCTATCTTATTGAATGATAGGATTAGATGTGATAATGCATATTGGGTAAAAGGACTTAAATAAAATCTATTGAGTGTAGCACAACTGAATAACTCAGGTCATCGAGTTTCATTTGAAAGTAAGAAGGTGAAAATATATGATGAAATCAAAAAGCTGGTCGGTACTGGTGGACAATCACAAGGTAATCTATTCTATATTAACAATGCTGAAACTTCTTGTTTGTTGGCCAAAAATGAAGATATATGGTTGTGGCATAAGAGACTGTGTCATGTGAACTTTGATAACATGGTTAAGATCAATAAAAAGAGAAGAGTTAGGGGTTTACCTAATCTAACCAAACCTAATCATGTTATGTGTAATCAATGTCAGAAAGGAAAGATGACCAAATATAGTTTTAAAAGTAAAGACTATTCATCTAAAGGAATTTTGGAGTTGGTACATACTAACTTATGTGGTCCTATGAGAACTCGGGGTTATTATGGTGACAAATATTTTATTTTATTTGTTCATGACTAATCTAGGATGATGACGGTAATGTTCTTAAAAAATAAATCTGAAGCTTTCAAGTTGTTTAAGTGGTATAAGGATAAATTTGAAAGGGAAACCGAGAAAGAATTAAAATGATTGAGATTTGATAGAGGAGGTGAGTTTATTTCTGATGAATTCACTAATTTTTGTAACCAGCATGGAATCAAAAGATAGGTTTCTGACACCACAGAAGAATGAAATTATTGAAAGAAGGAACTGATCTATTGTTGATTGTGCTAGAACATTGATGATTGAGAAAGATGTTGCACAAATGTACTGGAGAGAAGCAGTTAGCACTGTTGTATACACCTTGAACAGACTTCAATTGAAGAAAGACACAAACAAGACACCTTATGAGTTATGGTTTGGGTATACACCAAATGTAAGTTATTTAAAATTTTTTGGAAGTAGATGCTACATTCTGAAAGATGATAGGAATGGTAAATTTGACTCTAAAGGTGATGAAAGAATATTTCTAGGATATTCTACTAAGAGTAAAGCTTATAAATGTTTGAACAAGGCTACTAATAAAATGGTTGAAAGTGCTAATGTAAAAGTTGATGAGTTTGTTGAAAAGAATAATGAAGAAAGCAAAAAGGAACTAGAAGAGTATGGTAGGTTTACATATGTTGATCATCTAGACTATCTACCGAAGCTATAGGCTAAGTCTACCGAGCATCAAGAAAATGCTACCAAGAATCAACAAATGCAAACCGAGAACTAGGAAGAAGCTACTGAGGAACAAAAAGAACCTAAACCGAATGATGAGAAAAGAAGAGAATAAGTGCTAGAAAGATTTGTTAGAAGACACCATCCGCAGAACCAAATCATTGGAGACAAGTAAGCTGACATGATGACCCAAAGTAAGTTAAGATATAACACATGATTAGTTTATGAATTTGAGCCTAGGAATGTTAGAGATGCACTTGAAAATGAGGAATGGATAAGGCTATGAATGAAGAAATTGAACACATTGAGAAAAACAAGACATGGACATTGGTACCGAGACTAAATGATAAAAATGTAATTGGTACTAAGTAGATTTTTTAGAAACAAGTTAAATGAGAATGGTGAGGTCACTAGAAATAAGGAAAGACTTGTATGCAAGGGATATGCACAAGAAGAAGGAATTAACTATGGTGAAACTTTTGCACTAGTAGAAAGACTTGAAGGAGTCTGTATATTACTTGCATATGCTACACATAAGGGATGCAAAGTATATCAAATGGATGTGAAATCAGCATTTTTGAATGAAATTCTTGAGGAGGAGGTCTACATAGAACAATCGAAAGTTTTTGTTGATCTGAATTAGAAGAACATGGTATGTAGATTGCACAAAGTTCTGTATGGACTGAAGAAAGCACCGAGAGCATGGTATGAAAGACTACATGCTTATCTTATCAGTATTGGCTTTGTAAGGCCAAGTGACAATAGTAATTTGTACATGAAAGGAGAATCTGATGATAATATTTTGATTGCTGAAATTTTTGTTGATGACATAATCTTTGGAGGACATGATTTGATTGCAAATATTTTGCTAATGAAATGAGAAAGGAATTTGAGATGTCAATGTTTGGAGAGATTAAATTCTTTCTAGGTTTGTAGATTATACAACAGAATGATGGGATTTTCATCACTCAATCAAAATACATTAAGGAAGTATTAAAGATTTTTGCCATGGAAGATTCAAAACCAGTAGGAACACCGATGGTAACATGATGTAAGTTAACAAAAGATGATGAATCAATTGAGGTAAATTAGACACTATACAGATCAATGATTGGAAAATTGATGTATGTGGTACACAGTAGGACTGATATAGCACATGCAGTTGGGATTGTAGCAAGATTTTATGCCAATCCTAAAGATTCACATATGGTTACTGTTAAAAGGATTCTGAGATATTTGAAGAAAACTAAAGACTATGGTTTATGGTACACAAAGGAAGGAAAATTTTAACTTTGAGTTTACACTAATGTAGATTGGGCTGGAAACATTGTTGACCAAAAGAGCACAACCGGTGGAGCATTCTTTTTAGGAGAAAAGCTTGTGACTTGGATAAGAAAGAAATAAGCATGCATTTCTTAGTCTATTGCTGAAGCAGAGTATGTTGCTATTGCTGCAAATTGTTCAAATATTGCTTGGATAAAACAAGTGTTGGAAGGAATGAATGAGGTAATCACTGATCTAGTGATTACATATTGTGACAACACAAGTGCTATAAACATTTCCAAGAATTCAGTGATCCATTAAAAAACAAAGCACATATCTATTAAGTATCACTATTTGAGGGAACAAGTACAAGAGAAGCAAGTGAAACTAGAATTTGTGAAATCTAAAGAACAACTTGCTGATATTTTTACCAAGCCCTTATTGAAGGACACTTTTGAGTACTTGAGGACTAGACTAGGGGTATGTCCCCTATCTATCAGTCACTATGGTGATTAGGAGGTTGCATCAACCTATACTTTATTAGAAAATCATTCATGTTGATGAACATATCTCACTCTTTAGGATTCCTAAGGTTGTGAAAGATTGTAGAAGCTAGAATAGAAAATTGTTTATCAGTACATGAAGGTACTTGATTTGGACCAAACAATAGAGAATAACTTGGCTACTGAAGAGTTGTTTATTTTCTTTGGCATTGTTGTCAAAGGGAGAGAAAATTATATGAAATATTTGTTTATGATGAGAACATGAGAAAGAATTAGAGAACTGAAAAAGATCAAATTTGTAGGGAGAGTCTGCATGGAATGTTGTTTGTATTGATTAAACATATTAAATATCAAGCTAGGGGGAGATTATTGAGCTACAACATTTATCTATATAGTTGTAGAACACATGTTTGGTATGTGTATGGCATATTTCATGTTGTTTGTGTTTCCATCAATGCCAAAGGGAGAGATTGATGACCTACAACTAATTGAATATCTTGATGAACTGAAGAGAAAGTGATTAGAGATCACCGAGCTATTAAAATGATATGTAAGATGATTAAATCAGTCAATATGTTGTCAATGATGTCAACTAGTTTTGACTATACTTATCATGATAGTTACAAACATCTAAATATCTATAGAAGGAAGAAATGGTGAAGAAATAAGACATCTACATAAGGAAAAGATGGATATGACAGATAAGGATAAGGTATACATTGGGTAACTTATTGATGAGTCTATGGAAGTATATTATTGACTTGAGCATGTTGCATTATTCTATTATGAAGAAGAGATCAAAATTGAACAAGCTAATGTGGTCGGTAATTGAAGATTTTTGTATACACTAAGCCAGTGTAGTGTATACAGAGTGATAGTAATAACCAAGTTAGTTATCACCGATGCATTTAACATTAATTGAGTATGGATGAAAACATTAAATGTTAAAAATAGGTGACCGAAACTGATGAGCTGGAAATTGTTATGATTTCAAGGTAAAAAATTAAGTTTGTTATAAGATCCATGCCTAACATAATTTAGAGATGATCTAAAGGATGAGAATGAAACATGTTATTGACACATCTGTCGAGGAAGGTTTAAGCGGCAAAATGGATGGATGAGATTAAGAGGCAAAATTTGATGGCTGATATGAAAATAGTTGTCTATTTAAGAGACACGAGTTTCATTGTTGAAACATGCTGGACAAATAGAGACTATAGAAGATTTCACATGAAGATATTATTCATGCATTCCTAATCAAACTGGTTATAGATAGAACCGAGCTGCAAGCATAACCAAGAGTAAGAGATATATATACACCAAGTGAAGTAAGTTGAGGAAATATGAGGAAGTGAATTGATTAATGATCAGATGAGTTTTATGAGCTTAGCATAGATCTAAATATTTTCAATTGAGTTATATTTGAATCAGATCAATACTGTATCAGTTTAATCATTGATTCAACAAAATATCTTAACCGAATGGACCTAACAGTATTTTTGTATTACCATATGACATTCAAGGAATGTTAATTGTTATCTTGTTGACCCCATAGTGATTTCTGGTCAAAACTTAACTATTAGTGATAAATCCTCTAACCAGTTCACACTTAACAATGTGCATTGTAACCTTTAACAGGGTTGGCTCCTAACCGAGCTCACTTCAGAAGAGTGAAATATTTTGGGTTATTGGTCCCAGGTGGTTTTTCTCTTAGCAGGGTTTACACGTTAAATCATTGTGTTATGTGTTATTTTCTATGATTGTTTTTCTATCATACTTTACATACTACATATTTGATTTAATCGACAATCATAGTTTGGATAATTACTGGTATTCAATAAATGAACATAAAGATTGATATTTTATCTTATTGAGCTGTTTGAGTTATTGAAAAAGTTTTGAAATGTACATCTAAGAGTTTGGGACTGTGGGATAACTGATTTAACTAATTCACCCCCCCCCCAAGTTATTCTAACACTTCCACCTTCACGTGGTTGGCCTTGTTAAGGAGAGAATATTGAACTATTCTCAAAACAAAGTGAAGCTCAATAAGATAATACACTTTTTTCAATAATGAAATTAGTCACTCTAATCCTTGATCACTTATCATCACTAGGGATCAATAGAACAACAACCTAATGCCTCCTTGTGATGACACCTTGGTGTAGAGGGATAGTGGACCCACACCTCTATAATCTGACCAAAAGGATCACTCCTAGAACCTTCACCCCAAGTCCTTGCCTTAAGACCTATCAGTGTTCAAAACTCATCCTAGGATCCACTATTCTCCACATGTCAATATCCTCTCAAAATATGATCATTAGATTATCTACTTCCCCTTCTACTACCACTTCTAGAGCTTCTTGAAATTTTCCTCACTTTTAAAGAAGCTTCATAATCCTGCTTGATGTTGTTCAAATTGTTCTCTAGCTCTTGATTGCATTCTTGTAGCTTTTCAATTTGAATCACATAAAGAGAAACATTATTCTCCAATTTCTCCTAATTCTCAAGTTCACCTCGTAGTTGGTCTTGTATGTACTATGAACTAAAGATCCAATTCCACTTATCCAATTACCTCATATTGTTGTGTAATGTCTATTTGTAAATAAGATATCTCTCTTTCTTTTTCCCATAGAGTCTCATTCTTGATACTCAAATTTTGTTCCAAAGTAGTACATTTTTTGTTGCATAAAGCTAGCTCCTTGTTTGCACCATTTAAGGCTTGGTCAATCTCTTCCATCTTTCTATGAGTTTCTAATAATGTTTATTTATCTAATTTCTCCATAACTGTGATCTATGAAGTTTTGCATATGTATTTATGGCTGGTCTTGTGCAAACCATCAATGTCTGATCACATTGCACCTATGCTAAAACAAGTCACTCTGCTATATTGCTTTGTGTATTCTTGGTGTAATTGTTCTGATTATCTTTATATATCATTGTGGCATGCTACTATTTATCTACACTCTAATCCATGAAAATGAGGATAAAATCAATGTCTTTGCAATTGAGAAGACAATATTCTCATATATTATGGGAAGCTTTACCCATGCAATCATTTATGGTTGAAAAACTTGCAACTATGTTTACATGTGTATAAGCTTCCCACAAGCTACGAGAATAATCGGTAACAAAGAATAACATTAGAGAATAGTTTGAAGTATGAGCATCCCCCCTGCATTATTTGAAACTTGTTTCATGATTTGTAAGCATTAGTAAATGAAAAATCATATCAAAATATTTTTAAATTGCAAGCAATTTTGTTTTGATGAAATAATGCAAGAAAAAATCATGATGCCAAGAAAAAATGCAGGGCTCTGAGTTCAATAGACCTCTCATAGAAGATGACATGGGGATTGGCTTCCAACAAGGCTATAGAGTCATGGTTGAATGACTATGAGAATTGAGTGCGCAAGGTTCTACTGATGGATCCATCATAGAGGTAATTAATGTTGTGTGTTGATGAATGTTAATGAATGTTATGTGTTAATGAATGTCCTATTTTAATGAATGAATGAATGTTATATTTTATAATTCCACTTTTCCAATTACCTCATATTGTTGTGTAATGTCTATTTTTAAATAAGATATCATTCTTGATACTCAAATTTTGTTCCAAAGTAGTGCATTTTTTGTTGCATAAAGCTAGCTCCTTGTTTGCACCATTTAAGGCTTTGTCAATGTCTTCCATCTTTCTATGAGTTTCTGATAATGTTTATTGAAAGTAATGCTCTATGCTTATTTATCTTACTACTCCATAATTGTGATCTATGAAGTTTTGCATATGTATTTATGGCTAGTCATGTGCTTTTAATTGAAACTTCTTGCTATTTTATAAAGTGATCATTTGGATAAATACTATTGGTAGAATCACTTAACATTCTGTATCCGTTCTATAATGCAACTTCCTACCTTACTCTTGAATGTTAAAAAATCTAGATTGTCATTAAAGGATTTCCAGATACCTTCAACATTTGAGAACATAGTATTATCATATATTGTGGGATGTTTTACCCATGCAATCATTTATGCTTGAAAAACTTGCAACTATGCTTGCATGGGTATAAGCATCCCACAAGCTATGAGAATAGTCCGCATTAAATGGAGACCAACAACACATGATGAAGTTTCGAATGTGCATCTTAGTAGTGCAGGTATTCATTTGCCATTAATTTTTTTAATTTAATTATTAATACCTATAAACATCTTAAATTGAAATTGGTGTATTAATTAAGGTAACATTTTTTGTTAATATTTTAGAGCATGTAGTCGGTAGTATTGGCCTTTTTGTCCTCTTAATGGAATGTGCTATTCAAAAGTAATTTATTGTTGTTTCCTTTATTTTCATATGTTGTCCTATCCTAACAAATTTGTTGTTCATTAAGAGAAATCTTCCTTAGTTGTTTATGTTTTCTAGTCAAAAGCCTCTCATTTCCCTTCTCCATATGCAACAATGTGCTCCTTATGCCTCAATGCCAAATTTTCAAGGGTCTTCTTGATCACATCTATTCCACCATTGGTCTTCATAGATTTTGTGCTGTCAAATTTGAGAATTGAGTGAGAATAAACTCATTATTAGGGTTAACAAAATCTAGAACAAGATACATATCTTTTTTGTAGCTATGAGTACCAACCTATAATTTGTGTGAGCACCAACACCATTCCAATCACCCTAAAAGTTAAGCCAAAGCTATATTAGATTTTATTAAGTGAGATGTCCAAAGCTATACTTTTTAATGCTAACCGGTTGCATTGACACCTCTTTTATGATGAAAGTAACTCTCCTACATAAATCAACTACAACCATATACATAGTCTGTTGTTCTTAACTTTGTATTATGTTTCTCCTTAAATAATTAAAATAATTGTACCCTAATAAATTTATATAGTCACTATACCTATCACAACTTATAACCTTGGAACCTTCTCATGCAAGAAAACTTGATCACTGCACCTATTTGTGATCCTTGGTTTCTCCTAGTGGCATGAATTTTAGTGATTGTTCTACATGATGCTCATTGCTATCTCTTCTTTATCATGGCTATATGTCAATGTTTGATATCCACTTATAT
The DNA here is from genome assembly GCA_027943335.1 of Chamaecyparis obtusa. Classification (NCBI taxonomy): domain Eukaryota; kingdom Viridiplantae; phylum Streptophyta; class Pinopsida; order Cupressales; family Cupressaceae; genus Chamaecyparis; species Chamaecyparis obtusa. The sequence goes on along the minus strand of BSBK01003861.1, from coordinate 80,653 downwards.
TGCCTTCAGTTTAGTCTACTTCCTTGATGTTATGGTGCATGTTCTTTGTTTAAGAGATGTTGTATCGTTTATTTCTTTCCTTTTGATATCTTAAAATAGCTATTGCCATGTTTTCTTTTTTGAGTTGGCACATTCTCTTTGTTATACTTATAAGGGTTTTCGTTTGTGATCCAATCATGCCATTGCTTCTGACAAATACAATGATGTATCTAGTATATATTATAATAAAACTACAACGTTGCTTATGAAAATACAATTGTAGCTATAACTATTAAACTTTCCTATGCTTAGTAGGACATTATCAAGCTATACTTTTGACTATCCAACACACCTATGAATATGTTGTTGATACAAGAGTATCCTAGGGTAGTTGGGAATCCTGCATGTTCGGGTGTTTTATCCCTAAGGGGATCAATCAAAGGAGTATTTTTCAGTTGCAGTGTTAACTGAAGAGCTTGGTCTCTGAAGGGATCTTAGTCGCTAAAGGAACTCGACAACTTCTAGTGCTCGGTAGAACCTGTGCTCGGTGATGCTTGTGGTGCTTGATCAACATGCTTTCTCGGTGATGCCTAGCTTGCTCAGTTATTTTTGCTGATGCTTGGTAGTTTGGCTTACCAACTGGAGTTCTTGTGGATTTGGTGCGTTGACTTGATGTATTTTATGTGGGTAGTTTATATTGCATTCTCCTATGTGGATCTAGAGGCTGACATGAAGAATTAATTATTTGTAAGGCTATTTGAGAGCTGACTTGTATTGCATTTAATAATTATTTGTTTTAGGAGCCGACTTGGGCTTAGGAGTTATTTATTTCTTCCAGCCAACTTGTGGTTGAAGAAGTGTATTTAAGATAGGTGTGGGTAGGTTGTAAGGGGCATCATAATTCAACATGGAGTAGAGAACATGAAATATTTTGAGCAGAGCTGGTAGCTGAGTGTGGGCTTGGAAGACAAGGAGGTTGCTTGATTGCTTTTGAGCACAAGTTTAGATTCTTCTTTCCACCAGTTGTTGTAGCCCATTGTTATAGATCTAGCTACCTTGGAGTGGATCTTGTGAGGTCTTGAAAAATTATTATTGTAATTGTTTGTATTTGGCCGTAACCTAGAAGGCCTTGTAGTCAGGCATGTTGAATGAAAATACTATTTGAGAATTTTCTTTGTTGTGTTTTTCATTGTGTTGTTGTGAGTGTAAGGTTTGGATTATCCATTCTTGGATTCTCAGCCTTGCACTACATCAGGTGGTATCAGAGCTTGAAGTTCTTGAGTGTGTGGAAAAATCACCGAAGTTGAGGCAGTTTCCACCAAGATCTTGGGTTGGTGATTTGTTGCCTTGGGTTTACAAATATCTTAAAGATGCCTCTGAGAATATTGGACCCTAGGATGATTGCAGATCTCTCTGATGTTGTGGAAGCAAAGATCTCTAAAAAGGTTAGATCGGATGTCAAATCTGAGATGGAATTGATGAAGAATGACATGATCGCTGAGATTATGAGGGCTATTGCTGGTATGCCGAGGAATCTTGGAACTGAAGATGGTTATGGGGAAGCTACTTGAGACTTTGAGACTATTGTATCTAGTAGAGATGATAGAGCCGATCAGAGGAATAGATTTGGTGAAGATAGAACTGGTCGGTTGTAGACATCTGGAGCTTGGTTAAGTACTAGTTACCGAATGGAAGTTTCTTTGGTACTTCTTTGGTACTTTACAACCTGAGGACTTGATTAATTATATTTGTGAGTTAGAAGACTTCTTTGAGCTTGAATAAATTGAAGATCCTCTTAGAGTGAGGCTAGCACATACAAAATTGAAAGGACATACTACATTATGGTGGAAAGAATTTCAGGGAGAAAGAGAAGATGAAGGTGAAATGAAGATCAATCGGTGGAGGTTGATGGTGGCTAAGTTGAAAGCTAAGTTCATACCTGTCGACTATGAACTTGAGTTATTTAAGAAGTTGTAGAATTTGAAGCAGAAAGAGATGAATGTGGAAGAATATACTGAGGAGTTCTATAAGTTGACTATTCGATATGGACATAGAGAAATCGGTAAGGAAAAGGTAGCTCGGTATGTGAATGGTTTGAGATTCAATATTCAGGATGAGATTGGTCTATTGAAGATTGATTTGGTTGAGGATGCTTATCAATTTTCCCTAAAGGAAGAAGATAAGTTGAAGAGGAGACAACATGGTGATTCCCGAGGGAGGGAGAAATAGGATCACTCAGGGAAGGATAAACTGACTACTGAAGATGAACTGAAACCTGTTGAGCTGAGAAAGAGGACAGGTAAGGTTGCCTTTAAGGGTACTTGTTTTCATTTTGGTAAAGAAGGACATTGATCATTTGAATGTTCCCATAAGGTTGGTGATCAAAGAATTGTTGTGGTGAATGAGAACATATTGAATGAACTTGAAGTAGAGTCAGAAAACTTGCTGGTTTGAAGAACATTGCTCGATACTAAGCTGGAACCTTGTTAGAGGAGTAATTTGTTTAGAACTCGATGTAGGTCAGGAGGTAAACTCTGTAATGTGATTGTGGATAGTGGTAGAACTGATAACCTTGTAGCTAAGGAGATAGTTCAAAAACTTGGTTTGAAGAGAGTGAGACATCCTAGTCCCTATAGAATTGGTTGATTGCAAGATGTTCATGATTTGGAAGTGAGGGAGAAATCTCTTGTTGATTTTTAGAATTGCCAGTATAAGGATCAAGTATTGTGTGATATTGTGGACATGAGTAGTTATCACATATTTCTCAGTAGAGCTTGGCAAGATGATTCTAGAGATATGCATGATTGTGTAAAGAATGTGTTTACTATTGAGAAAAGTGGTAGGAAGTTTTCCCTAATGCCTTTGCTAGATACAACACTCGGTAGGAGGAACCTAAGCTTTGGGATTCGAGTTGAGTTGAAGGATCCTAAAATGGTTGGAGATCAGTATGGAGAATAGACCTATATATTGTCGAGGAAAGACTTGAAAAGGAAGAGAAATCATAAGTGGAAGAATATGCAAGGTGAAGACTTGGAGGACATGTATGTGAAGAACCAGTTCGGGGTTTATGTGTTGAATCCTATATAATGTTCTTCCAGCCTTTGAGAACATCATTTCGCACATGGGGTGTCTAATGCAAGAGCATCCTAGGATAGTTGGAAATCCTCCATGATGGGATGTTTTATCCCTGAGGGGCTTGGTCAAATAGTATTGCCAAGTTGTAGTGTTAATCAAAGACATCGCTCTCTAAAGGGAGCTCAGTTGCTAAAGGAAGTTGGCAACTTCTAGTGCTCAGAAAAACCTGTGCTTGATGATGCTTGTGGTGCTTAGTCAACATGCTTTCTCAGTGATGCCTAGCTTTCTTGGTTGTTTTTTATTACCCTTGGTAGCTTGGCTTACCGAATGGAGTTCTTGTGGATTTAGTGGGCCAACTTGATGTATTTAATGTGGGTAGCTTATGTTGCATTCTCCTATGTGGATCTAGAGGCTAACATGGATAATTAATTATTTGTAAGGCTATTTGAGAAATGACTTGTATTGCATTTAATAATTATTTGTTTCAGGAGCCGACTTGGGCTTAGTGTATATGCTAAATGTGGGCCTCTAACTTAGCCATACACTTCAACATAGTCATTGCTCATCAGTCACATACAAGAATGAATGTGGGATAAGTCATCTTGCATGCCTAGATGATTCGACCTTTTGCTTCCTATCTAGGTAGGGTTTTGAATAGCTTTCAGAATCAAGAGTCCAGCAACCATAGACTAGCACTAGAATGGAGGATTTAACTAGAAAGTAAAATGCAATTACTCTAGAATGAGAGTGCAAGATTAATCTAGAAAATCAAAGATGAGATTAATCTAAGAGCAATTAAGATAAACTAAGATATATTATTAATCTAAAATGATATTCATCTAGCATGCAAAATAAGATTAGCTAAAGCTTGAATGCAAACAACTTGAGGTAATAATTTGACAGAGATTTGATACTCAAAAGTTGCATCCTCCTGAATGAGAAACAAGAGGGACTCAAAGTTTCCTTTTCTGAACTGAAGAGAGGATTTTGGAGAGAATATTTGATTAAATAAATACAAAATGACCTCATAAATGAACTTTCTCAATTATTTGAATAATTAAATTCAATTATTGAAATGAGGATATTTATTTAAAAACCAAATATTATTTAATTCCTTTTTATGTGTTTTAGCCAAAAGGGGTGGATTTAATTTAATTAAAGTGCTAGGACTTTGTAATTAAATTAATCAATCATAGGGTTTATTTAGCCAATTATAGTTGATTATTTAGGAATTAAATGTAACATGTGATTGATGCAGATTTAGGGTTTTCTGCATTTGACACTAAGTCAAGTAGGGTCAATTTGGAATTAGAATTGCCTAGTATAATAGGACTTTTTATAAGACTATCCCCAGAATGAGGCTCATGTTGGAAAAATGGTTAGCACTCCCCTTGGGATTTGTGACATGGCTTAACCGCCTCTTGTGTCTTCTATAAGTCTAGTGGTTGTATCAGGCATTAACAGGTCGATCTTTTGGTGTAACAACAACCGCTACTTGTAATAAGTGGTATTAGAGCTTGGTCATAGGTTCGAATCCCCTCGGGTAACGCTGAGGGGGAGATTGTTAGAAAAATGGTCAACGCTCCCCTTGGGATTCGTGACATGGCTTAATCGCCTCTTGTGTCTTCTATAAGTCTAGTGGTTGTATCGGGCATTAATAGGTTGATCTTTTTGTGTAATGACAACCGCTACTTGTAACAGCTCAATCTTTGGGAGTCAGGGTTAGATTGCCCTGATACCCATTCATTATAGGACTATCTCCAGAATTGAGCTTAATACTCCAAAATCTAAGTTAGATTGCCCAGATGTTGGTTAAGTCAAGCTTCAAAATCATCTTTGGCATGAAGCTTGATTCTCTGAGATCTATGTTAGATTGCCCAGATACCAGTTAAGAAGATCTTTTGAGAGCCATCTCTAGAATGAAGCTTGACTTTTAGGGATCCAAATTAGATTTCCTGGATACCTAGAAGTGATATTTTGAGAACCATCTCTAGAATGAAGCTTGATCCCCAAGGATTTGAGTTAGATTGCTTAGATACCTAATAGTAAGATGACATGATGTAAGGCACAAAGATGCCCCTAGTGATTCAAGATCATGGAACATCCAATTTTGATCGTGAGGTACGAAAAACTCAACATGCCTCAAGTGATGAGATGCCCCTAGAAATGAGGACTTTTTGATTCAGATCAGATTGATTCGATAATTGATTTGGTGAAGATTCAATGATGCAATCATCCTTCCCCCTCGGAAGCGAAATCAAAGGAAGACATGTCATAAAAGTGATGGACAATAATAGGTTGCAGATAGAGATAGAATCAGAGGTCTAGAAGAACTCAGAATAGATTATGAAAGAGTCGAGAAGATTCAGAAGTGATCTAGAGTGATTTTGAGGTCTGGTTGACCAAGTTTGACCAAGGGTGACTAGAGTTGACTAGGGTTGACTGTTGACTAAAAGTTGAAGATGTCGAGAAAAAGATGATGTGATGTGATTATAAGAAGAATACGACATCAGAAGGTTGACTGCACAAGCGTTCAATCACGTCGGTCCCATAAATTTTAAAATGCAATTTTGAGCTATATAGAAGTGTCAAATTTTGATTTCGATCTTGAAAATGGATTCAGAGTGGTCAATTTAGCCAAAGGTGAAATTTTTGTGGAAAATGAAGTACTTGTGCAGTCGTGATGAAGCTGGGACATGAAATGAGAACTCCCACATTGTACAAATCTAGGAGAATGCACTTAAAAGACCATCAAATCACTGTCGTAATGCAAGTCTAGAATGAAAATGCAATCCTAAGCTAGATGCAACCCCTAGGACTTGGTTGTTGGACCCATTAGATATTTTTCATCACAGAGCTTTTATTATAGAAGTCATAAGATGCCATACAACCCTCACTAACATAGCAATCATGAGAATATGAATATGACATTAGTCTTAGGTTTGTCAGAATAAGGTGTAAGCATTAAGGCACAAGAAGCTAGAATGACCAGAACACGTATTTCGTTTGATTTAGCAAGTGAACATAAGCATCAAAGCATAGTTTCTAGGATGACAAGAATGTTTCTTGCATAAAACACATCAGACACACGAGAGTTCCCTCTTTTTGCTAAGTGATTGATAAGGATACCGAGGATGCTTGTAGTGACCCGTATGTTCACTTCATAGGATGAGCATAGAGATTTCACTTGTAGCAGAAAGAAGTCACTCAAAAAGACAAGGAGAAGAACCCACCTCACCAAGTTTTCATATAAAAGGAGTCAAGGTACACATAGCCATCTAACATGAGATAGAGGCTCTCATAGTGGACACCCCTCTTATATGGATCCTTTGGATCATTAGAACTAAACAAACTAATAGAAAGAAAAGAAAATGATCATGCCTCAAGTCGTCACATCTCTCAATCAAGATAGACGTCATGGAGTTGCTTCGAGAAGGAATGACAAAGTGAAAGGACAAGCACACAAAATAAAAGCTCAGCATGTCTCAGAGAGTTACAAGTTTAGTTTTGGTTTTAGTTTAAGTGGATTGATGTCAGATCGGAAGTATACGTCATTTGCGAAAAAGTTCCATTAGGACAGTGATAGTAGATAGACGTAGTGAAAACCACTTGTAACTGACACAAGAGAAATTCTCGAGGAGAGAGATCGTAGTGCTAACTAAGCTTTAGTATGCAGATGCAGTGAGAACCACTAGTGATTGATGTGAGAGAGATCCTCGAAAGTGATAGGACAAGGCCTCCTAGACCAGGAAAGTTGCCCCTAGCGTATGACCAGTTTCAATCCATGTAGATTCGAGAAGATTCTCAAAGGTAACTAAGAGCAAGTGCATGAGCGAGCAAACTAAAGCAGGAAAGCAGGAAAGGAAAGAGCAACTATACAGAGCCAAGCAGTGGTGCGATAGGCAGAGCATTGTAGAACAAGAGGTGCCTGTTTACCAGGTTTTCACCTTCTTAGCATAAATTTATTTATTTTTGCTACCATGATGCTTGTTTTCTAGGTTTTCATTAATGGCACTTTTTCTCTTTTTCAATTTTTTTGTATTTTTGTATTTTTGAATTTTTTTTTGTATTATTTTTTTTTTCATTTTTTTTGTGTATTATCAAGGTGCTTGTTGACTAGGTTTTCTCAAGATAATAGATTTTTCTAGGACATTTTGCAATTTTTAGGATTTTTTTAGAGCTTGAGTATGTACATGGCAGGGATAACTTTAAGAAACCCCCTTTTAGGAAAAAGTGTAAAGTCCTGGCGAATCGTACATTATTTTAGGGGTAATATGTTTTAATCTAGGTGATTTTTTTTTTCAAATCCACGATTTTTCATAGTTTGTATTGGTGATTTTTTCCCCCCGGATTGAAAATTTCATAAATTGTTGGTGAATAATTTTCTTTTCAAGTAAAAAATTATAATATTTGAGGCAAATAATTTTCTTTTCAAGTAAAAAATTATAATATTTGAGGCGAATAATTTTTTTTTCAAATAAAAAATTATAATATTTGAGGCGAATACTTTTCTTTTCAAGTAAAAAATTATAATATTTGAGGCGAATACTTTTCTTTTGAAGGGTGAAAAAATAATTGTATTGGCTAATCGTTCATTAATTATGGAAAAATAAATAAATTATTGGCAATTTTCAAAAGATGGGAAATAAGTAGCCTAACCTAACATACCTAACATACATAAATTATTGGCAACTGACAAGTGATGGTTTAAAGACGTGGTTGTTTGACCTTATATTATGGAAGCATAATGTATTATTTTCCACTACCATAATCTTTGCCACTACCACTATAATTATGTTAAATGTATTATTTGAGAACTCAGACCATCTGATGATCCAAGATCAATGGCTAAGGTTTAATTTCGGCCAACATTTCTTGAAGGAAGAAGAATTGTTGAGGTAGTCACCGGAATGTTGACACGTATCAAGGTAAGTTGTCTGCAGAGTATTAAAAGCACTTAACTGGGAAAGAATTAAATGCCATGTCAGTGACAGCGACATTCTTTGGCTACCACACACCACTTCCCAAATTGTACAGTTGATTTCTGACAATTTTTTATCGATAGAAAAGATTTACTGCCAGATGTGAAAGATTAAGGACAAAATTTTCAATTCTCACACGCATGTATTTAGGGAAAAGATTTTCGTGCAAGATTTAGAGGCATATCGAGGACAATGTATTTAATACCATTAAGATAGAAATAATTGATTGGTAAGTAATGATCAAGGATTTAAGGGCTATTTATAGACGATCTAGCTTCATTATTCATTGACATTGATTGATTGTTTGTTTAGGGTCTGCAGTGATGCATTTTGCAAGTAATTTGTTTTTAAATTTTCTAGTTTTACTATTTTAAGTTTTAAAGTCTGCAAGTAATCTAAGATGGACACTCCCATTCATCTTAGATGCACTTCTGAGGAGGCCTAGAAGGCCTTTCTGGGTTCCTTTTCTGATGAATTTTTAGCATCAATTTGTAAGGATGGTGGGACTTTCATTATAGAGGCTGTCAGAATGGTGTTGGGCCAAGAGTTTCTTGACAATGAAGATAGGTACTGGATAGCCACGGGCATTACGTCCCATTTTTTGGCTTCCCTTCTGGACCTTGGAGGACCGAAGGTTGACATGGTGATGCTGCTGAGGAGGGTATTCGAAGAGGAATACCTGGGGGATGATGTTCAAGTTGTCACCTTTGCTAAATTAGGGGTGGGGATCCCTAGGGCAAGTCAAATACCCCAGCTTCTCCTCCCAGGCCAAAATGTAGCCATGCAACCTTTTATTTTGTGCCTGACTGCTGGGCAATTGAAGCGCCATAGGAAATGGGTGCTGATTGCTAGGGGTTTTCTCTGTAAGTGGTTTGAGCTTGACACAAAGGAGGCTCGGGCAGGGCAATTTGTGTGGCTCGATGAATTCATGCAGCTAATCTTCTCTGCAGAATTCTACACAAAAGGGCGCAATTGATTTTTCTTTATAAAAACTTTTTTTTTGATAAATATTAAAAGCTTACCTTGCACTGGTACTAGTACTGTAGTCGTTTACGATTTTTTTTTTTTTTGTTTATAGACATAGTATCAAGTATGTTTCTTTTTGTATATAGACATAGTATGAAGTTGAGAATGTAAATATAATTTTATGAAAAATACAATGGAAATTTTGCAAGCTTTACCTCATTTCAATTTTTGCTTTGTGTACAAAAATGGTTTTTAATATTTTATACTTCTCTGTAACCGTGATTGCAATATTTTAATTACTTGCTTCAATGCTTTATTAGTTATCTATAGACTAGCTTATCTATATTTATTTTAATATATATAAAATACATCGACAAATATCCTCCTTCAGATATCTATTACAATTAAACTTCACTAATTGAAACTGTAGTTTAATAAAAAATTTTAAATGGTGTCGCCCACATTTAATTTATTACATAGTCTGAAGTACAATTATATCTCTATGAATGAGATTGATGTTTAAATACTTAAATAATTACTCTCCATTAAAAAATATTCACAAATTATAATATAGAATTTGAACATTACTTTTCACATGTAATTTTTTAACTCTTATTATGGTAAACTAACATAGTATAATTTAAACATATATAAATGAAAAAAACTTATATCTTATATTTATAATTTGTAACATCATAAAATATGAAATATATTTCAACTTACATAATGATTATAATTCTTTCATTTTATTAAAAGATTAAAGTTGTCAAATTGAGTCTCTAAGTTTTTAACAATGTGAAAAATAAATCTAAAAAATATGTATAATAATAAGTATAGTTTAATAAATAATCCCATAGAAAATATAAGTTTACTATAAAAAATAATATAAAGGTTATGTGCATAGTTATAAGATAATATAAGATAAATATAATAATAATATAGTTAAAAGATGATATAAAAATAAAAATAACTAAAATATAATACTATCATAATGATAATATTATAATAACAATATCTATATATATGTATTTCTAAATATATTATAAAAAATTAATATTAATTAGATGATACAAAAATAAAATCAGTTAAAATATAGTACTATTAAAATGATAATATAATAACAATTCTAAAATATATGTGTTTTAAATAAAAGAATGTTTCCAAATAAAATTAAATAGTAATATTATCTTAAATTAAAAAAATTAATCATTACAAAAAATAGTACACCAATACCATATGGTACACCAATACCATTCACCGTTGCCATTGGATTATTATACATCAATGACTGAAGTTGAGTTTCAGGCCGAAAGGGAAAAGAAACCCCATCTTTTCAAATGCGTCCTGGAATCATGACACGTGTCACTTAACACCTCGCACAGCCGTCGGTCTACCAACAAATAACATTGAACAATGTCGTTTCAATTTGGTGATGACGTGAGACTGACACGTTTGACTCGTGATGTGAGTCATCCTGACTAGATTAGTTAATGTGACCCACGGTCCACGCGGCCACCACACCATTCACCATTGCCATTGGATTTTTATAGATCAACGATTGACGTTGAGTTTCGGGCTGAAAGGAAAAAGAAACCCTATCTTTTCAAATGCATCCCAGAATCAGTACACGTGTCACTAAACTCCTCAGTAGACCAACAAATAATAATGTCATTTCAATTTGGTGATGACGTGACACTGACACGTCTGACTCGTGATGTGAGTCATCCTGACTAGCCTAGTTAATGGGACCCATGACCCATGGGGCCACCAATACCACACCATTCACCGTTGTCGTTGGATGTTTATAGATCAACGACTGAAGTTGAGTTTCGGGCAGAAAGGAAAAAGACACCCTATCTTTTGAAACACATCCCAGAATCATGACACGTGTCACTGCTTAGTTAACACATTGACATAATCACATTCCACTTATAGTTAACAATGACATTATGAATGAGAATGACATTAATACATTATGAGTCATGATGGGTTAGTTAATAGTGACATTAGCAAACCCATTCCAGATTCATGACGCGTGTCTAGTAACTAGTGGTCCATGATTCCACTCCCATTTAAACTGAAAGTGACACATGATAGGGTGTGATGACTATAGAGTACATATTGTACAATTTTGGCACTTTAAGTTTCTTTAATTTTGCAGTTATACGTGGTCTGCAGATTTAGAAATTAGAAAGGGGTTACAATTTACAAACTTACAGCACAACAAAGTTACGGATTCTTAATTTCTAGGTTGAGGATTGAGGTCTGAGGAAAGAAAAAAACTACAAAGTCTCTCAGCTCTCTGCAAAAATTGAAACTAAGGGCAACATGAACGTCAATGGGTAAGTGTAACTACTAAAATCCTGAAAATCTACGTTCCACATTTTAAATTTTTCAAGTCTCTTGATTTACAACTTTACTGTTTATATTATATAAAAAAATTTAGTCTGTTAGGTTTTAATTTTGAATCACCCCTATAGGCTTGTAGCTACAAATACCAAGAATAACACGATGGGCAAAATAATAGAATTCCACAATATGCTTAAAACACCAGGTTTCAGTGATTTATTCCATGATATACATGATCCTGTTATTCATGGAAATAAGGGTATAATGGAGATTAGATTTGCACTTGAAAACAAGTGGAACCATCCAAATAAGGCTTCAAAATTTTATTCATTTAACCCTAGGGTAAATGCAACTGCAAATAAAATTGCACCGTGGGAAGCTGGGTCGGCACACATGGCGTTACCTCAAGTATTCTCTTGCCCAGAAATTGTTATGCTCTACGTTGAAAATTATGATGAAAATAGAAAAGGAATTGTGAATAAAAATACTCAGGAGGAAATTTTGTCCATAACTGAGAGTGAATTTGCTAGTCTGTTGAACCTAGGGTTTCAACAACAACACTCAAATGTACACATTGACCTGGGAAAGCTGGCAGAGGATTATGAAAAATTAGATGCAAAATAGAGAGATTCTTATATCAGAGAAATAACAAGCGGTTGTAGTCTGAGTCTAGATCATATTCCTCCTTATGATTTTGAATTTTTTGTGCCATGGGCACAGGACAATATTTCCTTGCTAGCATTTTGTTTGGGATTGGATAGTAACAAACAAGTGGGTGCCAACATTCTTGAAATGCTTTATCATATTCATTTTGAAAAAGAACCAGTAAAATATTGTTTTATTGAGCACATTGTTCGTTGCATGCAAGATCAATTACTAACGATTCAAAGAGGTTCAGAGAAGATATTTAGATTCACAACCTACTTGTGCTATCTTCTCCTAGCAAAGCATCATGCATTATTTCAGGCAAACAAGCTTTGCAGTCAGACTCAAGGCCAAAATCCAATATATGAGTGGACACCTCAGATAAGGATGATTGATAACAGAAGGAACTACAACAATTTTGCAGACTTCTTTTTGGCACCAATGTACCATAAAATTACAGGCACTCCAATGCCTAGATTGCATGTTACTTGTAGAAATTGCATTCAACTCGAAAGTCAACTACAATTGGCTGACTGGTACTTAATGGAAGAGTACACTGTGTTAAGGTTTTACGGTTCATGGGTAGAACCCTACAAACTTCCAATACATGTAACAAAGAGGGTATTTGCATTGGAATATGTACAAAAAATGGAGAGCACAGATGTACTCTTTAATGGTCAGCAAAAGAAAATGATATTTCCCTCCTTGCCATTCTACTTTGGAGGGTTCGCATTTGAGAGAAGAGGATTCAAAGTGGCAGAAGCCTTTTTTTCAATTTTTCGATTTGATGTTGACAGTCACTGGCAGTATGATCCACTGAACATAATTGAGGCAAGGCTTAAAGACAATGGGAACTCTGCAAGCAAATATCAACATGAAAGTATGCCTTTGATTGAAAATTTTAAAAACATGGACTCCTGGGAGGAGGTCAAAAAACAAATGGAGAAATATGCTGCTGAAAATAGTATGTCAATATAGGAATTTTCATCACAAATAATGGCATTGCACAAACAGAAAGGAAAAGTGCAGGCCATGACATCATCCAATTTCTACAAGAAAGCTGATAAACCATCTACAAAACGTATTTCAAAAGAGCTAATGAATGAATGTATAGATGCTAGATGGAGTCGAACCAAAATTTCTAAATTTTGGGAAATGAGGAAGAATCTCGGTGAGCCAAAGACCTTTGCAGATCTTAATGAGGTGGAAGAGGATACAATGTTTAATGAATTGTGGAATAAGGAGCATCCAGCTGAAGCATATCACAATGATACTGATGATGATTATGATGACCAGGATTCTTTGAATCCCTCATCTAGTACAATAATTAAGAGAGGAGTTGATGCATCCACCAAACTTCTATATAGCAAAGGGGAAAAAATTGTAGAAAAAATGGGCTACCAAGGTTCTGGTGGTCTAGGTCCCAGTGGAGAAGGGGTTTGGTATGCACCTAAACCACCAGCTGTAGCACCAAAACATGGTCAGAAACTAGGCCTTGGGCATGGAGATCAATCATCAACTTAGTCAATTCCATTCACATTGGTTTCAACTTAGTTAATTCCATCTATTTCTTCTTCAAATACAATTCCACTTCCAGTTGTTCCAAGCACTCAGATTCAATCTAAATCAATTGTCACTCCCACAACTGGCAATATCATTTGTACAACTAAAAGTAGTGGTTTGAAAAGGATATTATATCAATATGTAGATGCAAGAAAGGTTGGTCCCGAAGGTCAAGAAAGTGTAAAGAAGAAAAAGTTTATGACAAGTATTAGTAGTACTACTAGTACAACATTGCCAATGGTGACTGTGAGTCCAACAATTGTCCATCCTTCAGGACAAAACCCTCAGAACAGTCCACAAACCCTACTTGTAATGGGTCTAGGTGTTGGTAATCCTCATGATATTGGTGGAAGCTCGTACATCAGTGCAAGTGCTATTTCACCATTCAAACATTCAATTGTCTCACAAAATCTTGATTTTCGTTATAATGAATTTGTAACTAACTATGAAAAATAAAAAAACAAGAATAGACAAAATAGTAAGACAATGAAGATGGAAGTAATTGCTGCAGCTTGTGATGCAGAACCTGCATCCAACAGGTTATTAACCACATATGACCCGAATAAAGATATGATGGAATTCATGGTTGTTACGCCCCCAGCTAGAGATAACAATCCACTAGAGAGTCAGTTAGATCCATCTGAATTTCAAGTTAGTACCCTCCAAATGGATTCATCCAAAATTAAAAATGTGGACAAGATAAATGTGTCCAAAATGATCAACCAAGTGGTCTATAGTTCAGTGATGAAGTTGGAGAGAGAAAGGAAAGCTCAGGGCACAATAGATAAGTTAAAGGCAGACATGGCAAATGCAAAGGCAAGTGAGAAAGAAACAGTAAACAGGTGCAAAGAATTATAGAAAAGGATAAAAAATTCATCCTCTGGCTCTAAAGAAGCAATTGAACAGCAAGAACATATGGATGCAAAACTGAAAACTCTGAGGGAAAAATTGAAAAAAAGGGATAAAAAACTTCAGGATGAAAAAGCCTCTTCAGTAAATTTATACAAAAACTTGGAGAATGCTGCACAGGTAAACAATGAGTTAAAGAAAGAATTGGAAAAAAGGGATAACAAACTTCAGAATGAAAAAGCCTCTTCAGTAAATTTATACAAAAACTTGGAGAATGTTGCATAGGTAAACAATGAGTTAAAGAAAGAATTGGAAAATGAGAGGGTAAAAACAAAAGAGTAGGAAGAGAAAGCAAAAGAGTGGGAAGAGAAAGCAGAGCAAATAAGAAAACATAGTGAACACCAGTACTCAAAAATGAAAGAAGACCTAAAGAAGGAAAATAATACTATTAAAAATTATGAAAACTTCTTGAATGACCATGTAAATAATACAGTACAACAAATAAAAAATTACTTCTAGGGGCAAATAAAGACTTCTGCTGATAGGTTGTGTGATTGGTTTGAACTCTATGAAGCTCTTACAGATGTTTTTGAGAAGCTGAAAGAGCAACTTGAGGAGAACAAAAGTTTTGGTTAGAGACAGAAAACTGCAAAGCAGATTATGCAAGAAATCAACAGCACTGCTGACAGGCAATTGGCAAGCAAGGGAATTCAGGACCGTGTTGGTTCAATAATAAAGGTGACCTCTATATTTCATAAATGTCAGAAACTAACAGAAGCAGAAGAAGTTCTTGCTTTATTTGGGCCAAAGCTCGCCAAGATGAACAATAAAATAGCCAAATTGATATCTCTTGGTTTACCGAGTCCTGGACCTGATTTGTCAACAATGGGTTTCGTTGGAAGAGAAGCTTACAAAAAAAAGTTGGAGGACATAATAACCTCTGATTTAGGCAACCTTCCTCAGGATAGAACTCACAAAGGCATTGCAAAGTGCATCAAAACATTCACAAATTTGCATGCACTAATGGAAGGAACATTGCTTCAAACTCGCTCTTCCAAGTATGGAATTCTGATGAGAATGCTGGTCATTTACCATACCATCAAAATTTTTTCCCTTCCAACCGAAGAAGAATGGAGCATACTATAGAAACTTATAGAATCATCTTGAATCATAGTATGTGAAAGTACTTTTAGTTTCAATCATCTCTATATCTTTACTATATATATTTCATAATATCCTACGTACTACAGTCTAGACTCTAGAATTAAGTTTAAAGTAACAAGTTTGAACTTTTCTTTTTGAACAGGATCAATGTTACAGTCTTGCAGATGCTATTGCCTATGCTAATTTACTAAACCAACCTGTCAAATGTAGAAATGTACAACTAAAGTTGTAGAGATGTTGTATACTTGTAGTCTTGTAGTTGTCTTACTAATTTAGATTTTGAGACTTCACGTTAGGCAAATCGACCTGAAGTTGTTGTTGCTCCCTTGTTTCTATAAAAGGGAATTCAGGGTCATTGGCTTACTAAATTGCCAATGGGAATTGAGTCATTGACTTTTGTAAACAAAATCAGAGAGTTGTGTTCTTACTAGTATTAATCAATGAATGGATACATTGTATCATATTTGTAATTAAATTAATGAGAATCAGTATTTCTAACTCTAAGAATTGTAACATACGAATTGCTATGTTGTCAAACAAAATAATGAAAAAACTACAAGAATTGTACCATATTAGCTGAATATTGTGAATGAAAACCATTAATAATAATTAATTATGGAATTGAATCTTGAATCTTGATGACATTATCAACCACATTCATGTTTTTGACATTAGGATATGCATGATTGATGATGAAATACAAAAAATGATAGTAGACTTCAGGGAAAAAGTTAATAAATACCTAGGACATGCTAATTCTTCAGTGCTACTTCTACAACAGCTCAATTTCAAGCTGCCACACCATATCATCATTGAGATCGTCGAATTCATCGGCATCAACTTCATAGCTTCCTTGGTTCTTTGATATGTTTTCTTCACTCTGCATACCTCCGCTTAACTGATGTTCACCGCTAGCAGTACCAGTGCCAGTACATGGGTCCCGATCAATGACATAATTATCTCTGGCATTCCCACTCCCACTCCCACTTTGGTTTGACATGTTGCCCACCCCTCTTCTCTAACATTTCTTCCTCCACAATTTTAGTGCCCTTTCATAAGGAAAAGTATTGACTTCATACCTAGATGTATAGAGCCTCAAGCAATTTTCCAAATTCTTGTCAAGTTTGTTTCTTAGCTTTGACTTTAGGAATCCCAAAGCATTGAAAACTCTCTCATCCTCCACCGACCCCAATATCATGGTTAGACATAATTTAGAAAGCTTGAAATATTCTGATATTGAATCAATCAACAATTCACTCTCAGCTAGGTTTTTCCAAAGCCTTGTTACCGATCCATCTTCCATAGGGTTCTCCATAAGATTAAATTGTTCCCTCATTGTCCATGAAAAATGAGCTAATTGCTCTCTCAAACGATTTGCATCTAAAATTCCATTTAGAGTTACTCCATCTAACTCTTTTGTTTTGCAAAAATGATCTATCAAAGTTAGTAGCCTACTTTTAAAATCTTTCGGATTGTTCATACGCCAATAATGAGGAAAAACAATAGCCATGGATTCAAGTAGTTTGAGTGGAGGGAATCTTTCTATAATCTATGAGGAAAGATCAAAGGCAATGTGCTTCACTGAAGCTATTACAAACTCAACGATCTTGGTAAAGTCTTCCCTTTTAACACTTGATACTCGCCTCCTGGGGTTCTTTCCTGGTTCCTCAGACTCGATCCTGGCATTGTAGTGTATTGGTATCTCAACTTCGTGAACTTTTGCACATAACTCCCCGTTTGAACCAATTTTTAAAAAGTTATCAGGATTGTCCAAATCTGTGATTTTCAGCCAGCTTGCAAATTTTACTTCATCAACAAATAAATGATAGAGATTATCGAGCATCACACATGTCAACTTACACAACGTAGCATATTCTGTGATATACATAGCTCTTTGCTGGGCTTTTTTCATTAAATTTCTCATTTCCTCAAGCATGGGGAGAAGACCGGCTAATGTTAACAGTGTCTCTACATTACTTAACATTGACAACAGCGCATGAAATTTTGGTTGCCCTGCTTCCTCACGACTTGAGTTCATTAGACCAAGCAATGATTGATATTCTGAAAAACTCGATGTGCTGGTCCATCCAAAGAGATCCATCTAGTATCATTATCCTTAAGAAGCTTGTTCCTGTCAGTTAGTCCTTCAGCAAAGTGTTGAAATTCCCTGAATCGTTTCAGACTTTGATAGAAGTATTGGTAGATCACTTTGATTAAAACTTCAATTTTTTGTACTAGAGCATGCTTGCTGACAAATACAAAATCTAGATTCATTCTATGGGCCATGCAGTGAATGGGAGTAATGTAGGGTGCACAAGAAGATTGTATCTTTGTGCAAAGACCACCCCTGTGGCCTTGCATTATTGAAGCTCCATTAGCTCCAACACACACCAACTTTTTGGCAATGGTCATGTCATCTATACCTCCATATTCAATTAGAGAACTCTTTACTAGTTGAAATAATTTTTCCGTTGTTGCATTATCCCTCATTTTAGCAACAGTTAGTAGATGAGGTTGGCGAACAAAATTTTGTATAGTATAAACATGCATGCATACCCAGGAAGTATTGTCTACTACTGTGACCTCGTCTAAAGACAATGCAATAAAATTTGACTCTTTAATTTTTGCCTTCAAATCCTCTTTTTCAACCTCGACAAGACAACTTGCCCATTCCCATCCATTATTTATTGACTAGTGACTATTAGGATAGTTACAAACTTTCAAAAAGTGTAATAAAGCACTCAATGATGGGTAGTCTGTCATTGGATGCCCTCTGCTCAAAATATTAAACATAACACTTAACTGAATAGCTTTTCCCATTAGTTCTACTTCCAATGCTTTTCCAAAACAAGCTTCAATAGAGTCTTTAACTTCACCAGGCTTCATCTTTATATTATGCTGAAATTCATATAATTCTGCATTCCTAACATGCTAAGATTCCTCCTTTGTTTTCCATCTTATCACTGATTTTTGAACTCCATCTATGGTTTTCTTTTCATAAACTTTACCAATATGCTTTTCTATGGTGTCAATTTTTAGCTACAACCTCTTTTCCTTCTTATTTGTCACACTGTAAATCTTACATCCACATTCTACCAGAGGTTCCCCTTCAATTGGATAAGGCACTGGTTCAATGAATGGATATGTTGACACCCAATCTTTTTGAAAATTCCTCAACATATCCCATAGTCTATCATTCTTTGATTTGGATTTTCTTTTCTTCCCTGTAGTTGCACCATCATCTTTTCTGACATTCTCAGTCTCATCTAAGTCGATTATATCATTATGGCTACTCTGGGTATTTAACTGAAAATCTTCTTCAAGTTCATCATGATCTGAGATATCAGGTTCACTGACTTCTTCAATATGTCATGAAGGTTCAGCCTCAGGTTCAAAATCTTCTTGTAATGAAGTAACACTAGCTTCCCTATTTTGGCCAGAAACATTTCCACGACCATGACCAAAGTACGATGATAAGGTTTTGCATTTTGTTGGCCTCTCTTGGCTTTCCCCATCTGCCGGAGCCTTACCCTTATTCTTGTTCGACATCTCGATTGGCTACCAGCCTAGTGATAAAAATATGTAAAAAAAATGTTTACTTGTTAAAGAAGTGACAAATGACAACATAACTATAATATACAATGTTTACATAGTCACAGAAATTCAGAATAATAATCACTTACCTTTGACTTGCCAAAGCAGTCAAGACTCAACAGTGAGACAGTCTGAAATTCGCTATTGATCAAATTGAACCGATCCAAGATTTCAAATTGTGTACAATAACACTGATGTATGAATGTATTTATACTAATCTCTTTTGACGAATTGGGTGGGAGGTATTAGGTCAGTGTCCAAATATTTGGTGAAGCCCGCATAATGATAACATGTTTTGTGTTATTTCCTAGGCGATTATGGGTTGCCAGTACCTTGGTATGATTAATAAAGGTGGCGATTATGGGTCGCTAGTACCTTGGACGTGTTATTTCCTAGGCAATTATGGGTTGCCAGTACTTTGGTATGATTAATAAAGGTGGTGAAAACCCATCGGTTTGAGACACGCATCTGTAAAATAACTAGTGAAGTTGGGGCCACCTAAAAAATTATTTATATATAACTATCAGCGAATATAGGCCATCCATTTGGGGCCGCGTTAAAATTATAGGCAAATTTTAAAAATATATCGTGCCCAAAACGTATATGCCATTGGCGAAAATGTGCAAGAAATGGACAAAATTTAATATAGTGTTTGGCGATGGACCCGGGCAATGGACCCAATTTTCATAAATGCGGGGTGATGGGGTCAGTCCCATATGGGCAATTTATTCACCAAATTGCGGGATGTCGACGGGTGACATTCGCCAAATGGCAAATAATCACCACTAAAGTTTTCTCTGGTACATCGAGCATTCTAAAGATGTCTCAGCTGTAGAATCATTTCAGATGCATAGCATTGATCGACTCCTTAATTTTTTCTCCTTCTATGGTGGAGAGTTGATAGGCACCAGACCCAAACACTGTAGTGACAATATATGGACCAAGCCAATTCGACTCAAATTTTCCCTTCTAGATCTATTGTTGTTGATTCTTCGGGTTCTCTCTCAGGATGAGATCACCCACTTGGAAGTCCCTTGGTTTCAATTTCTTGTTGTAGCTCTTGGACATCCTCTTATGATATGCTCGGAGGTGATTGGATGCCACTTGCCAACGTTCATCAAGTAGTTCTAGCTCTTGTAGCAGGAGTGATAAGGAGATCCAACCAGTAGTGTTCAACTATCAAGAGGTCCATAGTCAAGGAAAGACATTTAAGTGAGACCCACAAATATTACTCATAGATGCATCTTAATTCTTTGGCATATTTGCCATACTCTAAATGCTTAGGGAGAGGATGTTCTAGATTTCTCTTAGTGATGTAATTAGAATCGAGGAGATACTGATATGCACTTTTGGGATAGGAAAGATGGAGTGAAGAGTGTAAAGTATGAGAGGCAAGGATGGTGAAATGGAGAGAGGTGTGAGAATTTGGAAGCTTGAATAGAAACTTTTAATTTTCTTTTGATATCCAAGTGTTTGTTTTACTTGGGAATCCACATAGCTTCTGATCTTTCTTTTGCTTCAGGAGGCTTTTGATTGCAATTCTTGTCAGATGAATTTTGAGATCCATTTTTTTTTGCTTTGATTTTCTCTTTTTTCTCTTTGAAGATTGTTGTGGTCTTTTGAATACTCCTTTTGTTTTCTTTGTAGTCACATGTCGATTAGATGGGACATGGTGACTCTGAGATATGAGTGGATTTTGATTCTTTATGTTATAAATCCAAGTTACTTCCAAAAGACTCATGAATTATGGATGAATGAGACTGATATGATTGGTTTAGGTGGGGAGGTGGAATGGGAAGTGGACTAGCCACTTATCTAGAAGGGGAACAGGGGAGAGGAGTCAATGGGATGGGCTCAAGTGCAAAGATTTCAGCATCATCCTCATCATTCATGAATGAATCGAATAGATCAAGAAAGTTATCTTCCATAAAACGTTGTTGATTACGAGTTGTCCTAGAAGAGTCAAATAAGTTTAGAGGAGTATCATGTGAGTCAAACTAAGATGGTTGATTCTGAGAGCTAGGTCCCTCTTCAGGTGGGAAGAGTGCATGAATAGGAACCATTTCGATTCTGGATCTACCTATGTTCCATGAAACTGTAATAGGATGGGGTCTTACATAACCATGATTTGCTAGAGTAGTTGAAGTGCAGCTTGAAGTAGATGGCCAAGGAGCCATAGGGATGATTTCCACAAAAGGGTGGAAGGGATCATCATCAATTTGTTTATCTTGAGAGTTAAAACTTTCTCCTCTTTTGAAGCTGGTAGGAGGAGCACGTCAATGTATAACATCAACTTGTATTGTATTAGTAGCATCAAATAAGGAATCCCGCTCATTGTCCTTTGAGTCTATCTCGATGTTGCGATACTGCCTCATGTAGTCAAATAGAGACATTGTAGGAGGTATATTTTCTTCATCACTATCATATATTATAGGAGAGGTTTTCTTAGTAGCTGGAGCTTGTTTAGTAGCAGAAGTAGTGGAGTAGTTTAGAATAGGCATACCCCAAGGCATATTCAAGATGTGGGAGATATCAGCTAATGGCTCCCAATCAGGATCAGTAGTATGTTTAGTAGTTTGGATGGAATCTCCCTAGGTAGGACTAGGGTCTACCATCTTGCTAGTGTACAAGTGCGTAGCATGTACAATCATAATCAAAGATTGTGTCATGAGAGAGAACTAGGACTACACTTGGAACTATGTCTTGAGATAAGTGCAAAGAGCGACAAAGGTGAAATATGCCTACCACAAGTCATTGAGAGTAAGGATAGAACAATCAAGAGATGACTATTACATCGTAAGATATGATAACACAATAGGACGAGTAAATAGTAGAGAGACAAGGTAAGTTCAAGAGATCATCACATAGTTCTTAGCCTGAGACATCTAGTTTCAGACTGTGTGCAGCTAGGAAGACAGGCAGACAAACCCCAAACAAAAACCAGACTAGGCAAAGAGATAACAAGAAGATGAGAAATAGCTTGCAGTTCTGACAAAAAGTGAAACAATTTCACATGCAAAAATGAAGTCCCGTGCAAAGATATGCTAGGCTTGCACGAAGATACGGTAGAGTTGCATGAGGAAGTGTAGGATCAGACCAAAAAATGACAGGGGTTTTTGGCAGAGCTTCGACAAAACTTTGCGCAAAGATATAGAATCCCATGCGAGAAATTACACAGGAAGAAAAAGTTCGCACAAGATTATGTGAGGAACCAGGTAAGAAAGTACAAAATCAAATAGTTTGGATCATTTTTCGAGATAGAAATAGATTACAAGACACAGTGTGGACTACTCTTTGGTAGAATGCTCAATTTATAGACTGATTTATGGCAATTTTAGATCAACAAATCTCAGTTTTAATATTTGGGATCAATCGTTAACAAGCATAGAGTTTGGACTAGCAAGCAATTGTGAAACAATCAGTAGTAAAAAATAGTTACACTAAGGACAAAGCAACTCAGGAGAATCATGGGAGTCTTTATAGATTTGAACATGTTGGACGTTTTGAGACTCAAAATAAACACTCAGTTATCTCTACAAAGAAAATGGTAGAGAAGACAAAATTTGTTGCTCACAACTTATGTGCACGTGTTCACCTCACATAGCTGTGTCACCCCCTAGAGGGTGCACATCTTTTTGGTGTTTCCAAGGACTCAATAATATATGTTCAAAGGTTACCCTTGAAGCAAGGGCCAGTGTCATATACCACCTTCAATTGTCTAGGTGCATGCCTATGGTGAGATTCTATAGGAGAGATTCTTCGCTCTCCTTGAGCAAAGATTATGTCCCCTTTCGGAGGTGAACCAGGTAGGCAACTAACTAAAAGAGTGTTTAATAGGCTTCCATTCACATTAATCTTCAATGCCCTCACAAGAAAGGCTAGGGCCTCTCAGCCACACCGACACCTGAAAGTGTACACTGTATATGCTAAAAATGGGCCTCTAACTTAGCCATACACTTCAACATAGTCATTATTCACCAGATACATACAAGAATAAATGTGGGATCATTCATCTTGCATGCCTGGATGATTTGACCTATTGCCTCATATCTAGGTAGGGTTTTGAGTAGCTTTGAGAATCAAGAGTCCAACAACCATAGCCTAGCTCTAGAATGGAGGATTTAAGCTAACATGAAAATGCAATTATGCTAAAATGAAAGTACAAGATTAATCTAGAGCAATGAGAAATGAGTATTAATCTAAGAACAATGAAAGTAAACTAAGTTAAGATGAAATGCATTGTTAGTCTAAGAATGATATTAATCTAGAAATGATATTAAAGTGACAATAATGAAAGCTTGAATGCACACAAATTGAGGTAATAATCTAGCAGTGATTTGATACTCAAAAGTTGCATCTCGATAAATGAGAAACAAGAGGGTTCTTTTATAGAATCACAGGCTCAATCAACGGTCGAGATTGAATGGGATGAACGGTGGAGATTGAAAGAAATTCCAGTCTAGAATAGAAAGTTTCCTGTGGAGAGACATGCAACTATTTTCCTTTTGAGTAAGTGGAGCAATTAACTGATTTGTTACACTTTTGGATTTCCAGTTAACTCAAAGTTTCCTTTTCTGAACTGAAGAGAGGATTTTGGAGAGAATATTTGATTAAATAAATATAATATGACCTCATAAATGAGTTTTATCAAATTTGAATAATTAAATTTAATTATTGAAATGAGGATATTTATTTAAAAACCAAATATTATTTAATTCATTTTTATGTGTTTTATCTAAAAGGGGTGGATTTAATTTAATTGAAGTTCTAGGACTTTGTAATTAAATTAATCAATCATAGGGTTTATTTAGCCAATTATAGTTGATTATTTAGGAATTAAATGTAACATGTGATTGATGCAGATTTAGGGTTTTCTACATTTGACACTAAGTCAAGTAGGGTCAATTTGGAATCAGGATTGCCTAGTATAATAGGACTTTGATAATTCATACATTTGATAGAATGAGACTAAATGCAACAAAATTGGTTAGGATAGAAAGATGCCAATTTTGGGGTACTAGATTTTGCTCCTCTTTGAATTTATGTGTGAGCAACACGTTGATTCAAAGAATAGTTTGATGTGATGATTGATAAAAGCTTAGGAGTATCTTCAAAACAAAGCTTAGTCCCTCGAAGTCTAGGTTAGATTGCCAAGACACCGATTAAGTTATCACTTTTTATAAGACTGTTCCTAGAATTAGGCTCAATCTTTAGGAGTCAGGATTAGATTGCCCTGATACCCATTCATTGTAGGACTATCTCTAGAACGGATCTTAATCCTTCAAAATATGGGTTAGATTTCCCATATGTTGGTTAAGTTGAGTTTCAGAATCATCTCTAGAATGAAGCTTGATTCTCCAAGATCTAGGTTAGATTGCCTAGATACCAGTTAAGAAGAGCTTTCGAGAGCCATCTCCAAAATGAAGCTTGACTTTCATGGATCCAGGTTAGATTGCTTGGATACCTAGTAGTGAGATTTCGAGAACCATCTCTAGAACGAAGCTTGATCCCTAGGGATTTAAGTTAGATTGCTCATATACCTAATAGTAAGATGACAAGATGTAAGGCACAAAGATGCCCCTAGTGATTCGAGATCATGGAACATTCAATTTTGACCATGAGGTACGAAAAAATGAACATGCCCTAAGTGATGAGATGCCCCTAGCAATGAGGACTTTTTGATTTAGATCAAATTGATTTGGTGAAGATTCAATGATGCAATCATCTTACCCCCTCGGGAGTGAAATCGAAGGAAGACACATCATAAATGTGATGGACAACAATAGGTTGCATATAGAGATAGAATCAGAGGTCTAGAAGAACTCAAAATAGATTATGAAAGAGTCGAGAAGATTCAGAAGTGATTTGGAGTGATTTCAAGGTTTGGTTGACCAAATTTGACCAAGGGTGACCAAAGTTGACTAGGGTTGACTATTGATGAAAAAGTTAAAGATGTTGAGAAAATGATGATGTGATGTGATTCTAAGAAGAATGCGACATCAGAAGGTCGACTCCACAAGCGTCCAATCACATCGGTCCTAGAAATTTTAAAATGCGATTTTGAGCTATATAGATGTGTCAGATTTCGATTTCGATCCCAAAAATGGATTCAGAGTGGTCGATTTAGCCAATGATGAAATTTTTGTGCAAAACAAAGCACTTGTGCAGTCATGATGAAGCCAGGACATGAAATGAGAACTCTCATGTCATACAAATCCAGGAGAATGCAATGAAATGACCATCGAATCACTGTCGTAATGCAAGTCTAGAATGAAAATGCAATCCTAAGCTAAATGCAATCCCTAGGACTTGGTTGTTGGACCCATTAGATATTTTTCATCATAGAGATTTTATTATAGGATGGTCATAAGATGCCATACAACCCTCAGTGACATAGCAATCATGAGAATATGAATATGACATTAGTCTTAGAATTATCAGAATGAGGTGTAAGCATTAAGGCACAAGAAGCCAGAATGACCAGAACACCTATTCTATTTGATTTAACAAGTGAACATAAGAATCAAAGCACAGTTACTAGAATGACAAGAATGTTTCTTGCATAAAAACACATCAGACATGCAAGAGTTCCCTCTTTTTGCTAAGTGATTGATAAGGATATCGAGGATGCTCACAGTGACCCGTACATTCACTTCATAGGACAAGCATAGAGATTTTACTTGTAGTAGAAAGAAGTCATTCAAATAGACAAGGAGAAGAACCCACCTCACCAAGTTTTCATATAAAAGGAGTCGAGGTACACATGGCCATCTAACGTGAGATAGAGGCTCTCATAGTAGACACTCCTCTTATGTGGATCCTTTGGATCATTGCATCTAAACCAAATAACAAAAATTGAAGAAAATGATCATGCCCCCATTCGTCGCATCTCTTAGTCAAGATAGACATCATGGAGTTTCTTTGAGAAGGAATGGCAAAGTGAAAGGACAAGCACACAAAAGAAAAGCTTAGCATGTCTCAGAGAGTTACAAGTTCAGTTTCAGTTTCATTTTAAGCAGATTGATGTTAGATAGGAAGTATACATCATTTGTGAAAAGTCCCATCAGGACGGTGATATTAGACAGACGTAGTGAAAACCATTGGTGACTGGCGCGAGAGAAATTCGCAAGGAGAGAGATCATAGTGCTAACTAAGCATCAGTAGGTAGACGTAGTGAGAACCACTGGTGTCTGATGTGAGAGAGATCCTCAAAAGTGATAGGACAAAGCCCCCTAGACCAGGAATGTTGCCCCTAGCGTATGACCAGTTTCAATCCATGTAGATTCAAGCAGAGTCTCAAAGGTAACTAAGATCAAGTGCATGAGAAAGCAAACTAAAGCAGGAAAGTGGGAAAGAAAAGAGAAACCATACAGAGCCAAGTGGTGCTATGATAGGGAGAGCATTGTAGAACAAGAGGTGCCTATTTATCAGGTTATCATCTTCTTGGTAGAAATTTATTTATTTTTGCTACCATGATGCCTGTTTGCCAGGTTTTCATCAATGGCACTTTTTTCTCTTTTTCAATTTTTTTGTATTCTTGTATTTTTTGATATTTGTTTTGTATTTTTTTTTCATTTTTTTTTTGTGTATTATCAAGGCGCTTGTTGACCAAGATAATTGATTTTTTTAGAACATTTTGCAATTTTTAGGCTTTTTTCAGAGCTTGAGTATGTACATGGAGCATTTTGAAGATGTCTTAGTTGTAGAATCATTTCAGATGCATAACATTGATAGGCTCCTTAAGTTGTTCTCCTTTTGTGGTGGAGAGTTGATAGGCACCAAACGCAAACACTGCAGTGACAATATACAGACCAAGCCAATTCAGCTCAAATTTTCTCTTCTGGATCTGTTGTTGCTGATTCTTGGGGTTCTCTCTCAAGATGAGATCACCCACTTGGAAAGTCCATTGGTTTAACTTTCTTGTTGTAGCTCTTGGATATCCTCTTCTGATATTCTCGAATGTGATTGAACACCACTTGCCGATGTTCATCTAGTAGTTCTAGCTCTTGTAGTAGGAGTGATAAGGAGCTCCAACCGGTAGTGTTCAACTGTCGAGAGGTCCATAGTCAAGGAAATACATTTAAGTGAGACCTACAAATATTCCTCATGGATGTATCTTAACTCTTTGTCAGATTTCCCACACTCTAAATGCTTAGGGAGAGGACGTTCTAGATTTCTCTTAGTCATGTCATTAGAAATGAGGAGATACCAATATTCACTTTTGGGACAGGTAAGATGGAGTGAAGAGTGTAAAGTATGAGAGGAAAGGATGGTGAAATGGAGAGAGGTGTGAGAATTTGGAAGCTTGAATAGATACTTTTAATTTTCTTTGATATCCAAGTTTTTGTTTTGCTTGGTAATCCACATAGCTTCTGATCTTTCTTTTGCTTCGAGAGGCTTTTGATTGCAATTCTTGTAAGATGGATTTTGAGATCCATTTTTTTTTCTCTTTTTTCTCTTTGAAGACCATTGTGGTCTTTTGAATACTGCTTTTTTTTTCTTTTTAGTCACATGTCGATTAGATGGGCCATGATGACTTTGAGATCTGAGTGGATTTTGATTCTTTATGTTACAAATCCAAGTTACTTCCAAAAGACTTAGGAATTATGGATGAATGAGGCTGATATGACTGGTTTAGGTACGGAGGTGGAATGGGAAGTGGACTAGCCACTTATCTAGAAGGGGAAGAGGGGAGAGGAGTCAATGGGATGGGCTCAAGTGTAAAGATTTCAGCATCATCCTCATCGTTCATGAATGAATTAGATAGATCAAGAAAGTTATCTTCCATAAAAATTTGTCGATTGTGAGTTATCCTAGAAGAGTTAGATAAGTTTAGCGGAGTATCATGTGAGCTAGACCAAGATGGTCGATTCTGAGAGCTAGGTCCCTCTTCAGGTGGGAAGAGTGTATGAATAGGAACCATTTCAATTCTGGATCTACCTATGTTCCATGAAGCCATAATAGGATGGGGTCTTATATACCGATGATTTTCTGGAGTAGCTAAAGTGCAGCTTGAAGTAGATGGCCTAGGAGCCATAGAGATGATTTCCATAGAAGGGTGGAAAGGATCATCATCAATTTCTTGATCTTGAGATTTGAAACTTTCTCCTCTTTCAAAGATGGTAGGAGGAGCATATTGATATACAACATCAACTTTTATTGTAGTAGTAGCATCAGATAAGGAATTCTGCTCATTGTCCTTTGAGTCTATTTCGATGTTGCGATACTGCGTCATGTAGTCAGATAGAGACATTGTAGGAGGTATATTTTCTTCATCACTGTCATCTGTTATAGGAGAGGTATTCTTAGTAGTAGGAGCTTGTTCAGTAGAAAAAGTAGTGGAGTAGTTTAGAATAGGCATACCCCAAGGCATATTCAAGATGTGGTAGATATTAGCTAATGGCTCCCAATCAGGATCAATAGTATGTAACTTAGTAGTTTGGATGGAATCTCCCTAGGTAGGACTGGGGTCTGCCATATTTCTAGTGTACAAGTGCACAACATGTATAGTCATAATCAAAGATTGTGTCATGAGGGAAAATTAGCACTACACTTGGAACAATGTCTCGAGATAAGTGCAAAAAGCAAGAAAGGTGAAATATGCTTGACACGATTCGTTGAGTGTAAGGCTAGAACAACCAAGAGATGACTATCACATTGCAAGGTATGATAACACAGTGGGATGAGTAAACAGTAGAGAGACAAGGTAAGTTCAAGTGATCATCACATAGTTCTTGGCTTGAGACACCCAGTTTTAGACTATGTGCAGGTAGGAAGACAGGCAGACAAACCCCAAACAAAAACCAGACTAGGCAGAGAGATAATAGGAAGACAAGAAATAGCTCGTTGTTGGTATAAAAAGTTAGGAAATGAAGTCCCGCCTGAAGATATACTAGGCTTGTGCGAAGATATGGTATGGTCACGTGAGGAAGTGCAGTATCAGACTAGAAAATGATAGGGGTTTCTGGCAGAGCTTTGATGAAACTTTGTGTGAAGATATAGAATCCCACATGAGAAAGTGCACAGGAAGCAAACGTTCATGTGAGATTGTGCAAGGAACCAGATGAGCAAGTACAAAATCAAATAGTCTAGATTATTTTTCAAGATGGAAATAGATTATGAGACACATCATGGATTGCTCTTTAGAAGAATGCTCAGTTTATAGATTGATTTAGGGCAGTTTCAGATCAACAAATCTTAGTTTGAATGTTTGGGATCAATCTTTAACAAGCACAGAGTTTGGACTAGCAAGTAGTTGTGAAACAATCAATAGTAAAAAATAGTTCCACTGAGGACAAAGCAACTCGAGAGAATCATGGGAGTCTTAAAATATTTGAACATGTTGGACGTTTTGAGACTCAAAACAAACACTTTTTTATCCCTACAAAGAATAGGGTAGAGAAGACAAAATTTGCACGTCACAACTTATGTGCATGTGTTCACCTCACACAGTCATGTCACCCCCTAGAGGGTGCCTATGTTTTTGGTGTTTCCAAGGACTCAATAATATATGTTCAAAGGTTACCCTTGAAGTAGGGGCCAGTGTCATATACCACCTTCAAATGTCCAGGTGCATGCCTATGGTGAGAATCTATGGGAGAGATTCTTCCCTCTCCCTACACAAAGATTATGTCCCCTTTCAGAGGTGAATCGAGTAGGCAACTAGCTAAAAGAGTGTTTAATAGGCTTCCATTCACATTAATCTCCAATGCCTTCACAAGAAAGGCTAGGGCCTCTTAGCCACACCGACACCTGAAAGTGTACACCCCCAACAAGCAGGGCTAGGAGCGGTGCCACTTAGTACAACAGACAGGGCTTCCTCAAGACGTTCGATGCCATGGATCAAGAGAAATAAATTAACATGGATTTGGAGTCTTTTGCTCAACAAAGAAAATTTATTATAGTAGTGTGGAATCACCGGCAAAAGGTGTGTACCCACTTGGGTCATTCCTGGAGGTTCAACTTCTGGCAGGCCCGCTAAAGGTGACTCAGACTTGGTTCGGATTCAAGGGTTAGAGTTTTTGATTCTCTCAAAGGGAGAAGAGCATAATCCTATACCTCTACACCTTACCCAAACACACCAGAAAATTTCATCACCGAGCTAACTCCTCTCTCAAAAAATCCAAGAGCTTTTGGGTTTCTGAATATCTCAAAGAGAGAAGAGCATAATCCCCTCACTTGTGGATGAGTTAATTGATTTGTTACCTTTCCTTTCTCCCCTAGATATTTATCCTTCTAGTAGTGTCTGGGTCTCAGATTCATTCATGGTCATTACTTCCATGTAATGAAGAGACTATTACCCTATTCTACTATCAAGACCCTTAAGAGATTTTAACAAGGCCCTATTTAGACTATGTAAAGAAAGCACGAAAATAGACAAAATGTTTGAGTGGGTTTGAAGTGCTTTGACAGGTGATCTTCGACAAGTGTCCTGCAATCAAACTGTCAGTAAGTGTGCATAGTCATTTTTTTAAGAGCCTTTGACATATGTCCTGCAGCCCACTATTAAGCTATATAAAAAAAAAATATCAGGAAATCACAGCAAAATAGAGAATATGATGAAACAGAGAAACAAAAATTTGAAAACTACAAATTACAAATTATTGGTGCCAAACCTCGCGCGAGAGAGTGCACTTTCCCTGGCGATAAAGTGCCTTTGTCATGCGAGGGAATGCTCATACAAGCACAACTTTTCATGGTATAGCATAGAACCTCATGTGAGATTTTGCAGCAGAGGCGTACAGAAAGAGTATGGAATTCGACAAAAAGAATTCAGAAAATGAGGCCAGAAATTGAATTTTCTGCCCTACGATGAGCGCCAAAAATGTATATGCTAAATGTGGGCCTCTAACTTATCCATACACTTCAAAATAGTCATTTCTCATCAGTCACATACAAGAATGAATGTGGGATCATTCATCTTGCATGTTTGGATGATTCGACATGTTGCCTCCTATCTAGGTAGAATTTTGAATAGCTCTCAGAATCGAGAGTCCAGCAACCATAGACTAGCACTAGAATGGAGGATTTAACTAGAAAGTAAAATGCAATTAATCTAGAATAAGAGTGCAAGATTAATCTAGAAAATCAAATATGATGTTAATCTAAGAGCAATTAAGATAAACTAAGATATATTATTAATCTAAAATGATATTAATCTAGCATGCAAAATAAGATTAGCTAAAGCTTGAATGCAAACAACTTGAGGTAATAATTCGACAGAGATTTGATACTCAAAAGTTGCATCCCCATGAATAAGAAACAAGAGGGTTCTTTTATAGAATCTCGGGCTCAATTAATGGTCGAGATTGAATGGGATGAACGGTGGAGATTGAAAGAAAGTCCAGTTCAGAATAGAAAGTTTCCTGTGGAGAGACAGTCAACTGTTTGCCTTTTGAGTGAGTGGAGTAGTTAACTGATTTGTTGCACTTTTAGATTTCCAGTTAACTCAAAGTTTCCTTTTCTGAACTGAAGAGAGGATTTTGGAGAGAATATTTGATTTAATAAATACAATGACCTCATAAATGAACTTTCTCAATTATTTGAATAATTAAATTTAATTATTGAAATGAGGATATTTATTTAAAAACTAAATATTATTTAATTCCTTTTTATGTGTTTTAGCTAAAAGGGGTGGATTTAATTTAATTAAAGTGCTAGGACTTTGTAATTAAATTAATCAATCATAGGGTTTATTTAGCCAATTATAGTTGATTATTTAGGAATTGAATGTAACAAGTGATTGATGCAGATTTAGGGTTTTCTGCATTTGACACTAAGTCAAGTAGGGTCAATTTGGAATCAGAATTGCCTAGTATAATAGGACTTTGATGATTCAGAAATTTTATAGAATGAGACTAAATGCAACAAAATTGGTTAGGATAGAAAGATGCCGATTTTGGGGTATTACTCTTAGGAGTTATTTCTTTCTTCCAGTCGACTTGTGGTTGAAGAAGTGTATTTGAGATAGGTGTGGGTAGGTTGTAAGGGGCATCATAATTTAGCATGGAGTAGCGAAGAGGAATGATTTTGAGCAGAGCTAGTAGCTAAGTGTGGGCTTGGAAGACAAGGAGGTTGCTTGATTTCTTGTGAGCACAAGTTTAGATTCTTCTTGGGGTTCCCACCAATTGATGTAGCTTGTTGTTACAAATCTAGCTAGCTTGGAGTGTATCTTGGGAGGTCCTGTAGAATTACTATTGTAATTATTTGTATTTGGTCGTAACCTAAAAGGCCTTACATCCGGGCATGTTGAATGAAAATACTATTTGAGAATTTTCTTTGTTGTGTTTTCCACTGTGTTGTTGTGAGTGTAAGGTTTGGACTATCCATTCTTGGATTCACAGCCTTGCACTACGTTAGTTGTTACACAAAAGCAATTAATTTTGAACCAAACTAATGATATTTACCCACTGTTACCACTATCACTTTAGGATAGTTTTCTATACCTCTAAGACAGTCACTTTTTAAAGACCTTCCTCTAATCACTTGGCCTCAACTACACTTGGAATGGATAGACCCATGTTCCCTACACATGTACATGTACTTGGCACACCCTCCAATGCTGTATTACAGTTTGTACTCTTACAACTTGCAATCTTACTATTGTTTAATGTATTATTGCTCTTGCACCATT
Source organism: Chamaecyparis obtusa (assembly GCA_027943335.1). Taxonomy (NCBI): domain Eukaryota; kingdom Viridiplantae; phylum Streptophyta; class Pinopsida; order Cupressales; family Cupressaceae; genus Chamaecyparis; species Chamaecyparis obtusa. Next base: position 47,854 of record BSBK01003861.1, on the reverse strand, counting down.
ATTGCTAATATATTTAATGTATTATTCTTCAAGTCATGTCAATGATCCTATGCAAATGCCACCTGTATTGCCGACTGCAATGTCAAAAACATGTAGCATGTAGACATCCTCTACTGCACATCATATTGGTAGATCTCTCTTTTTCTCTCTCTTTTGTTATGTGTTTATCTCCCTTGAAGTGTTCTTTCTTGGGGGCATTTCATAGTGGATTCATTTTCTATAGTAGGAGATGCACATGAGGATGCGCCAGAGGCAACTACTTGAGATAACATACCATCATTTCTTGGATCTTCTTGTATTGCTAGTACAGTAATGTTGGAAGCCACATTGGTGGTGAGCGACGAAGAATTGATTCCCTTAAAGATATAGAAGGGATGATGATTTATGAATAAATTAATAATGTCAAATAAAATACAATAATTTAATCATCAAAAAGATTGTGATGAATTGTTAGGACCACTTGATTCTCATGTTAGAGATCAAGGTTAAAATCTCCCCAAGGACATCCTACTACTACTACTACGTATATTAGAATGATATGCTTACTTTAGTGATAGTAGATAAAAGACCTCAAAGTGATGTAAGAGTATTAAAGAAGTGGGAGGAATGGATAGTTCCCTGTAAAAGAAAGATGAAAATTTTCAAGTTATAGGAGCAAAACTAGAGGTTCAAAAAAAGGGAGATGATGGAGAAAAGAAGGTGGAGTGGATGGTATGTATAAGGAGATAGGAGGAGCATTCAAGTCAATAGGAAAAGAAATCATCTTTTGTAGTCCATGATACCTATCATTTGTTTTTTGGTCTACACATGGTGACAGTAATATGGAACTACCTCGTGCTCCTTGTAAGAGGAAACTAACTATGCTACAAATGAGGTATGCATTCCTTATGTCCTATGAGATTTGAACTAATAATCTCTATTGGAAAAGTACAAATTATTGATGGCAACAAAATCCCACAAACAATGTCAACACAAACTATTTTGACTTTTAAGCGACAGGAACTCTACATGTAAACAACAAGCCTTGTAATGACCATATGTTTCTTCCATATGTTTCTGGATGTATGGATGCCATTTGGTGCCCAACTGATACTCCTTGAACCAACAGAAAAAGCATCCCAAGTTCACTGGCAATAGGAGGTTACACACCAAAGCAATACATTACATTGATATCAAGGAATTACAAGAAATGATAGTTTGAATCTGAGTGCAGAAAATAAAAAGTCGACCCAACGTTCGCTGCCTCCCTTATTTCAATCCGAACTCTTTCCCTTTTATTCCAGTTTTCTCCTTTCTTCCCTTGTGCGATCCTTCCTGCCATCTATTATAATGCTAACGGTTCACAACATGAACCGTTTTGAATTGTAGCAATTTCTAAAACTTTCCTTGCATACATTAAAGTACGTTGTCTAGATTTATAAAATTTGCAATTGTTCCATAGTTTATTTGCCTAAACAATCATTAGTTTGCAAGGCCTTCAGTTAGGCTGGCTATGTGTGGGACACGCAGCTGAAAACATATTATATAAACAGTATGTGGACATCAAGGTCCATGTCAGCATTTACATGTTCACGTCACAAGTTCTACAATGACTGCTCTGGCATTATACAAAAGCTATCAGAATCTTTAATTTAAACCAAGATTAATGCAAACGTACTAGACATATTTTTGGATGATGCTAATTACCTATTCATTTAGGATGCTCCTGCATCAGACTTTTCAAGTAGGAAAGATTTGAGAGCATGGTTCGTAAATGGAATTAAGTAGTAGGACCACCCTTTCAGGTTGCACTAACCTATAATGAGCTCCATCACTTATTTAGATTGAGATGGTTTCTTCTTTCGGCTCTTCCAACACTTAGTTGAGGTACTTGTCGTTCTCTTCTACCAAGTTTGTCTTCTTCTCCTCTTCTTCCTTGATGGCGACAAAATCCAAAACTATAAGCAACTGCACCATATTTATGTCCTTAAAGCAACATGACTAAAATAGCATGTGAGACACTCTTGTAGCATCACATTCTAAGGAGCAAAAACTTCATGAAACATAGTAAACAATATAATAACTCAATGCTCATCTCATTATTAATTTGAATGATCTTTGATCTGCAGTTCTATCTTACAAAACATAATACAAGTAAGCAAAAACTCTGTCCCTGCAATAATAAGACTCGACAAAACAAACAAGTGCATTTACTGGCCATCATTGATTCGTTCAGGATGCTCTTGCATCAGTTCTCCACTACTAACTCAACTCTAAGAGAGTTCCTAATAGAGTTTGAACTTATATATGATCTCTGTTCTAAAAGCACAAATTCACTAAAAAAAAAATTGCTAATATAGTTTGAACTTGAGACTTCTTTTTCAAGTGCGCAAATTATCCACCACTAACTTAACTCTAAGAAAATTGCTAATATAAATAATATCACAGCTTAATTCCCAAATGACCTCCCATCACAGTCTACAAAACAACTAGAAAACAATCAGAAATGTTTTTTAAATCCTAAAAAAAACATGTTTCATATTATTTTTATTTATAGATCATTTCAATATGCCATTTTCTAGAAAACATTAGACACAAGGTGACGTATAGGATAGTGCACCGAATCTGTTTTTGTGCCATTTCAAGATTTGAAAGATCTTCAGCAACTTTAAACTAAGAGAGAGCACGTTTTACATTGTCTCAGCTGTAGTTCAATGGTGACTGGTTGCAGTTGTTATCTTTGCAAGTTTTATATTACATTCAAATTTCTAGCTTTTCTACGCCGACCGAGAAACGTCATATTGAAACTTGGAGGTCTCTTAATTGACGATCACATGGGCAGTCCAGAAAGTTGAGCTAAGCAGCTACGTATGCTAAAACGTCTTATTTATTGTATCTTGACACCTTAAGGTCTTTTGACATTGAAGTAGAAACTTAGTAGATTAAGACTCTTTTGCAATTCAATTATTTTTATATAATATGATGATGAGTTCCAATTTTTTAACAACTTTCTTGTTGAAAAGGATATATCAAGAAGTAGTTGTCAAGTTATTAACATAATTGTTTCTGATTTCTTTGTGGACATCACACTCTAAATTTAAGCGTCTTTTAGATTCACCTGTTCTGAAAGTGGACAAGAATTAAGCTCTTTCTTCCCAAGCTTCTTTCGGACTTTTCCACCACCTCATTTCACATTAGAGTTGATAAGAGTTAGCACTTAATTGAGCAATAAGAATTTTTGGCTCTCCATAGAATTCTAGCCTTTATGTATGTTTTCTGATGAAGATCACATGTGGGATTGAACTCTGCAATATAATATTCCTTTAATCTTTTCAGCACTTTACTCTAAATATGCTTACTGAATTTATCCACACCAAAAGTCTTTGACTCTTTGTTGTCTACGGGGCAAACATTCAAGTAGATAATACATTTACTCATCCATTTGTTGTTTTGTCTCATCCAAGTCTTCTTTTTCTTTTGCTTCAGATGGCATGAAAACAAACTTAGGCCATCTACCTACTTTCATTTGTTCTATTCTTTTTAAATATCTTATAAGATACATGATAGCAATTGCTTCAATAAAAGATCATCCCCAGCTCAATCTACATAATATAATAAGTGATTGAATTTTTAATTTTAAACTTGTTTGTGATCAAGCACTTTTGTATTTTCTTAATTTGCCTCCACTTTAATTTAGAATTGTTGGTAGTCCACAATTCACACCCCTGGAGCACAACAAGGAGCACTAGAAGCCCTAAAAAGAATTTGGGTAGTTTTCCAATCCCAAAGTTCACCTCTCTACATCTAGTTTGAAGAGCATATAAAGTTCTCCATCCTTCCAAAGTTCTCTTCTTTCTATAGCCCTCCCAACTTACCTTGTTATTGAAGTCAATCCCAAGATATTTCTACTCCATAACTTTTTCACGAATATTGCTTGCAAGTGGAGCTTAGGTTGGCTTTCCTTTCTTCTATTAAAGAAAATCATGAATTAGTCTTGCTAATATTAACTTGTATCCCCACGACACTACAAAAATGCTCAAGGGCATTAAGTTTTCTTGCAATTGCTAAGCTAGATTAACAATCAAATTAAGGTCATTAGCATATAATAGAAGCCTTATCACAAAGAAACCCTATCTCCACTTTGTGAATTTAACAAATCCTCAAGCTTGTCAATACAAAGACCAAAAATAGTAGGAGATAAGGGGCACTCTTGTTTAACCCCAATGTCACTCTTAACACTTCTTTAAATCCCTGTTGAATTTCTAATGTTGACTTTAACCTCTTCACAAAGCTTATGGAAATTGTTCTATGATGCAAATGAATCCCATGTTCCTTCATTCTATGCCATAGCTTATCTGCAGGGATTGTGTCAAAAGCCTTTTTGAAGTCAACAAAACAACAAAAGGATTCTTCCTCTTTCTCCCAAACTTTTTCAATTAAGTTCCTCAAAGTGATGTCATGATAAACCATAGATTATTTAGACATGAAATCCGCTTTCCATTTTACATGCATGTTTTGTTCTCCTTCCCACGTGTTGATTCTATTTTTAGTCATACTACAAATCAACTTTGCAAACAACGAGCATTATGGTTCTATAGTTGGGAGGATTATTGATGTCACCTTTCTAAAAAAGAGGTATCATTAGCCTAGTTATATATATAGTCTTTAAGGAACCTTTGTTAAATGACGTTGTTGAGTATTTTCATAATGTGTGGTGTGAGAAGTCTCAACCCCACTTTAGATACTCTACTTTAAGTTCAAGAAATTATTTATCTTTCTATATCCCCAATTTATTACTACCCATCTCCACTTCTTGCATAGTGAAAAGATTTGTTGTTATGTTGACCAAACGAGGGGGAAAACCTCTAATTTCTACTCATAAAGTTGTCTTGTATAATTAAACCACTGAATACCAGTAATAACGTATTCATTAGTTATCATTTGTCTCTCTGAAGAGAAGTTGGTAATGATGCATTCTAATTTCGTATCATTTTAGGTTTTTTAATAGTAAATTAATATTTTTATTTTTTGTATTTTTTAACCAATTAAAGAGTTTAAAATTTTAGATATCAAGGATACAATTATGTCAATTATGTCTTTAGTTTAACAATATAATCCAAAATGTCTGCATCTCGTACTCATCTAATGACCACATTGTATAGGTCTGCTCATGTTGCAGCTAGCATTTTTAATCCAAATGTTGTCATTGCGGCCACTACGTATAGAAGGCGATTCGATTCCTCTACTCATTGCCTCCCCCAAGGTCTTATGGGAGCTACAGATTCATACAGGATTCCGAGGCTCTCTGTGGGATTTTCCCTTGAATTGGGGTCTCATTCTGCTTCATTCTTGGTGGGAAACAAAAGGTTCCATATGCTATTCCTAGAATTGGTTTAGGGGTTGTTAGCACTGGGGGCACCGGTGAGGTTTCTACCTCAAGGATTGCCTGTGCAACCAAATCTACTGCTACTATTCCCCCAAAGGGGAAAGCTCGATCTCTTGTTTGTGCTAAGGCCTCCCCTATGGTGGTTTTTGGCCTAGATGTGGTGGACAATGTGGATTTCTATTACTGTCATGGGATGTTTTGTAGATTTGATGATCTTTGGCCCTCTCTTCTAGATTTGCATAGCCATAAAAAATGAGAGTTGTTTTGATTGTTAAATGAAAAGGTTGTTTAGAAATAGTCATTTATCGCATTAAGAACATAGATTAACTAATCCATTTCTCTACAAGTATTATATCTAGTCATGGGAAACCATGTGCTTTCATGGGAAATATGGGTTTTAAGCATTGCTATAAATAATATATCTTGTGTAGTAAGCAATAAAACCTTTGTTTGTGGGTTTTCTGTAGAACATAGTGTTTGGGAAATAGAAGATCAAATGAAACCCAAAGAGGTCATTAAGTAGCAAAAACCTCTTCAATGTCTTCTTCAAAAGGATTAGCAAAAATTTGCTCTCCTTAATAGCTACAATTGTTTTGCTATCACAAGCAATAATCATTGTGAAGAACATCATTGATAGTGAAGTTAAGAATTCAGTAAGAAGGAAAAATAGGAGGATAAATTTAATTGTGTTAGATTTATTTGTATCAATGTTTTAGATCACACTTCATGATCCTACAACTCTCTTGTTGCATCTTGGTGATAGATCAAAGAGTGTGATCCAAAACATTAATGCAAATAAATCCAACACAATTAAGCCCAAAAACAAGGTGTACTAAGATGAAGGCTTGTTTCTCTTTTTTTCCTAATAGAAATTTAATGCTCGCTCAAGATACATTATTTTAAGTCCATATACCAACTTGCAATGGTACCTTTATATGTTATGGGAGAGATTGTGTCTATTCATTTGTATAATTGACTTGAATCTTAGCGATAGTTGTCTTATAAAATACATATGACATTTATTGTATTTGGGTGATAAAAATGTTTAAACTAGTAAATAATTTATAAATTGTTTGCTAATTTAAAAATTAAAGAAGTTTTAATTTCTAAATTATTTAATTTTTTTATAAAAACCCTAAAAGACTATTGACGAAGTTTTATTTTATAAAAAATAATTCTTCACAATCAAATTAATTTCACTTCATATCACATTTATAAAACCTTCAACAAATATGAACCATTCATTATACATGTGCAATAGTACCACACTCAAATTGATGATCAATGTTTATTAAAAATCTATAGTCCCTAAACCCCCAAAAATATGTAACTCTTAAACCCCAAAAAATCTTACAACATTTTGTTAAAGGTGATAAGAATAGCATGAAAAAGATTGAGATGGGTTTTAAGGATGTCCTTGGAGGTAAATTTAACAGACAATGTTGTATTGATTCTGCTACAAGATTTTTTTAATTTAGTGTACGAATTATGATGAAACATTATATTTAAGAAATGAGATCTGCGAGAATCTAGTTGTGATAGGTTTGCAGTCTAACATGATTGTCAACTTAACAACAAAGTATACTAGCACTTGCACCCTAACACGGTGCAATGGTTACGTTGATAGTGAAATATATATAAAATAATGACATTGCAGTGCTAAAATGGAAAGATTTGCAGTAATAATTTTTTGCTTTTTCATTTATGCAAAACAAATATGTTTTGACCTGCTATCATGAAAAATTCGGTCGTAGTAACTTTATTGCTTAAAGAGACATCTTCTTTAGTTGAGCTTCCTTTTATATGTATAATTGTGTATGTAATGTTTTTTATTTTGAACTATTAGTTGAAGGAGAGAGTTGGTTGAACGTATAGGTCATTTAATAACTTGACTCTAGATATAGTTGTGAATGTGAGTCCTCACCTCTCTGTTTTTCCAATATCCTTTGTTGTTTTTTATAGTGCGAGACCTTAGGATTTGTGTACAATAATAGCCCATGACATGGTGAGTGGAAGTTGTCTTTGACTGCCTAATGTTATAGGTACTATTGGTTCACTTTCTAGGTCTTTTTGGTCCCATGGCAATTGGCTATAATTATCTATTCTTGCTACAACATACAATGGAACATCTGGTAGTTTATAACCTAGGCTCTAAATAATGTCAATAACCTCACCAAGAGCTCCATTTACAAGTACTGCCTCTATCTATATGTTGGTTGTAAGCATAATGTGTTGCCCTTTGCAAATTACTTATTTTTCAAGTTGTTCATCGTTAGTTGCATTATTTATTCTGCTTGTGGTACTTGTCACTATACTTATTGTGATTAGACAATTAAATAATTTCAACATCCTTCTGTTGTGCAACCTTACTAAATCATTAGTAGTGAAAGGTGTGTAGAGATGTCAAATTCTTCATTCTCACTTGTTGTAAGGTCTTTGTCTTGCATATTTTATATATATTAAAAAAAAATATAAGCTAGTATATCTACATTAATAACATATCAAATGTAGTATAAAGAGTAAATATTGTATCAATTAGGTGTAATATAAGGAAGGTGAATGGGAACTTTGTGAAACAATACATCTTGATGTAAAACCAACCATGGTAAAATATTGGTCTTGGCAAGATAATGTTAGAAGGAGATTTATTAAGCTTCTTATGCCTCCTAATCCTTCAAGCTATATTGGTATAAGTCTCTCAAGATTCCTAAACCTATGAAATGATAAATTTATAAAGTCAAACATTTAAAATTCAATAAAATTAAATTAGATAAATAATTTTATTTTTTTTAGGCCAAAGTGGACTAGCCACCATAATTTTATTAATAAAATGATTCAAAGACTCCTCCGTGGAAGAATCAAGAAGAAACCCTGGAATCATAATCATATACATGCATGATATTTAGTATGATCGGTTACATATGATTTTCCATAAGAAAACCCCAAAATCCCTAAAAGCTATACATCTGAAGCCCCCATACTGGTAGGATAAAGAGATTGAAATACAGAACCTTGTCCCTAACCTAACCCCGAACAAGATATACAAAATTGGTCTAGATGCCAAAATCATAATTTATCAAAACAACACTGATTTGGCATCAAGAGTAGCAAACACAAAAAAAAGAAAGTAGTTCCCATATTACACATCATCTAGTTGTCCATGTCAGCTATTTCCCAACCAGAAATAGGGAAATTTGCTGAAGGGCATGGAGACCAACCGAAAGAAGGCAATGACACCCCAAGAACCGAGTCAGTCACCATCAGGTGCACATCGCTACCATCCTTAGGAGAGACTGAGTGACAAGCTAGTGCCAAGACCATATCTTGCATAGCTGATGAGCAAGAAGCATCTTGGATAGAAGCGGGGCCTTGAAACAAACCAAAATGTGCCCCATCAACCAAACCTGTGGGATGAACATTAAGATCTGGAACACCTACAAGATTTCTTGGCAAATGATCACTTTTAGGAGTTCGAGGCTGCAACAGATTGCAGGCTCATTGAGGAGGAGAATTTGGGAACTCAAAAATGTCTAGCAGAGCATTTACCCGAGATTTAACTTGGTCCACCATTTGAAATCCTAATCTATGGCCTAAAATACGAAGGGCATTTTTAGTAAACCTAGCATCTTGCAACCCCAGCGAACGTTTGATACTTTCATAAGTTAGCATGCAGTCATGATTGGATAGTAAATCATGGTGTGAGAATAAGCCCCCGACCAAAGCCAAACCCTCCCATAGGTCATACCGTTGCACAACTTGCTTGAGTGCATCATTTTACAAGAATTTGGGATTAACCACCTTTGCGGCCAGAGACATCACCAAAGGCACCGATTGAGTAAGGTCCATAGCATTAGAAAGAAAAATGCCCACAACCTGCGATGGGAAAATGAAATGTCACGAATGTGGAGCTAAGATTCCTCTCCAATGACAGTCTGAACAGCGGCCCTAATCTCCTGTGAGTGGCATATAAACATGGAAAATTAGATAAATAATTATTAAAATAAATATGTTAATATATGTACAACTAAAAAATAATTATATCTAAAATAAATTGATAATTAATTATATTATAAATAAAAATCTAATTTATTATTTGTTTAGTTGTAAATATAAAGAAAATAAATTTGTAAAATAGCATGACAATAATTAATCATTGATCTTTAAAGTTACTCTAAAAAAATATTGTACATTTACTCTTACAGTTTTAATCAAATAGTTATTATTTAATTTTTTTATAAAATTGAAAAAAAAAACTCTAGAAACAAATAAGTCCTTTATGTTATATTACTGAAAAGAAAAACATTTTACATTTATATATATTTGATAATAAATGTTCAAACTCTTTAAACAATTTTAAGTACGATCTAAAATTAACAATAGAAAATAGTGTCCATTACAGACTATGGAAATTCCAAGACTGATCTTCATGTATTTCTAGTATGGCAACGTTGAAAGCCACATTGGTGGTGAGAAATGAAGAATTGATTCCCTTAAAGATACATAAGGTTCCAGGTACTTCTTCGTCGCTCACCACCAATGTGGCCTGCAATGTTACCGTACTAGTAATACAAGAAGATATAGGAAATGATGGTATGTTATCACCAGTAGTTTCCTCTTGCACATCCTTATGTGCATCTCCTGCTATAGAAAATGAATCCACTATTAAACACCCCCAAGAAAGAACACTTCAAGGGAAATAAATACATAATAAAAGAGAGAGAAAAAGAGGGATCTTCTAATATGATGTGTAGTAGAGGATGTTTGCATGCTACGTGTTTTTGACATTGCAGTCAGAAATATAGGTGGGGTTGACCTGGAATGAGGCGGTGTTTGCACAGGATCATTGACATGACACTGGATAAATGTCAGAATTTTGACATGAATGGTATAATCTCGACACCAAATTGTGAAAGGGGTTTCTATACTCCCGACAGGATAACCATCGGTAATGATACTGGATAAATGTTAGAATTTTAACATGAATGCTATAATCTTGATACCAAATTGTGATGAGGATGCTATACTCCTAATGGGATAACCATCGGAAATGATACCAGATAACTATCATAATTTTGACATGAATGTTATAATTTTGACACCAAATTGCGACGAGGATGCTATCCTACCGATGAGATAACTGTCGGAAATAATATTGGATAACCATCAAAATTTTTACATGAACACTATAATTATGATGCCAAGTTGCGACGGGGATGATATACTCTTGACGAGATAACCGTTGGAAATGATACTGGATAAATGTCAAAATACTGATGGTAATGCTATTATTGCAATGCCATTCCAAGTTGTAATTTTATTATACTATAATGCTATAATGTATTTATGTGTTGCTAATTCCGATGGTTTTGTGTGTTGAAATTGTGATGGTTACCATATTTGTTGCAATTTCTAATGAAATAACTTCGAATTTGCCTTGTGTCGAACATTCGATGGATAACTGTTGAATTTTCAACAATTTTCCATTAGAATTTGGCCTCAAATGTACTAGTGTTTGTTAGAAAATGGTCTACTGAGAATGGTTGAGGATTTGAATCCATAGCTTTGAACTCGTCTTTTAATACCATAGAACTCATTTGGTTTCTAAACAATGAATTTATTTGGGTTGTTGCATAAATCAAACTACCAACATGTTGTCTATATGTAGTTTCATCAACTAATGTGGTAGAGTCATTTTATGTGAGTTTTGAATTTTTCTCAATAGGAGTACTAAGTGTTTTGCAATCAACCATGGTGATCCTCCAATATTGGGTTGCATTTTTAGCCAACTTTGAGACTAAAACAAAATTTTAAAATAAAAAAACTTCACATTCAGACACATATTGACACTAAACCTTTAGGAATTTGTAGATGATGTAAACTAGTGATTTGTGATATTTTGTCTATAGATTCTAAATATATATTTTATAAATTTTTAGGGTCAATTTGTACCCATTTTTTCATCTCCCTAGAAAACTAGTTTTTAATTAGTAATTACCATTTTTAAATAGTGATTCACTTCATCGCGCATAACTTTTTTTTTCTAAAAGGGATAAAAAATGTTGTTGTTTCAAATTTAGGTTTTTAACATTGATGCCTAGTGATTGCAATTGGTTTCATAATATTATGTTGAATATTTTTTATTTTATTAAGTTTTGAAATCAAGTTAATTATAAATTAGACATAGGTTTAGATTTAAACTCATAACTTGTTTTTAACTTGTGTTGAACTCATATAACTTGTGTATGTATTGAAATTCAATTTTTTTTAAAAAAATGGAAAGAGGACATCAATACCTAATGCATAGATATTCTGTAATTTTTTTAAATTAGTTTATGTAATGCCCCTCCAACCCTATCAAGTCTTGGTTATGTTCACTTGAAATTAGGAAGGACTTTATGTGAGAATGATCCTTCTTGAGATGGTTGCTTACTAATCATGATAACTTCATATTTTAATTTTGGAAATAATAATATTTACATAAGTATGTCCTTTATATCTTCTAGGGTGTCAATGATAGTTTAGGATGTTAATACTAAAAGGGATCACCTGATAGACTTATATGCTTCTTTGTGAAATGCTCATTATTAATATTTATGTTTACCTTAGGTTAATTGATTATAATCACTTGAGGGTTGGATCTGTTATCTTCTCTAATAATGTTACTTGGGATTATATATGATTAATGCATTTAGGGTTATATGATTTGTTTATCTTGATTTGATAATGGGACATTTTGAGTACATGCCTGATGGTTAAATGGGTTTGTGAAAGTTAATAGATGATTTACATTTACATGAATATGATATGATGTATTCTGGTTATACAATATAGAAAAGAGATCATTTTGGATACTAACCATACTAATCCAATTATGCTTTGTTGATGTCATTGTCTGGTGTGAGTGTAGGATGAGGGGAGGCAGTCGTAGTTACTCCTATAGGAGGTCCGCATGATGTCACACTCTCCCTCCTTGTTGCCATTGTCTATTTTTATATAGGTATATATGCATGCTGGTTGGTGTTGCAGGATGTAGGTACCAGGCATCGACTCCACCTGGCTACATAGGTCTGAGCGTGCCTTCAAAATCCTTGAACTGTTGTTGTTGTGTGATGCGGTCTTGTGAATTATTATTTGACGTTGTTTTGTGATTTATGATGTGAGTTAGATTTACCCTTGTAAGAATATATATATATATATTTATTTATTTTATATGTGTTATATTGTTTGTATTTTATATAGGTATGTGTATATGTGGGTGCACACGCATATATCCATGCTTATATAAATAATAATAATTGTATGTTTTTCATTAATTGTGTAATGGTATGTTATTTATGATAAATAAATAAAGTGAGTGAATTCAATAAATGTATTAAATAAAAAGTGAAAAATAATATTAGTAAAATAAATGCTCTTGTAGTAAAAGCTAGCTATCTAGGAGGGAGTTGAACTCGAGACCTCCTAGAAGTTAGGCTACTTATTTTCCTATTGTGCTATGTGTTTTTCTTGAAAGGTATTTATCTATTATTCTTGTTATGTTTTTGTCAAAAGATATTTTAATTAAATTTATTAAAAACCTTGATTAAGTCTTTACGGGAGATTATTTGGTTGTTCCTCCAACCAACTATGGAAGTTGGAGAAGTTGCTTCCCGTAAAGCAACTCCTCCAACCACATAGTTGGGGGATAAATATTTGAATATTTTTGTGTGCGGGAGGAGGTTAATTTTTGGAAGATGTGTTTTCTTTTGAGTTGTCTGTAATTGATCTCTCCGAAAATTTTTGGCAAAAGTTTATGTGAGTTTGAGATTTTTTGGGATTGCTGGGAGTTGATTGCGAGAGGAATATTTCTAGAAGGATATCTACACAAGGATTGAAGCTTTGTAGAAATTATCCAGTCAAGGGAGAAGGATTCTCTGCAGGACCCAAGGTAGGGTCTAAACTAGGAGGAATCTCCATTCTTTCCCTTTGTGTGTGAATGTGTTTGTATAAGATATGATAATAATATTTTGTATGATCATATAGTTTTGTTTATGGACATGTGGAAGGATGAGTTTATCTAATATTGAATGAAATAGGGAAGTCTAGTAAGAAATAGGAAGGGTCGTGAAGGTGTAGGATTGAAATGCAGTTATTTTCTTACTATTTTCCTCTTGCAGATTTCTCTGTGAAATCGATGCTTTTATTTGGATTAATTTGGTCTATATGATCCTTAGTATTCTCCTTTTTATCTCCCTTCTTTTCAGAATATTCATGAGTGCTTCTAGAATTTAGAAAATGTTATTTCAAACCTTACTGATCCATGTCGGTTTGTGCACCACCTTTCTTTGTCTAGATCTAGAATAGATTTTTTAGATAGATAGGATGGATTGATGAGCCTTTTTTGAAAGGAAATTGGGAGATCTCAAATGGTTCATGCTCAGATTAGGCAACCATAATTCCCATAATGCCCAGTTTTACCCGCAAGTGAAAAATGTCAGTCGTATTTTATAGTTTATGGCAATCGGCTTAGTGATGACCGAGTAAGTTAGTGATGACTGAGAAAGTTAGTGATGACCGAGTAAGTTAGTGATGATCAAGAAAGCTAGTGATGACTGAGCAAGTTAGTGGTGACCGAGCAAGCTAGTGGTGACCGAGAAAACTAGTGTCAGCCGAGCAGATTAGTGTTAACCAAGGAAAACAGGATTCAGGCTTTATACAATTATAACATTTAAGTATAATTTCTTATACTTTAAGTTATACTTGTATAAAGGGTTTAGGTACCTTCTAAGATGATTGAGATAGGTTCCAGATTCATTGGAGTTAAGATGCAACTTCTAATTTTGAGATTTCTTAAATAAAATTAGACTTAGTTATTTTTCAGGCATATGAGATTTGGCAGAGCATGGTGTTTTGGCATATGAAATTTCATGTAAACTTTAAATATGTTCATTGCTTGTTTTTTTGGGATTATATGGTGCATTTAGATGCTTGGATAAGGTTTAGGATGTGTTTTAGAGATCAGTATTAGAGTTAGGGTTGTCCAATGGACTAGGACTACTCTAAGGCCTCCTAAATGTTTCCCAAACATTCTTGAACTTTCCTATTCTTTTCTATGCTTTAATTCTAGTTCTTGAAGGTGTTTATGATGTATTTTATTTCAAGTATGATGTATTTGTGATGTGTGAAGTTTTTATCACCTATGTACATTCGTTACCTTTTTTGTTGAGGTTATATGGTTTACTTATGATGATTTTTCACTTGTCGTCTACTTGAGTTAAGTTTATGAGGCTAGGACTTGTCTCGGTGGCTAGTGTGCATGGGAGGGTTCCTTAGACCTATAAATGAGCCTTGGAAAGTTTTACTTGTGCATGTGAAAGGTTTTATGTTTCTCTTTGAGATGTCTTGTGAAGGACATTCTTCTAATGGTTCCTGTTATGTATATGGCTAAGGTTAGGACTCATTCTGAGGGCCTGAGTGCACAAGGGAGTTTTCTAAACCTATGAATCAGGACTTGGAAGTGTTATCTTGTTTTGTAGCTTGTGATGGTGTAAGGGAATAGGAACCTTAAGTGAGTGGGTCACCATAGGTGATGGAACCCTAAAGTGGTTGCCGGAGGATCCTATGGGTGGGTTTGTAAAAAGTGATAACCATAAAAATTAATTTGGGAAAGGGGGGACCGAGGTTACATGGTTGCCAGGAAGGATCCCAATATACAGGTTGTGTGATGACACTCACTTAGGTGGTCTCCTAGCACCCTAACCTTGGTGTTATAATATGATGATATTTTTATGTGTCTTATTCTTTTTATTTTAGTCTTGGTTTTATTGGTATTTGAGACTTAGAATGTCTTAAGGTCTTGAGAGTACCTTGGTTCTATCTCCTAGCACGGGGGGTGGAACTTAATCAGTTTCACATGGTTGGGTGGAAAATCTCTTTCAAGGTATTGTTTGTGGTTTGTGTCGTTGCTTGGATTCTGAGTTGTTCAGTGGTGAAGATTTTGTTCTTGTATCATGCATATCTATCTTTTGTTATAGAGATGTAAAGATGTGTGGTGAGCTTTGGGAAAATTGATGTAATTATCTTTCTATATGCCTTCGGGCAATGTGCAGTAACTGTAATTATGTTTGTAAAAGGAAATTGTAAGAAATAAGTTATGTATAAGGGAAGGGTAGAATTATGAATCTGTAAAAAGGGTTTGAATATGGTTAAATCAAGGAGTTATTCCTACCTTACATCTCTTGTGAATCTTAAATGAATTTGAAAGTAATGGTTCTATGCAAATCTTTGTAATGGAAGTACTTGTGGATGTAAACTTCTTTTGATATATGATTAGTGAAAAGATATGCTAAGGGTTCAAGGGTATCTCCAGGTGAAATAATAAGGGTAAGAAACATGTATGTTATTAAAATAGTGATGAGAAGTGATTTCTTAAATGTATAGTTCAATATGAGTAATGTGTGGTCATTCAAACTAGGTTTTAATCTCAATTCTTAACTAGACTTGTACAAGGTTATAGATGATAATTTGTGGAAGTTAAACTTATGGAAAAAATGATTCATTCAATGATTTATGTTGGTTATCAATACATGGTTAAGTATTTTATGCTCTTTCTATTCTTGTCTTGGAATGAAAATAGGAAGTAAAGACTTTTATTGGAAAAAGTTTAATTGAGTTTTGTTGATGCAATTGAGTTGAGCATAGATAATGTTAAGGAGTAAACAAATATGAAAGAATAAATGTGCTTAGTGGATATGATAAGTAATGTATGCTTGTTTCACGTCTAGGGGTAAATTATGTGTTAGTCGGTGAGGAAAATTAATTTCACTAGTTCATTAGTGTAATTGGTTTTGATGTGAAATGGAATCAATGCAAATTGAAGTTGTAATGAAAATAGAATTTGTTAGATTAAGTAATAAATGAAGTACTTAATAATGGTAATTGAATTCATTAAGGGAACCTTAAGGAATGTACTTGCAAATGGTAATGATGATATGTTAGAATTTAAAAACATTTGTTAGTTGTAATTTTAGGTCATAGACCCGATTCCTTATGGGCTCCCTGGCAGGGACATTACATTAGGTATCAGAGCCCTAGGTTGCTACACTAGGAGCTGTAGTGTCTATTTGTGTTTAAGTTAGTTCTTCTTCTCATTATTAAGTTATGTCAACTCAATGGATATACTTAGGTTGTAACATTGTTCCAAGATGCTTTCCAACATCATAAAGTCTCTTATGAATAAGCTAACTATTATCCGTCATCATATCAACAAAGATTGTTCCATGTGAATGTGTGGAGAACAAAATTTGAGTAATGACTTGGAGGGAGCTCAAATGAGACAACTCTGATACTGATTTTGCTACGCAAGAACCCAACAAAAGAAAAAGTTATCCATGAGAAGGAAACTTATTCCAACCATTATGATAAGGAAAGAATATAAGCCCTAGGTTACTCACATTACTTGAGTCTATGGTGTTTCTTCAGCTAACATTTTCTTCCGGCCTACCAAACTTGAATACATTGTGTGTCTTCTTTTAAGTTTTCCTTATGTTAACAAACTTGAGCATTGGACATAAAAAGTATGTTTCTATGTTTTTACTATAATATCTTGCAAGAAAGGATTATCTGAAATAATTATTTATGTTTTGCATTATAAGATTCATGTGGTTCAACTAGGTGGTCAAGAATTCTTGATATTTGAGTGTTGTATTCTTATCCTTGTTCTAAGAAAATCTTAAAGAGTGTAAGGAAAGTTATTTATCTTATCCCCTGATCTTATGATGATTACTATAAATGACTACCGAAATAGATGAAAAGTTATATACTCTACTCTCCTATAAATGTTGGATAACATCATGATTTGTTATTTAAAAGCTAGTAATATAAAATCTCAAGATAGATTTGAATCATGTTTTTAGGACAAAAAGGATGGTAATATTGGATGGTTTTTAAACATGTCTAGTAAATGTATCTTTTATCCATCCTCAAGAACTTAGGGATTTATGAACTTATATTTTCTTGAAAATTGAGATAACATGTTGAACTTAGGTAATATCTGATATTTAAAATATGGAAAGATTAAGGAGAATCTCTCTTTTACATACCTCTCAAGTAAGAAATTAAATCTATTGTCAAATCAAATGTGTTTCTCCCTTCTTTCTCAAGAAGTATATTTAAAAGGATAAAATTGCACAAAGGAAAATCAATGTGTCGATAAGGAGAATGCGCTTAGCTAGAGGAAACCCTTGGGTAAAAGACCTATGTCCCCAAGGTTTTTTAATAAATAGGATTATAGTACACAATTGTTGAAAGGAGAAATGTTTGATTTTATGATAGGATTTCTAAATTGAACCAATGAAAGATCATCAACTAAAAGGAAAGAATATGATATTAAACAAAATTTTGTAGTAATTATTTACTCTGTTGGTATTTTGTGTGTGAAATAGAAGTTGAAGCTAACAACATTGCTAGTATATAGGAAAGAGGAGTTATTATGAAAGGAATAATTATATGTTTATTAGAATAATATTTAAGTCAAACTTTCTAATTGTCTTAGAAGAATGTGAATTGGTAGGTAATAGTACAGATGGCATATGGAAGATGCATATAAGGATAACAATACTTGATGTTACTCCTCAAATGTGTTTTTATTGAAATGTGTGTACAAAAGGTTAGTGGATTGAAAATATTAATTTTATTGAATAAAAGGGTAGTTGACAGACTCATGTAATTCTCTCCCTCTATTAAAGAATCTATGACTTTCATTTTGAGAAAATGGTAAATTCATACAAACTTATTAATGTTGGGAAAAGATATACTCATATTCAAATTATTATGAACTTCTAGGATATGGAATTGGTTAAATATCTAGTTGATAAGTAATTTTTGATGCAGCTCTAGCTTAATGAATCATGTTAAAATTTCTTCGGAATACATTTATGAGTATTGTTGTAATACACCACTAATAAATTGTTGTAATAGAATCCTAAAAAGTATCTTAGGTTGCATTATTTGAAAAGGATGTGTATTCCATCTGGTGTGTAAGTTTGATATTAGTGATTCTCCTATAAGTTTACCATATGCTTGATGAGAAAAAGTAACTAGTTGCATAACAAGAATTTTTTTGTCTTATCTCATAAAATTGTATGTTGATCAATATTTGAATGATTTTTAGTTTAGAATTGTGTACCAAGGTAGTAGCATGATAATAGTATCTTGTGTATACGCATTGACAAGAAATAACCCATGTACCAATCTGTATTTAGTTTAGGGAATGAAATTTGAATTCTTAATTGCATCACAGAATCATTAAATATGGTGTTCCATTAAAAGATTTCCTAAGGTGAAAATAATACCTAATATATCAATGGTAGACAAAATTAGAAATGTTTGTAATATCCTTATTTTATGTTTGATCAATGGCTCGAAACTTCCAACTTCCAGGAGTAAGTCGAATCTTAGGGAGGGATGATGTAATGCCCCTCCAACCCTATCAATTCTTGGTTATGTTCACTTGAAATTAGGAAGGAATTTATGTGAGAATGATCCTTCTTGAGATGGTTGCTTACTAATCATGATAAATTCATATTTTAATTTTGGAAATAATAATATTTACATAAGTATGTCCTTTATATCTTCTTGGGTGTCAATGATAGTTTAGGATGTTAATACTAAAAGGGATCACCAGATAGACTTATATGCTTCTTTGTGAAATGCTCATTATTAATATTTATGTTTACCTTAGGTTAATTGATTATAATCACTTGAGGGTTGGATCTATTATCTTCTCTAATAATTTTACTTGGGATTAGATATGATTAATGCATTTAGGGTTATATGATTTGTTTATCTTGATTTGATAATGGGACATTTTGAGTACATGCCTGATGGTTAAATGGGTTTGTGAAAATTAATAGATGATTTACATTTACATGAATATGTTATGATGTATTATGTTTATACAATATAGAAAAGAGATAATTTTGGATACTAACCTTACTAATCCAATTATGCTTTGTTGATGTCATTGTCTGGTGTGAGTGTAGGATGAGGGGAGGCAGTCATAGTTACTCCTACAGGAGGTCCACATGATATCGCACTCTCCCTCCTTGTTTCCATTGTCTATTTTTATATAGGTATATATGCATGTTGGTTGGTGTTGTAGGATGCAGGTACCAGGCATCAACTCCACCTAGCTACATAGGTTTGAGCGTGCCTTCAAAATCTTCGAACTGTTGTTGTGTGGAGATATTACCAAGATTACTCTCAAGGTTACCTGTGGTCTTAGATTTATGTTTAGGCCTATCTGGGGGTTTTGAATGCAGTATGTGATGTGGTCTTGTGAATTATGATTTGACGTTGTTTTGTGATTTATGATGTGGGTTAGATTTACCCTTGTAAGAATATATATATATATATATATATATATATATATATATATATATATATATATATATATATATATATATATATATATATATATATATATATATATATATATATATATATATATATATATATGTGTGTGTGTGTGTGTGTGTGTGTGTGTGTGTGTGTGTGTGTGTGTTATATTTTTTGTATTTTATATAGGTATGTGTATATGTGGGTGCACACACATTTATCCATGCTTATATAGATAATAATAATTGTATGTTTTTCATTAATTGTGTAATGGTATGTTATTTATGATAAATAAATAAAGTGAGTGAATTCAATAAATGTATTAAATAAAAAGTGAAAAATAATATTAGTAAAAGAAATGCTCTTGTAGTAAAAGCTAGCTATCTAGGAGGGAGTTGAACTCGAGACCTCCTAGAAGTTAGGCTACTTATTTTCCTATTGTGCTATGTGTTTTTCTTGAAAGGTATTTATCTATTATTCTTGTTATGTTTTCGTTAAAAGATATTTTAATTAAATTTATTAAAAACCTTGATTAAGTCTTTACGGGAGATTATTTGGTTGTTCCTCCAACCAACTATGGAAGTTGGAGAAGTTGCTTCCCATAAAGAAACTCCTCCAACCACATAGTTGGGGGATAAATATTTGAAGATTTTTGTGTGCGGGAGGAGGTTAATTTTTGGAAGATGTGTTTTCTTTTGAGTTGTCTGTAATTGATCTCTCTGGAAATTTTTGGAAAAAGTTTATGTGAGTTTGAGAGTTTTTGGGATTGCTAGGAGTTGATTGCTAGAGTAAGATTTCCATAAGGATATCTACACAAGGATTGAAGCTTTACAGAAATTATCCAGTCAAGGGAGAAGGATTCTCCGCAGCACCCAAGGTAGGGTCTAAACTGGGAGGAATCTCCATTCTTTCCCTTTGTGTGTGAATGTGATTGTATAAGATATGATAATAATATTTTGTATGATCATTTAGTTTTGTTTATTGACATGTGGAAGGATGAGTTTATCTAATATTGAATGAAATAGGGAAGTCTAGTAAGAAATAGGAAGGGTCGTGAAGGTGTAGGATTGAAATGCAGTCATTTTCTTACTATTTTCCTCTTGCAGATTTCTCTGTGAAATCAATGCTTTTATTTGGATTAATTTGGTCTATAGGATCCTTAGTATTCTCCTTTGTATCTCCCTTCTTTTTAGAATATTCATGAGTGCTTCCAGAATTTAGAAAATGTTATTTCAAACCTTACTGATCCATGTCGGTTTGTGCACCACCTTTCTTTGTCTAGATCTAGAACAGATTTGTTAGATAGATAGGATGGATTGATGAGCCATTTTTGAAAGGAAATTGGGAGATCTCAAATGGTTCATGCTCAGATTAGGCAACCATAGTTCCCATAATGCCCAGTTTTACTCGCAAGTGAAAAATGTCAGTCGTATTTTGTAGTTTATGGAAATCGGCTTAGTGATGACCGAGTAAGTTAGTGATGACTGAGAAAGTTAGTGATGACCAAGTAAGTTAGTGATGATCAAGAAAGTTAGTGATGATCGAGCAAGTTAGTGGTGACCGAGCAAGCTAGTGGTGACCGAGCAAGCTAGTGTGCACGAGAGGGTTCCTTAGACCTATAAATGAGCCTTGGAAAGTTTTACTTGTGCATGTGAAAGGTTTTATGTTTCTCTTTGAGATGTCTTGTGATAGACATTCTTCTAATGGTTCCTGTTATGTATACGGCTAAGGTTAGGACTAGTTCTGAGGGCCTGAGTGCATAGGGGAGTTTCCTAAACCTATGAATCATGACTTGGAAGTGTTATCTTGTTTTGTTGCTTGTGATGGGGTAAGGGAATAGGAACCTTAAGTGAGTGGCTCACCATAGGTGCTAGAACCCTAAAGTGGTTGTCGGAGGATCCTATGGGTGGGTTTGTAAAAAGTGATAACCTTAAAAATTAACTTGGGAAAGGGGGGATTCAAAAGATAATGAAAGAAAATATAATAATGGCCACATAGACCTAATTGGAGTACCGGGACCAGTGATAACTACCAAGACGGATCCCTATTCATAAAGGGGGGACCGGGGTTACATGGTTGCCAGGAAGGATCCCAATATACAAGTTGTGTGATGACACTCACTTAGGTGGTCTCCTAGCACCTTAACCTCGGTGTTATAATATGATGATATTTTTATGTGCCTTATTCTTTTTATTTTAGTCTTGGTTTTATTGGTATTTGAGACTTAGAATACCTTAAGGTCTTGAGAGTACCTTGGTTCTATCTCCTAGCACGGGGGGTGGAACTTAATCAATTTCACATGGTTGGGTGCAAAATCTCTTTCAAGGTATTATTCGTGGTTCGTGTCATGACTTGGATTCTAAGTTGTTCAGTGGTGAAGATTCTATTCTTGTATCATGCATAGCTATCTTTTGTTATCGAGATGTAAATATGTGTGGTGAGCTTTGGGAAACTTGATGTAATTATGTTTCTATATGCCTTCGGATAATGTGCAGCAACTGTAATTATGTTTGTAAAAGGAAATTGTAAGAAATAAGTTATGTATAAGGGAAGGGTAGAATTATGAATTTGTAAAAAGGGTTTGAATATGGTTAAATCAAGGAGTGATTCCTACCTTATATCTCTTGTGAATTTTAAATGAATTTGAAAGTAATGGTTCTATGCAAATCTTTGTAATGGAAGTACTTGTGGATGTAAACTTCTTTTTGATATATGGTTAGTGAAAAGATATGCTAAGGGTTCAAGGGTATCTCCAAGTGAAATAATAAGGGTAAGAAACATGTATGTTATTAAAATAGTGATGAGAAGTGATTTCTTAAATGTATAGTTCAATATGAGTAATGTGTGGTCATTCAAACTAGGTTTTAATCTCAATTCTTAACTAGACTTGTACAAAGTTATAGATGATAATGTGTGGAAGTTAAACTTATGGAAAAAATGATTCATTCAATGATTTATGTTGGTTATCAATACATGGTTAAGTATTTTACGCTCTTTCTATTCTTGTCTTGAAATGAAAATAGCAAGTAAAGACTTTTATTGGAAAAAGTTTAATTGAGTTTTGTTGATGCAATTGAGTTGAGCATAGATAATGTTAAGGAGTAAACAAATATGAAATAATAAATGTGCTTAGTGGATATGATAAGTAATGTATGCTTGTTTCATGTCTAAGGGTAAATTATGTGTTAGTTGGTGAGGAAAATTAATTTCACTAGTTCATTAGTGTAATTGGTTTTGATGTGAAATGGAATCAATGTAAATTGAAGTTGTAATGGAAATAGAATTTGTTAGATTAAGTAATAAATGAAGTACTTAATAAAGGTAATTGAATTCATTAAGGGAACCTTAAGGAATGTACTTGCGAATGGTAATGATGATATGTTAGAATGTACAAATATTTGTTTGTTGTAATTTTAGGTCATAGACCTGATTCCTTATGGGTTCCCTAGCGAGGACATTACAGTTTACTATTTGTCTATAACCGTTAAACAAAGAAGTTGATATTTGGTGAAAAACCCATGTTTAGTTAAAAAAAAAATAATTCATAATAAACTCAATATATATTAAAATTATAATAATTGGTAAGCTTTCTTCGAGTACTACTATTTTACATCTAGGTTTATCAAGATTGTTCCATTAATTGAGTCTTCAACTAGACCTCTAAAGGCATTAAATTTGCAAAAAATTGGAGAGATTGGGGGAGAGAGGCATAGGAAGCATGTTCAATAGAGAATGTATTTGATCTAACATTTTAGGATTCGATCAAACATATGGAACATATGTGGCACAAATTCTTTTGTAAAAAACATGTTCGATAGAACATGGCTTATATTAACTATTGCCCAAAATTTCCCCGTCATTCATTTTTTGGCCACAGTCCTATTTTTTTCCAAAGAACTGCTCAAGTGTCGAAAACCTAGTGTGTTTTCAACCTTCTCTATGAAGGCTCAAGATGTTTCTACCCTTTTGGTCTGAAAGTTCAGTGTGTTTTCGACCTCCGCTCTGAAAATTCTGTGTGTTTTCGACCTTCACTCGAAAACCCTCTGTGTTTTCGACCCTATGTGCGCAACTCCAACCAGGCGGGTCCCAGTTCCTCAAGGCTGTGCTAGTGCAGGAAGATCCGACAGCTGTCGCATGATCGCATGGGATCTTTCGATCCCATGAGATAATATGACAACCATTGATGCGGCACCACGGGCTCATCCAAGCAGTCAACAAATAGCGAGGTGACGTGTTCGGTTATCAGCTAACATCCTACAGTTGGTTGCATGATCACATGGGCTCTTCCGAGCCCATGCGACCATGCGACAAATAGTCAATAGTTTCGGTGGTGGTATTTTGTAGTTTAGCAGTTAGCATCATGCAGTTGGTCGCATGATCGCATAGGCCTTCCTAGCCGCATGCGATCATGCGACAAACCATCAACTGTCAACAAGGATTTTGGTGGGCCCACTTGTCAGTGGAGCTACAGCTTAATAAGATGAGCGGCTGGCGCAAGATCTCAAAGAATATTTGGGGGCCATGTGATCTTGCACCTGCCGTTAGATGGGAATCTAAAATTTGAGTGGGTTCATGTCAGGAAGGTGCCGAGGTGTTTGCTAATGTAGTGGCTGAAATGAATAGAGGAATGACATGTGGTGGTTCTGGGCTTGAGGATGGTAAAGCTTTGCGCGGTTGCATGGTTAACATGTTTCACATGGTCGCTGAATGGACCCAGGGTTAAGGAAAAGTTCATGCGACTTGGTGACTAGGAAGAAATGAACTCGAGGTAAGCTAGGGTTAATCTTGCAGTGCGGTCTTGCGAGCCTAGATGTCTTACGTGGCAATGGTAATAGATTCTCAAGGCTTGTCTCATGATCGCGTGAAGCCTTTCGGGCTCATGTGATCATGCGACTGCTGAATTTTTCAAAGCGATGTGGTCATGGGTCTAGCTGTGTGGTCAGCTCCTGTTGGGCTGCGTGGCAGGGTTTGACAAGTGTGATGTCTTGCGGGTCCTGAGCGATGCTTATGTGGTGGCAGGGCAAGTTTTCAAAAAGCTTGTCGCATGATCGCATGAAGGCCTTCTAGGCTCATGCGATCATGCGACCATTGACATTTTCATAGGGCGGAGGCAAGTTTTCAAAAGCTTGTCACATGATCACATGAAGGCCTTTCAGCTCATGCGATCATGTGACCATTGCTTTGTCAAAGCGGTGTAGCCTATTTTTGTGGACTCTCTTCCAAGGCGAATGTTGCAGGTGTGGGTAGCTCAAGAAATTTATGTTGCTAGGGCATGTGCAGTTAAGGGAAGATGATGAGGAGGTCTGGGCGGCCATCAGGGGTCATTTTTTTGTCTTGGCAAGGTACCAGTGTGCACTCATGGCATTAATTTGTGCAGAAAAGAGTGATAAATCTAGGGTGTTTATCTACAAGTTGATTGCAGTACAGGGTTGGGCATGAAAACAAAATATCTAATCGACCATGATATTTACAGAGCACATTTATGATCAAAAGTGACTAGTTTTAGGGGTGATTATTCTATTGCAGATTTATGTAACCCTAAGGAGATATTTTGATTCTTGCTTGCGTGCAGGGGATATATATATTCTTTTTTGGAGCCTGTAGTGCTCAGAATTCACATGTTTGTAAAACAGAAAGCCTCTTTCTTGGGAAGCTATCTATGGCATTTCTTTTTTCCCCTTTGGCTTTCCACATCCTGTAGATTCTCATTGATGAATTCAAACATTGCAAAGTATTTTGTGACATTCTTGTTGTCCTCATGCTTGCTTGTCTGGATTACCTCTTATTGAATTCAGTATATGTATATTTTCAGTAACTCTTAGGTTTTTTCTTTTTTATTCCTCTTTCTTTTTGCAATTCATGTGTATGCTAGTGAATGATCTGATTTGAATGATTTTGTGGGCATACTTCCACCCCTGGCAATCTTTCTCATTCATATACCCAATTACAAAGATGAATGTTTGTCTGCAGGTTGTAGTCTGTGTCTGACTCTTTAGGAGTACTGTTGTCTTGAGAAATTCTTTTTTCCCTGCATAGTATTCCTTTACTACAGACCCCTCTATAAAATACTTATGTAGGCCTATTTATTGAGTTGTAATCTCCTAGACCTAGGATTATGTACTGGTTTCATCCTTCATACTGTAATTCATACCCTAGTTTCGGTGCATCACCTAGTAGGATAGGTTTGCTTTCCTATCATTTCCCTTTCATGCATTCCTTCTAACCCTTTCCCCTCAAAGTTTACTTTCCTGTTAAAAGTAAATCAGGGTGATTATCCAAGAGGAACCAACCTAGAATCTGGAGGTCTCATCTCAGTTAGAAAAAGGTCCCACAACCTTGAGATGATTCCCATGTTATACTGGATTATCAAGAGTACGAGAGCTTGAGATCAGAGGCATAAATTCAGTGTATAACATTTCTGGCACACCCAGTGGGAGAGTAAAGAAGTTTATCTGTTGAAGATTGTGTCATTTCTGATATACAGATGGCATAATATAGACCTTTAGAGGTTGTTCTATCAAGTATATCTGGTGACTCCACTAGTTTCAAAGATTTAGGCCAACCTTGTTTAAGGTTTATGAGAAAGATCAAGACTAGAAGCTCAAAGCCTACTGAATTTTTAGAGTTGCCCTTGAAAAGAAGCTACAAAGGTAGGTCAACTCAGAGAGAATCTCCTGCAAGACGAGTCCAATCTACACCTCCTGATACTTTAGAGAGGAGACCTTTCCTGTTTCATTTTAGAAGAGGTAGATCTCTGACCATAGATCTAGAAGAAGAAGAAGATCCAAATCTAGCAAGTATACCTCATATAGTTGTTAATCTTCAGGTTACACCTCCTACAATGGCTAGAAATTTCACCTTTGCACCTTTCAATCAAGGGAGCCCATTAAATTTTGCAGTGCATCATGATGTGCCCTTGGTGGTATTAAAGAGTATACCTGATTTCACAAGGGAGGGACAGACAACATCCTTTGAGCACATAAGAGATGTGACCACCATTTGTAGCATACACAACATTACTCAAGAGGATGTGGCCACCAAATTATTAGCAGCATCTCTGAAAGGTAAGGCTCTAGAGTGGTTTAGAACTTTAACTGTTGGCTCTATTACTTCATGGGATGAATTAGGGGATACATTAAGCAAGCATTTTGAGGATAAATCAGATAATTTTTCTCTGGTTGAGCAATTAATAACTATAAAGAGAGACCCTCAAGAGCAAATGATAGATTATAATAGTAGATTCCTTAAAACATGGAATAGAATCCCAGTCTCTGTAAGGCCATCAGCTGACCATGCCTTCCTGTACTACTTGCAAAGTCTAAATAAAAAAATCTCTATCATGATCCAGTCTATGGGTGGTACCACTTTACCCTAGGCCTTTGACACTGCTGTCAGAGCTGAAAATTGTTTGATCCAAGCAGGCATGATACAGAGAAGACCTCCCATGCCTATCTTCCCTAGTCTTCAGCCCATTGCACTTGCACAAGTACCCCCATTTACCCCTATTCCCACAATATCAGCACCTCAAGCTAGTACCAGTGGTCAGGAACATGCTGCAACAAATTTCTCCCAAGGGTCGCAAGAGGTGAAGAGTGGTCAGCAAACTAGTATACAAGAAATGACAAACTTTCTGTAGACTCTAACCAAAGAGGTCACAAACTTGAAGAAACAAAACCAAGGCATCATGCCACCTTTCCAATCACAAGGCCAAAGTCCTAATCAGCAATACCAAAATCAAGGACAGCCTTATCAACAAAATAGGCCACCATACCAAGGAGGCTATCAAGGGAAAAGACAAAATTTTAGTCAAAGACCATTCCAACCATATAACCCTACACCTCTTAATTTCATAAATCCAGTCAGGGATATGGTTCCTAGTCAAAACAATATGGCCATGGATAATGAATGGTTTTCCCCTTGCAATCAGCCCCACAATCAGGCTACATGTTCTAATGGATGGATGAACCAAGTGCTAATGGTTCAAAATGCTTCACAAGATCAAACAGAAGCTCCTTCTAGTGGGACAGCTCCTCAACAAGAAAAACAAGAGAATGAGACTCCTCTTTTCAATTGGGAGCAATCAGATTTCAATGGAGTCAATGATGAAGCTACTTTTGTTGCCTACACAAGAGCAAAGAGAAGAGCCCAAGACATGGAGAGAGTAGATTCTGGTACTAAGGCCACTACATCTGTAGAGCCACTGTAGCAAGTTGTCCCTATCACATCCAAGGAGGCCCCTATCGTCATAAGCAAAGAAGGCCAAGTTCCAAAAGAGGTAGAACCCATCATAATAAAAGCACAACAAAGAGTACACATTGTGGAACCTTATAATATTGTAGACAACATGAAGAAGGTGAATGTCACCATGTCTATGTGGGACTCTTTGTCTATTCTAGGACAACCTGAAATTTTGGAGAAGGCCATGAGAGAGGCAGCAAATCCTCAACTTGCAAAAGAAACTGCAAAAATAGTGTTGGTCAACACTGACCAAGAAAAGGAGACTCCAACTAGCAACTCCAAGGCCAATACCATGCAAGGTAGGAATTTAAAGCCACCTCCCTTTTACGTATCTTTAATTATTGGGAAATCTTTAGTGCATAATTGTATGGTAGATAGTGGAGCTACTAGCACTATAATGCCCAAGAAAGTGGCTGATCAATTAGGACTTAAATATGAACCCTTCCAAAAGAAGGTTACACAACTTGATGGATCCTCAGTCAGCACTATGGGTGTGGCCAAGGACACTAGTCTAATTCTCCATGCTAGTCCTAATTTTTCCATTCTCCTTGACATATATATCATAGATCTTCCTGCATTGTTTGCCATATGTCTCTCAAGAGAGTTCACAGCCAAGATAGGAGGTTATCTTTCTTTTGACTGGTCTCACATGCTCTTTCATACAAGGTATGGTACCAAAGTCACCATTAAATCAGAAGCCTTAGCAATACATCATATAGAGCCATATGTGTCCAATTCCATCAATACTAATTGTCCTATATTTGATGACAATGATTTCCCAACCACTAGTGAAGCAAGAACCAAAATAGAGAATATCCCTGATATTCTCCTAGATGAAAGAACCTCAGAGATCCAAGAGATTCTTGTTTGGGATTTTGGTTTGGGGAGTTATCTGATTCAAGAAAGTGGAGCCATAGAACCAAGCCTTCTCAAAGAATACACTGATTCAGATAATCGGGATAGTCAGGTCTGGGAACTATTTTTTGATGGAGCTAGAAGTAGACATGGTTCTAGTGGAGGTGCTATGCTGGTGTCCCCGAAAGGAGAAAGGTATTATATTGCCTTTAGATTCAGTTTTTCCTACACCAGCAACACTGCAGAGTATGAAAGTCTGGTTAATGGACTAGAATGGGCTAGAAAAAGAGGGCTTAAAGCGTTAAAAGTATATGGTGATAGTGAACTTGTTGTCAGCCAAGTAAGAGGGATGAGTGCAACCAAAAATGATGTCATGAAAGCATACAAACATAGATTTTGGGATGCAATTGAAGATTTCCATGCTTTCAATATCATTGCTATCCCTAGAAAATTAAATCAAAATGTTGATAGGTTAGCTGCTATTGGATCTCAGTTTGACATCCCCAATAGCATTTCAAAAGAGGCAGATCAACAACACATCAAGATTATTGTCAGACCTTCAATTCCAGATAATAATATTAGTTGGCAAGTGTTTGACAATGATGAGCAAATTCTGCAGTTCTTGTTTGAAGAAGATGTCTTTTCAAGGCACAATCAAAAGAGATTATCACAGAACTATGGTGATCAAGTGATACAACTTAGATCTAACAAGATGCCTAAAGGTCTTGTCACCTTAGAGACTATCTTCAACAAGGATGATGAAGTCAAGAAAAATAAAGCTGGCCTGGTAGTCCAACATCAACATTGTGCTAAATTAGAGTTGGAACTAGGTAAGAGCCTACAATTTGGAAAAGTAAACACTAATTCAGAAAAGCAAGCTTACACTAAATTATTCAAAGAATTTAGTGATGTTTTTGCATGGGGGTATGGAGACCTCAAGGGTTTTGATCCTACCCTTGCTCAGCACACTATTAAATTGGAGCCTAATGCTAAACCAGTAAGGCAAAAGCAAAGGCTTGTTAATCCCAAGCTTGAACCACTTATGCATAAGGGAGTACTCAAACTAATAGAAAGTGGCATCGTCTACCCCATCAAACATACTAGTTGGGTTTCCAACCTTGTTCCTGTCAGGAAGAAGAATGGGGAGCTGAGGTTATGTGTTGATTTCAGGGATTTGAACAGAGCCTCATTAAAAGACTACCATACACTACCCTCTATGGAACAAATTCTACAATGTGTCTCTAGATCCGAGAGATTCTCATTGTTGGATGGCTATTTAGGATACAATCAAATCTTAGTGAAAGAAGAGGATCAATATAAGACTACATTTACAACCAAGTGGGGAACCATGGCATATCAGAAGATGCCCTTTGGTTTGTCAAATGCAGGTGCTACATTTCAAAAGGCAATAGACATGGCCTTTAAGGGCCTCATGTACAAGTTTGTGCTAGTCTACCTAGATGACATAACTATCTACTCAAAGCATGCAGTAGACCACATCAGACATTTGAGGTAGATTTTTGAAAGATGTAGAGAATTTGGGATATCCCTTAATCCCAAGAAATGTGTGTTTGTAGTTCATGAAGGAAAACTATTGGGATATGTAGTATCCAAAGAAGGAATTACAGTGGACCCTGAGAGAATTGCATCCATCTTAGAACTACCACTACCACATCACAAGAAAGGTCTCCAATCTTTCATAGGAAAGATTAAGTTTGTTAGGAGATTCTTGCCTAACATTGCAGAGTTACTCAAGCCTTTGACAGCCATGTTGAGGAAAGGTTCAGCCTTCAGTTGGACCAAAGAAGGAAAAGTTAACTTCCAAGCTATTAAAGAAGCCTTAATAGAAGCTCCTACTCTCCTAAACCTGAATTTCAGTAAGGATTTTATCCTTTATGCTTATGGGGGTCATGATGTTATATCTGCGATGTTGACTCAAGAAAATGTTGAAGGATTGGAGCAGCCCATTGCTTTCTTTAGCAAGGGTTTAGAAGAGTATGAACAAAGATACTCTTTTGTAGAAAAACATGTTCTTGCTGTGGTAAAGAGCCTCAAAAAATTCAGACATTTATTGACCCATAGCAAGGTGCATTTAATGGTTACTCATCCAAGTGTCAAAGAATTTTTGCTTTCTAAGGACCTAAATGAAAAAAGAGTTGGTTGGATCACTAAGGTGATGGAATATGACATAGATATTCAGACTACCAAGCTGGTTAGAGGAAGAGGTCTTTGTGAGCATCTGGCAGAAGATGGAAGTTCAAAGAAACTGTAATACATAGATGCATCTCTGGTGGTGCATTCTACAGGAGAGCAAGCCAAGGCAACTAGCTGGTTGCCTAATATGATCAATTATTTGAAGATAGGACAATATCCTGCAGGCCTAGATTCAGCTAAAAGGAGGTATTACAGGTTACAATCTGTTCCTTTTGTGCTGATAGATGAAATTCTTTTCAGAAAGGATCACAATGGTGTCATTCTAAGATGCATAGATTCAGAAAGGGTTGTAGATGTCTTATTTGAGTTTCATGATGGAGCTTCTGGTGGCCATTTCTCTCCTAGGACTATGGCTTTTAAGATCATGAGGGCTGGATACTATTGTCCATCTATCTTCAAAGATAGTCATGATTATGTTAGAAGATGTGTCAAATGTGCTATTTTTGCAGGGAAAGAAATATTTGCAACTCTACCCCTACAGCCAGTCAAAACAGAGTAGCCCTTCATGAAGTGGGGTATAGATTTCATTGGCACGATTAACCCTCCATCTAGTGTAGGACACAAGTGGATAATCACTGCAACTGATTATTTCACTAGGTGGACAGAGGCAGTTGCTTTAAAAGAAGCTAATGAGAGTGTTGTTTTAAGTTTTTATGATGACATCATTCATAGATTTGGCATTCTAGATTCTATAGTTTCAGATAATGCATTAGCATTTACAGGCCTCAAAGTCTCATAGTGGTCAGTCAAGAAGGGCATCTATCTGAATACAAGTTCCAATTACTATCCTTAGGGGAATGGTTTGGCAGAATCAACAAATAAGAATCTGATTAGAATAATCAAAAAGACCCTGCAAGACAGTCAAAGGGACTTGCATACTAAATTGAGATCTGCCTTGTGGTTAGATAGAATTACTCCGAAGAAAATCATTGGTAATTCCCCATACATGTTGGTGTATGGTAGAGAGGCTAAGTTATCTATTTTAACTGAATTACCAGCTTTGGACTTGGCCACTCAGTATGCCTTGTTTGAAGAAAGTGATCCTATGCAAACCAGATATGCCCAGTTGATGGAGCTAGAAGAGATCAGAGATAAATCAATGCAAGATATGGCATTCCATCAGAGTCAAACAAAGAGAAGCTTTGATAAAAGAGCCAAGGTCAAAAACTTCAAGGTTGGAGATTTAGTTCTCAAATGGGATGAGTTCAGGTTAAAACTTGGCAAGCACACAAAGTTTGATTCCTTTTGGGGTGGACCATTTGTTATAACAGAGTGTAGAGGATCTAATGCTTTTCATCTTTCAACCCTTGAAGGAGCTACCCTGCCAATCTTAGTGAATGGTTTCCACTTGAAGCCTTGCTTTGAGGTTAATCCCTCTCTATAGGTCCTTGTAAATTCTTGTAAATATTTTTCCTGCTTTCTTCCAGCTTTCTAGTTTAGTTTTTCCCTGTTTTCCAAGAAGTGCTCGTGCACAGGTTTGTCTTCCCGGTTCAATTTTTTGTCCCTCTCCCTATCAAAAAGTTTTTGTGCTCGAGAAATGACTCCTATGCCCAATGGATTGCTTCAAAGCAACTAGTCTAAATGTCTAGCAGGCTGACATCCCGCAGAGGTCGCCAAAATGTTGCCCAAAATTTCTCTGTCGTTCATTTTTTGGCCACGGTCCTATTTTTTCCAAAGAATTGCTCAAGTGTCGAAAACCCAGTGTGTTTTTGACCTTCTCTATGAAGGCTCAAGATGTTTCTACCCTTTTGGTCTGAAAGCTCAGTGTGTTTTCGACCTCCGCTCTGAAAATTCTATGTGTTTTTCACCTTCACTCGAAAACCCTCTATGTTTTTGACCCTAAGTGCGCAACTCCGACCAGGTGGGTCCTAGTTCCTTAAGGTCGTGCCAGTGCAGGAAGATTCGACGGCTGTCGCATGATCACATGGGATCTTCTGATCCCATGAGATCATACGACAACTATTGATGCGGCACTATGGGCTCATCCAAGCAGTCAGCAAACAATGAGGTGACGTGTTCGGTTATTGGCTAACATCCTATGGTTGGTCGCATGATCGCATGGGCTCTTTTGAGCCCATGCGACCATGCGACAAACTGTCAATGATTTCAGTGGTGGCAGTTTGCGGTTCAACAGTTAGCATCATGTAGTTGGTCGCATGATCGCATAGGCCTTCCTAGCTGCATGCGATCATGCGACAAACCATCAACTGTCGGCAAGGATTTTGGTGGGCCCGCTTGTCAGTGGAGCTACGGCTTAATAAGATGAGCGGCTGGCACAAGATCTCAAAGAATATTCGGGGGCCATGTGATCTTGTGCCTGCCATTAGATGGGAATCTAAAATTTTAGTGGGTCCGTGTCAGGAAGGTGCCGAGGTGTTTGTTGATGTAGTGGCCGGAATGAATAGAGGGATGACATGTGGTAGTTTTGGGCTCAGGGTTGGTAAAGCTTTGCGCGGTTACGCGGTTAACATGTTTTCCGTGGTCGCTGAATGGACCCGGGGTTAAGGAAAAGTTCACGCGACTTGGCGACTAGGAAGAAATGAACTCAAGGTAAGCTAGGGTTAATCTTGCAGTGCGGTCTTGCAGGCCGAGATGTCTTACGTGGCAATGGTGACAGATTCTCAAGGCTTGTCGCATGATCGCATGAAGCCTTTCGGGCTCATGCGATCATATGACCGTTGACTTTTTCAAAGTGGTGTGGTCGTGGGTCCAGTCGTGTGGTCAGCTCCTGTTGGGCCACGTGGCAGGGTTTGACAAGTGTGATGTCTTGCAGGTTCTAAGCGATGCTTATGTGGCGGCAAGGCAAGTTTTCAAAAAGCTTGTCGCATGATCGCATGAAGGCCTTTCAGGCTCATGCGATCATGTGACCGTTGACATTTTCATAGGGTAGAGGCAATTTTTCAAAAGCTTGTCGCATGATCGCATGAAGGCCTTTCAGCTCATGTGATCATGTGACCATTGCTTTGTCAAAGCAGTGTAGCCTGTTTTCGTGGACTCTCTTCCAAGGTGAATGTTGCAGGTGTGGGTAGCTCAAGAAATTTATGTTGCTAGGGCATGCGCAGTTAAGGGAAGATGATGAGGAGGTCTGGGTAGCCGTCAGGGGTCATTTTTTTTGTCTTGGCAAGGTACCAGTGTGCATTCATGGCATGACTTTGTGTAGAAAAGAGTGATAAATCCAGGGTGTTTATCTGCAGGTTGATTGTGGTACAGGGTTGGGGCACGCAAATGAAATATCTGATCGACCATGATATTTACTGAGCACATTTATGATCAAAAGTGACTGGTTTTAGGGGTGATTATTCTATTGTAGATTTATGTAACCCTAAGGAGATATTTTGATTCCTACCTGCATGCAGGGGATATATATATTCTTTTTTGGAGCCTATAATGCTCAAAATTCACATGTTTGTAAAATAGAAAGCATCTTTCTTGGGAAGCTATCTGTGGCATTTCTTTTTGCCCCTTTGGCTTTCCACATCCTGTAGATTCTCATTGATGAATTCAAACATTGCAAAGTATTCTGTGACATTCTTGTTGTCCTCATGCTTGCTTGTCTGGATTACCTCTTATTGAATTCAGTATATGTATGTTTTTAGTAACTCTTAGGTTTTTTTTTTTATTCCTCTTTCTTTCTGCAATTCTTGTGTATGCTGGTGAATGATCTGATTTGAATGCTTTTGTGGGCATACTTCCACCCCTGGCAATCTGTCTCATTCATATACCCAATTGCAGAGATGAATGTTTATCTGTAGGTTGTAGTCTGTGTCTGACTCTTTAGGAGTACTGCTGTCTTGAGAAATTCTTTTTTCCCTGCATAGTATTCCTTTACTGCAGACCCCTCTATAAAATACTTATGCAGGCCTATTTATTGAGTTGTAATCTCCTAGACCTAGGATTGTGTACTGGTTTCATCCTTCATACTGCAATTCATACCCTAGTTTTGGTGCATCACCTAGTAGGATAGGTTTGCTTTCCTGTCATTTCCCTTTCATGCATTCCTTCTAACCCTTTCCCCTCAAAGT
Source organism: Chamaecyparis obtusa (assembly GCA_027943335.1). Taxonomy (NCBI): domain Eukaryota; kingdom Viridiplantae; phylum Streptophyta; class Pinopsida; order Cupressales; family Cupressaceae; genus Chamaecyparis; species Chamaecyparis obtusa. The sequence goes on along the minus strand of BSBK01003861.1, from coordinate 12,784 downwards.
TTACTTTCCTGTTAAAAGCAAATCAGGGTGATTATCCAAGAGGAACCAGCCTAGAATTTGGAGGTCTCATCTCGATTAGCAAAAGGTCCCACAACCTTGAGATGATTCCCATGTTATACTGGATTATCAAGACTATGAGAGCTTGAGATCAGAGGTGCAAATTCAGTGTATAACATTAACTATTGACATTCCTTAGAACCCTTGGTCAATGAAGTATTTTTTTATGAATGCTTGGATATAAATATTATTTTCTATTTTTTTAAAAACAAAAGAGGAGAATAATTCACATTTTTTATATAGAAGACATTTTGAATTGAATTTGCTGATGTGAAATTTTTAAGGGCATTTTCTCAAAGGAAGGAGATGGGAAATAAAAGGACAAGGTCAAATAAAAAATTTAATTAGGAAAAAAGTTGGTCTACTAATTGCATACATTTGTGTAGTACACGAGTTCAATTAGTAATTCTAAATCAAGAAGACAATCAATGTCCATTAACAATAGGCTCACGATATGTTTGCAAAGGGGGGAGAGGGAGAGATAGAGATAGAAAGATGGGGATATATACAAGGAAGCATGAGAGAGGATGAAGTAAGGAGGAGAGGGGAAGATAAAAAGAGAGGAAAAAGGGGTAGATGGAGATGGAAGAAATAAATAAATATTAGAGAGAGAGAGGGGGGAGGGGGGAAATCTATCAAAAGAATGGGAAAAGAGAGAGATATGGGGAGAGGTGGACATAGAGAAATATATGGATAGAAAAAGATAGAGGGGGGAAGAGATAGATGAGGCATATATATATATATATATATATATATATATATATATATATATATATATATATATATATATATATATATATATATATATATATATATATATAAATACATACATACATACATACACACACACACACACACACACACACACACACACACACAGACATACATACATACATACATACATACATACATACATACATACATATATATATATATATATATATATATATATATATATATATATATATATATATATATATATATGTGTGTGTGTGTGTGTGTGTGTGTGTGTGTGTGTGTGTGTGTGGAGGGGAGGGGATAGATAGAGAGATTAAAAAAAAATTGTCAAGAGATAGGGAGAGAGGGATTAAAAGGAACATAAATAGTGAGATAGATATATTACTTGGGGAGGAGGGATGGAGAGAGAGAGGGGGGAATAGTGTTAAGGATAGAGATGGATATGACATTTTTTCTTGTTGTTCTTTTTAACAAATGACAAAACTCAAGATAAGTTAAAAAATTAAATTATTGTCAAACATGATAATTAACAGGTGATTTGCATAATGTAATTTTAATTGAACATTATATTGTATTTATATTAAATATATTATAAGTTTAATATTTATTTATGTTTCTAATATAACATCGATATATAGACTATATTTATTATTGTAGATGGGTATGTGCACAAAGATGGGGGACCAAAAAGGGGGTATAAGATGCCACTTTTTTTTCTGAACTATGAATTTTGACGAGAAATTGAAGATAGTAAGACTCAAAGTTTCAAGATGTGATAAAAATAAGAGTTGTAATACTCTGAATCTAGTTTCTAAACTACTAATTGATTTTGAAAATGGTGGAGATTAAGGCCTTGAAAAGGGGGGAGCACAAAAAATAGTCCTTTTTTTAAGAAAACATAACATGGCATCTAGTGTGCTCCCTGTAAAATGTTAACTTTTTTTTAAAAAATTAATTGCTCCAACGAGAAGTTAGTTGACACCACATAGTTTATCCTAGATTTTTCTACTTATTTTTTATGAATGTACAATATTTTACGAATTTCCAAAGTGGACACATCCCAAAAATAGGAAATATGTGTGTGTTCCCCCTAGAAATTATTTTAAACTAATAAAAAATTAAAACTTATTTTTTTAAAGTGTGTAGAATGGAGTCTAGTTTCTAAAAACGTAACTTGTTTCAAAATTTGACGAGCGAGCCAAAATCTAAGCCCAAATTACTACACATTGGTTTTTGACAAAAATCGAACATACTTACAAAAGAAATTATAGATGAAAAGCTTAATATAATCAGAATTCAAAATAAATTAGATGATTAGATATCTAATAGAGAGATCTAGAATATCATGTCATCTGATTTTGTCATTGTTGAATCACGTGCAAACCTAATGAGGAGCACACACAAAAAAATGTGATTTTTCTGTATGTTTGTTTGAAAACACGTTTCATACATGTTTGAATCCTCCAATTCTTTGGGTTGGATGCCCAAGGAAAATTCAAGCCTTAGTATTAGTGGATCCCAATGTAGTTAAAAGGGTGCACACCCTATACGGTGTACACCCTGTATATGTGAAAATGTTGTTGCATTCGGTACAATATTTTTCTTTTAGTGTTTTACATAGGGTGTACACCCTAAAGGGAGTATGTCAAATGTGTGTGTGTGTGTGTGTGTGAGAGAGAGAGAGAGAGAGATTGGATTTGAAATAAGTGACTGCAAAGGGTTTGTATTACAAAATTGTAAGAGTTTGTTACACCTTTGATAATGATATTATTGTGTCAAGTTAAGATCGAATGCATTCCACACCCCTTCCATAATTCAAAATACTTGGGAATTTATAGAAAATAGAAGATTGATTTCCATCTAGTCCATGCCTAGCACATTTTTTGTTCACTAACAGATTATTGTAGGGGATTCCACCTATTATGAGATCAAAACCTCTAATTGAGTTAATCATTTTGTCAAGTCTTTCTTCTATCAGATTCTTCACATCCCCCATCTCAATTAGCTAACCCTTTTGATTTTTTTGCCCACCAACTTCTAACAATAAGTCTGTTTTGTTTGCAAATTTATAAAGATACAACGTAATTGAGTGGTATACCCAAATGATGCAAAGCAACTTCTGCAACCCCAATTCTAGATAACAGAGAAAGGGCATTTATTCCCTTTGGATAAATTGACTTCAAAATAGAAAGATGGTACCCTACCCTTTTTACCTAGAAAGCATGTTAGGAATAATAGTCCACCAATACAACTGAGAGGGGGGGGGGGGGGGTGAATTAGTTGTATGACAGATTATTAAACTTTATACTTTGAATACCAGCAATAACAAGTCAAATGAACATAATGAATTCCAACACAATAACACAATATTTGATGTCGAGGAAACCCTGTTAAAGTTAAAATCACGGTGGGAATTAACACCCACTAATGATGTACTAAGAGTATAGTAACCTTGTTAGAAGATCTAGCCCTATTAGGAGCCGATTAATTAAAATATTACAGTACATAGTCCTTGTTAGAGGAAAGACCCTATTAGGAGTCAAGAAAAGAAGTAGGCTCACTACCCAAAGAAGGTTATGTCCACCTTTAGAACTCACTATTCAAAATATGAGTGTTTGTAAAGAAATACACAATCCTTGAACTGTCCCATAGAAACTGTCTTTGCTTGATCAATTCCAATGAAGTATATGAGTTATCATCTACTCTACATCTAGCAGACACAAGCTTGCAGCTTCTACAATCCTCTTTTACATCACATCAATTCTACCATATCTTTTCAAAAGAAAAGATCTTACATATATACCCTAGATTACAAATTAAATGATCAGGTCAGCCAATTAGGCTTTCCTAATATACAAATAATTACATAACTCCTTGCTAAGATACACACGGTATCTAAAAAAAGTATACAACAATTACAATTCAATAATTAAGGACCGACATCCAAAATCCATTCTCGCCATTCATGATACACGCTACAACTCTGAAATCCGCTTCCAAATAGGTCTTCTCTAGAACACACGCCACAAATGATGTCATCCTTATTTTCATACCTTGCTAAGACTAGTGAAAATTCTTTAGTACACTATCTGTCATCCCTTAAGCTTGCATACACTGAATCCTCATTGCCTGTAAGATATACCCAAAACTCAGAGACTTACTCTGTAAACTTCTACTATCACAATCCAGTAACCAATCTTCATCAAATCTTCTATAACTCAACCAATATGAAATTTTATATCATGCAATCTTACATATAAGATCACAACACCTTCCTATACACACAACTGTGTTCACACATTCTAAATCATCCATACGGTCTACGTACATTATAATAACCATCTTGTTCTCTTCATAGAAACATATGTTGACATCAGTGAAAAAACACAAATGACAACAACAGTGATTCCAACATCACTCAACGTAGTGATTAAACATATGAAATGCATCCAACAATCTCCCCAATGCATTAGCAATATCCAACAAAGCATTTCCAAGGGAGTGTATATGCTCAGTCTAGGAAGAAGAGCCATGTGTGTGGCCCACATCATATCCTAACACAAGCTCCATTTCATGAGATTTTGAGGGAGCTAGTTGATCTAGATAGACCCATACCAGTTTCCACTTTTCACATTATGAGAGTACAATATCTTACTCTTTAGGGGTGGGTTCTCTATTAGAAACCTTGATAATATCCATAAGTCTATCACATAATGGAATCCTTATTGTTTATATTTTTATGCAGATTAATTTAGTTATCTTATCCCATGATGGCCAATAATTTTTTGATATTGAGGAAATGCTTCTTCAATTATCATAGGTGGAAACCCAATCTCAGTGATAGAGAGAGAGATAAGGGGAGAGAGAGACAGAGATAAAGAGAGAGAAGGGGGGAGGGAGAGAGACAGAGGGGGTTGATAAGTCAAGAGAGAGAGAGAGGGGGGGGTCATAACCTGGGTCCTAGGACACATTAATGTATCATAGGACCCCTTAACAACCCTTTCAACCCCTAAGATGTAGAGAGAGGGGTCTTAAAGGGTCCTATGCAGTCATAAGGGTTCCTAGGATAGATTCCCAAAGGGTCCTAAGGGGTCATAAGGGGTTCTAGGACAAATTCCTAAAAGGTCGTAATATGACCCCTTAGGACCCTTTAGGTCCCCTCTCTCAACATCTTAGGAGTCCTAAGAGTTGTTAAGGGGTACTAGGACACATTAATGTGTCCTAGGATCCCTTATGACCCCTTTATATATATATATATATATATATATATATATATATATATATATATATATATATATATATATATATATATATATATATATATATATATATATATATATATATATATATATATATATATATATATATATTGATTGTGTTCTATTTCTTTTAAAACAATAATTTGATATTCACATAAACATACACTAATCATGTATTTTTCTTTTAAAACAACAATTATAGATTCACATACACTCCACCAACAAGGTCTTTGTATTTTTAAATTTTCAATCCTATTGATTATGTATTTTACATAATTTGTTTTATTAGTTTTCAAACACAAATCTTTTAATTTTCACAAATATTAGTTTCTATTGAAATGTAGTACAAATAAATAAGAGTTTGACTATTTAATATCACTTTCAGAAGTGGATCAAACATGCATTAGTAAATTGCAAATTTGATCGGGTATTTGTAGTCATTTCATTTGTATTTCAGTACAATACACATTGTGTTGCTATTTTGGTAAGCTTTTTTATCAAATGTGCATACCTTTATTCATGGTTTTCCACAATTTTGAAGACGATTTAGATTTGTTGAAATATTGGATAAATATTAGAGAAGATTGTAGTAGATGACTTGCATTTCTTTATCAAACCATAAACAGAGATAGGTATTCAACTAGCCTTACTCTCTCTACAATCTATAAAACTTTGAGGAATGAAATTAATCCTTGCATGTGAGGATCAATTAGAGGGAACACATAATCTTAATTTTCTACTTCCAATCCATAAGCCATTATTTTAACTTAATTAAATGTCTCATCTTTATTTTCAAGTTTATACATATTGTATTTTCTTCAATGTTTCTAATTTGAGTTGAGGTTTTGTACAATCATTTCTAATAAATTATAAATGTTCTACCATTAAATCATTGTATTCCATGAAATAACAATCAATTATATCATATTATTCTTGCACCTTGTTTGATGTTTGTACATTTTACATGTATGTGTATTGAAGATTTTACAACTACAACATCTATGGCCCATCAAACCTTCCCTATCTTGACAAATGTGTATGCTTTGAATCTTCGTTCTCAAGTTTGTCACAATGGTTGAGGACATTCAATTTGGTTTTGTTTCATTAAATCTATTTTGTGCATGGCCTCTAAGTATTTGTATGAAATGATTAATACTAACAAAAGCTATTAAAATTAATTTAATTATAAATTATTTTATTTATATATTAACTAATATAGAAAATTTATATTTTTACATAAAAATCTAATTTTTTATTTCTCACATTTAAATTCTAACTATAATTTTCTATTGGTTTATCCTTTGAACCTCCTTAATTGCAAGTGCTAGTATCTAAATATTAGATCCATCAATATTTGCATAGTTGGTTGACATAATCCCCCATACATTTTTCTTTTATTTTTCTGTAATGCTAAAGTTGGGGCCCAACAGTAACAACCACCAATAGAATCAAGGAATAGTGCCCTATGTGGTGGTTGATATATTGAGCGCATATAGACTAAGAATTTTAAAAATATCATGCAAAAAATATATAGGTTATGAATGACTTTGTCAGTTTTACATTGTCATTTTGATTGAATGACTAAATTTTCATTATATGGGCTAATATACAAGTCAATTAATTTAAAAAATCTAGCTAGCCCAACATTTATTGTGGACAATTTGATTAAATTGTTGATCAATAGATAATCGAATGGTCGAAAATATTTTTTTTGGCCGGGTCATCTTTTTAATTGGCTTATCCTTATTTCCCTCAAATTGAGACTAGAATTATAGGTAAAGAGGAGAAATAACTAATCATGTAATCTAAAATATATTTAAGCCTACTTAATTTTTTTAAAGATGAGTGCTTATTACCTTCAAAATGAAATAGAATCATCATTTTAGAAAGGAAAGCAATGGTAGGAAATAACCATTTATCCTCAATGGTGGTAAATGGACATTTATTCTCCTACATATTCAATGACAAAATTTAATGTGAGTGAATTATTTTGAAATGTGTATTATTATATAATATTGATATAAAAATTAAATATCAATAAAAATAATCATTTGAATTAACTAAATATACTTTATCAACATGTGTAATCTATTTATGAATTACGGTGATTTATTTATTGATCACAAAGGTGGGCATTCATCTACATGTGTGTTTTCTTATAGAAAGAACGCTTAGAAGGACTATTACAATGATTATATAAAGCAAATACCAATTATACATTGTAGATAAGATCTCAATTTCTCATCAATTCAAAGTTTAGAAGTAATATTAGTACATAAAATCGAAGTTAATTATATTATTAATCATCATTAGATTTAAAGGGTATATGTGCAAGCTTTTGGAGGCCCTAATAATAAAGGAGACAAAGAGACATGATCATTGTTCAACAATCTTGTTTTTTTTATATTAAACAACAACAAAATAAGGGTTTTGTCCCTTACAAAACTATACCCTGAGGGCGTAAAGTCTACCAACCAAAATGACTATTTACAACAAGGTCAAGAACAAACCAAATTAATATCACACTAGTAGCACAACTAGTAACCTACATCAAGAGTGGGTAGACAACTCACCCACAATGTAGGGAAAACAATGAGAGATTGAAGAGAGATTTGTCCTTTGGCGACGAACAACCGTTTAGGTGATACTTTCACTAGGATTCACACCACAATGGGAGGGTGGTGGAATCCTCTTTGTTAAACTATCAACACAAGGATTAGAGTACTAGCAATGTGACACATCATTAGCTAAAGGTTGGAGTAGATCAGGGGTAGTAGTTGGAGGAGGGTCCACATGGCCAAAGGGGATCACACCTATAGCAAGAGGTGTATTTGGGTCCACCAGGCACGAGGAGGGAAAATCAGCATCAAGAGCATCACCTTGTGGGGAGTCATCATCAGCTTGTGAAGAGTCATTAGAGGAATAACCGAAGGCCAAGACAGCCAAATGATCATCATTAGCATCCTTTGACTAAGTGTCAGCATGATTATGATACGAAAGAGAACATTTAACAATCTTGTTGATACTAAATGGCTATGAGGTTTATCTATAGCTTGTCCTATATTAAGGAGTTGCAATACAATTCTTAAAATAATAATTATATATTTCTAAATAAAAAATCCCACTAAATGATAATTTCAAAGTAAATATGACCCCAAAGAAAGTAGAAATTTAGTAGTGATAATTATATAACTCTAAAATAAACAAGAATAATTAATAGCTAATATAATTAAGAATTATAATATTGTTATTAAATTTAAGTGATTTGGCCCCAATCGTGTATTTTTTACTATGGTGAATAAATTTAATTAATTTTTTTAGTAAAATAATGCTTAAATAATTTAACTATTGTTTTTTTTTTAAATTTATGCACACACAACATATACCTCATCTACCCTTGCATTTTATACATACAAATACACATATTTTCATGTACCTTTCACCTCCCATGATCTAGCTCATTTTTTTCGTAGGTCTAGTTTGTTGTCACAAGGTAAACATGAACTTTATGCATTTAAATTTAAATTTTGGTAGACTCCTAGTGCTTAATGTTAATTTTGCTCTAACAAAAAATTGGGTCATTCTTTTATAAAGAAAAGGAGCAACATAAGTCTAACATTTTAAAATTTGAAGTACCTAAAATTAATATATTTGCTAATTTCTTTAAAGATTAAACATGAAATGTAAGTATATAGTGTAATTTATGACTAGATAGTTTTAAAAATAGTTTAGTGTCATTTAATTGTGAAACTAGCATTACTATTTAGTTGTTAAAATGTCTAATAGAGTGGGTTGATGGGACATCTGATTGTTTTAAAAAAAAAATCAAACTCGGCATTTTAGTATAGTGGAAAGAAGAATTGATTTTAATATTTTTATTAATTGAAGTCACATATGAAAATATGAATTATATATCGGTGGAATGTCAAACAATTTGATGAGTATGTGTATGTGTGTGTGCACATAATTATATCTTTTACTGTAGTGAATTTTTTTTAATAATTTTCATGTTCTACTTTTGGTGATGATGATTTATGAATAAATTAATAATGTCAAATACAATATAATAATTTAATCATAAAAAAGATTGTGATGAATTGTTAGGACCATTTGATTCTCATGTTAGAGATTAAGGTTAAAATCTCCCCAAAGACATTCTACTACTACTACTATGTATATTCGATTGATATCCTTACTTTAGTGATAGTAGATAAAAAGCCTCAAAGTGATGTAAGATTATTAAAGAAGGGGCACAACTAAGCTCCTTATAAAATGTATTGTTGACCAAATTTCAAAAAATGGAAAACACAATAGATTTTCATGGAATTTTCACCATCTGTTCTTCATGATCTGCATATTTGGTGGTCGAAAACCACACAAAAATTGCAAAAAAAAATCGTTGTGTTTTTGCAAAATTGGAAAAAAAAAAGCTTGACATTTTTTAGTCTTTGGTGTGTTTTGTAGGGAACTTAGCCGCTGCCTTAAAGAAGTGGGAGGAATGGTTCCGTGTAAAAGAAAGATGAAAATTTTTAAGTTATAGGAACAAAACTAGAGGTTTAGAGGAGAGAGATAATGGAGAAAATAAGGTGGAGTGGATGTCATGCATAAGGAGATAGGAGGAGCATTCAAGTCAATAGGAAAGGAATGGAGCTTTTGTAGTCCATGATACAAATCATTTGTTTTAGGGTTTACATACGATGATAGTAATATAGGACTACCTCGTACTTCTTATAGAAAGAACCTAACTATGCTACAAATGAGGCATTCATACCTTATGTCCTATGAGATTTGAACAAATAATCTCTATTTCAAAAACACAAATTTTTAATGGCAACAAAATCCCACAAACAATGTCAACACAAACTATTCTACCATTCAAGGGGTAGGAACTCTACATGTATAAACAACAACAAGCCTTGTAATGACCACATGTTTCTAGATGTATGGATGCCATTTGGTGGCCAAATGATGCTCCAAACCAAGAGACAAAGCTTCCCTAGTTCACTGGCAACAGGAGGTTACACACCAAAGCAATACATTACATTGATATCAAGGAATTACAAGAAATGATAGTTTGAATCTGAGTGCAGAAAATAAAAAGTCGACCCAACGTTCGCTGCCTCCCTTATTTCAATCCGAACTCTTTCCCTTTGATTCCAATTTTCTCCTTTCTTCCCTCGTGCGATCCTGTCTGCCATCTATTTTAATGCTAACCGTTTTGAATTGCAGGAGTTTCTAAAACTTTCCTTGCATACATTAATGTACGTTGTCTAGATTTACAAAATTTGCAATAGTTCCATAGTTTATTTGCCTAAACAATGATCCGTTTGGAAGGCCTTCAGTTAGGTTGGCTATGTGTGGGACACGCAGGAAAAAAACATATTATATAGACAATATGTGGACATCAAGGTCCACGTCAGCATCTACATGTTCACATCACAAGCTCCACAATGGCTGCTCTGGCATTATACAAAAGCTATCAAAGTCCTTAATAAACCAAAATTAATGCAAACATACTAGACATATTTTTGGATGATGCTAATTGCCTATTCATCTAGGATGCTCTTACATCAGATTTTCTGAGTAGGAAAGATTTGTGAGCATCGTTCATAAATGGAATTAAGTAGTAGGACTGCCCTTTCAGGTTGCACTAACCTACAACGAACTCCATCACTTATTTAGACTGAGATGGTTTCTTCTTCCGCCTCTTCCAACACTTAGCCGAGGTTCTTGCCATCCTCTTCCACCAAGTTTGTCTTCTTCTCCTCTTCTTTCTTGATGGCAACAAAATCCACATCTATAAACAACTGCGTCATATTTCTGTCCTTAAAACAACGTGACTAAAATAGCATGTGAGACACTCTTGTAGTATCACATTCTAAGGAACAAAAACTTCAGGAAACATAGTTAACAACATAATAACTCAATGCCCATCTCATTATTAATTCGAATGATCTTTGATCTGCAGTTCTGTCTTACAAAACATAATACAAGTAAGCATAAACTCTCTTCCCACAACAATAAGACTCACAAAACAAACAAGTGCATTTATTGGCCATTTGATTTTGATAGTTGATTCTTTCAAGATGCTCTTGCATCAGTTCTCCGCTACTAACTCAACTCTAAGAGAGTTGCTAATACAGTTTGAACTTGTGACCTCTGTTTCAAAAGCAAAAATTTTCCACCACTAACCGACTATAAGAAAATTGCTAATATAGACTCTTTTTTCCATAAGCACAAATTCTCTACCATTAATCTAACTCTAAGAAAATTACTAACATAACGGAAGTGACCTCCCAGCACAGTCTACAAAATAATCAGAAAACAATAAAAAAATGTTTTTTAAATCCCAAAAGATCATTATTTATAGATCATTTCAATATATGCCATTTTCAAGGAAACATTAGGCACAAGGTGACGCATAGGATAGTGCACCGAATCTGCTTTTGTGCCATTTCAAGATTTGAAAGATCTTCAGCAACTTTAAACTAAGAGAGAACACGTTTTACATTGTCTCAGCTGTAGTTTAATGGTGACTTGGTTGCAGTTGTTATCTTTGCAAGTACAAACATTCAAATTTCTAGCTTTTCTACGCCGACCGAGAAACGTCATGTTGAAACTTGGAGGCAGGCCTGGAATTTGATGGTCACCCCTGCCTGTCATATGAATTTTTTATGATGGTTTGATCATTTTACTGCCTTTCATTTTATGTTTTAAGAAAAATATTGATTGTCAAATTTTTTAATTTATGAATAATTTAATAAATTATTTTAAATTTAAATATTTTATCAATATAACTTGTAATACATATATTAAATATAAAAAAAAATTTCATTCTTAATAAAGCAGTGCAAATAATCTAATTACTATTTTAAAACATATATTATTATATATATTTGAAACTAATGAATAATATCAAAGGTCAAGAACTCGTCTTTATTTTGTGATCTTCCATATCTTATATACTTCATTCCAATTTACATCATTTGTTTTAGATAGATTTAAGGATATTCTCATTAATGCATCTAGTGTATCCAAACTTAGTTTTGACTTTTCTGACATCTTTGATGACATTTTGCTTTGAGAATCATCTTTCACAATCAAAAGTACTTGCATGAATAGCAAGCACATCTTGCCATAACTTCATCATATGAGGATAGCTTCTATGCCAATATTCTGTGTTACGAAAGACTCTCCATGCATATTTCATTTTGAAACTCTCACAACACAAATGTAATAAATCAACAAAAGAATTTATCTCCTTTTTGCAACCATTAACATCAAATGTAGATTCCGAAGAAGATCCAAAATTGATTTGCATCTTCTTTTAAATCATCATTTGAAGAAGACCCAAAAACTTCCTTAAATGTTTGTTTCAAATTATTATTACAAGATTATACATTTTGATTTAACAATGAACTAGCACAAAATCCTAATCTTTGTCTTCAGACCACCCTACATTTCTCCAATATTTGTTTGTTTCTTTCTCTTTGAAGACATTTTTGAGGTACCTACAAAAACCAATATAGCATTAGTAACTATGTGTAAAAAATTATTCTATACAATCATTGGAAAACTACATAACATAATTTAGAATATAATTGTATAATGAAGTAGTTACCTTTGTGATTCAATATGATGAAGAAGAAAAAGATTGAAGCTACAATAAAATTGAGATGCAATTGTCTTTTGATAAGAAATGAAAAATTTGGTGATATTAAATTTTTTTA